>CM060957.1:66337625-66907625 GCA_030765055.1 Mantis religiosa | reverse complement strand
GAATGAATGAATGAATAAATGAATGAATGAACGAATAAATAACTGAATGAATGAACGAATAAATAACTGAATGAATGAACGAATAAATAACTGAATGAATGAACGAATAAATAACTGAATGAATGAACGAATAAATAACTGAATGAATGAACGAATAAATAACTGAATGAATGAACGAATAAATAACTGAATGAATGAACGAATAAATAACTGAATGAATGAACGAATAAATAACTGATTAAATGAACGAATAAATAAATAAGCAAACGAGTGAGTGAGTGAGTGAGTGTGTGAGTGAGTGTGTGAGTGAGTGAGTGAGTGAGTGAGTGAGTGAGTGAGTGAGTGAGTGAACGAATGTATTGACCTTTCGCTGAATAACTCGTGAAATCAACGGCGCTGTTCAAATTTCAGAAACTTTTCTGTCAACTTTTGTGTTAATGCCGATAAATGTGCTGAATGAAAAGTGAAAAGAGATTTAAAAATATTTAATTTATATTGTGTAACTTATATTTCTTTTGAAGGATAGCAGATATGTTTAACTGTAGTATGTTTTAAGGCATCTACGTCGGTGGCTTTAAATATTTTCCTTTATTTTTCTACAGCTTTTTCACCTACATTGTGAGCAATTACAATTTTGAGCCTTCTACAGACTTGTGTATATCTTAAGCATGATGAACAGTGAAGGGATATTAGGCAACGTATTATATTTTCACCAGAAATAGCAAAAATATCCCTATGAATAATTTGAGGATTACCTGTAGAATATGGGTAAATTGAGATGTGTTACTGTGATATGTAACTTCTTCATTTACACCAGTGAGATAATATTTCAATAAATTATATTACTAGTTATCTTTTAACCGTAGTAATATACTGCCACAGGTAATGTTTTTTATGGAAAACAATTATGGCGTTACCTAACAAGCGCGTCTGTCGGTACTTTTACCAGTGTCCTTTAAAAAAAGCTACGTTAAAATCCAAAGGATTTGTTTCAAAACAATCTTTATTATTTTACTATAGTTTTATTCTTTATTTATTACTTTTACTGTCATTAACCATTTATATTATGGAAATTAAATGTTCTTTCACACAGCCGTGTGTAGGACGCACTATGAAAGGGTAGCGCCATACTGAAAAATTCCATGCCATAGCCGGGTTTTGAACCACGGATCTTCTGGTTTCCGTCCAGCCGCTCTAACCATTTGAGCTACTATGGCCAACATGCCGACATGACATTAAATTCTCCAAATGACTCGTATTTCTCCCGGTAAACCACTTAGGAGTTCTCATAAACACATGAGATAACTGCCTTAGTGGCGACTTACTATGCTGTGAGTACTATAAGAACCGGGCTTTATAGTTCGGACCACTATTAAGTACAATTAATTGAAATTAATTGTTCCTTCACACTAGCCGTGTGTAGGACGCACTATGAAGGGGTAGAGCCAGAATGAAAAATATCAATGCCATAGCCTGAATTTGAACCACGGATCTTCTGGTCTGAGTCCAGCTGCTCTAAACCATTGAGCTACTATGGTCAACGTGCCAACATAACATTAAATTTTCCAACTGACTGGAACTCATAAACTCATAAACTATGAGTACTCCTAGTGGTTTACCGAGAAAGGTACGAGTCAGTTGAAGAATTTAATGTCATGTTGGCACGTTGGACATAGTAGTTCAATGGTTTAGAGCGGCTGGACGTAGACCAAAAGATCCGTGGTTCAAATCCCGGCTATGACATTGAATTTTTCATTCTGGCTCTACCCTTTCATAGTGCATCCTACACACGGCTAGTGTGAAAGAACAGAACAATTAATTTCCGATCTATATTATTTTACTATATTTTTAATCTTTCTTTATTACTCTTACTTTCGTTGAATAATTATATTATTCTTGTTATTTTTTTCTCTTACTTTAAAATTAAATAGTAAGTATATAAATATATATTTTAATATGCATATGAACTTTATATGAACTACCCAACGTAGCGTCAGACTGATAAATTCAAACCAATTTCTACTGACATCAAATGAATTTCAGCTTCATCCATGTCTATTTAAATAATAGGCAAGCCCTATTTTGCAAGTGTATCCTTTTATGATTTCAGATTGTTAGCATTATAATATATAGGATTTCTAAGTCGCTCTTAATGGTTTGATGCTTTTCGGTGATGAAGGAATTATAAATGCTTTATTTAGTGGCCTTAGAGATAGACTATATGCGTATACATATATCCTTTTCATACTAATATTAGGGAGTAATCATATTATACTATTATATGTAATGAAATGTTTTGTTGGCGCTAGTTTCTGGTTAAACTCACATTCATAAGGAAGGACGTACCCAAACATCGTTTGTGTATTTCTGCCATGTATTGATTTATACCGATTACGTCTTTAATATCACACTTCACTTGAGCTACCCGTTGATGAATAATTTGCTATTGGAGACTGAGAATGACTTAAGATGGGTAATATGGGAATTGCCTTCACTCGCAGATTCCTTTAGTTGATTGGAAATTGCATCAAGATGAATTGGAGCACATAATGACTTCGTAATCCATTCTACAGCATGCCTTCCTCTTGCAGCTTCTCTGACGTGAAGATAATGCATTCCCTGGATTGTTTTCTGGTCTTTGGTTACTTCTAACAATGAGATTCGCATGAAAACACACTGAGGCTTTTAAACATTCAGTAATGTATTGTAAACGTCATAGCCCTATGTTCTCTTGCGTTTATATATGTATTAACGATGTATTTGTTTCTCTTAATTCCAAGATAAATTCTGAATAGTGCAAATTATTGGCTTACTCTCTGCACTTGCATTTAATTAATATCTAAATGATGGCGGCTCTAAACTACAAATAACATTCTGAAATTATAATTGCTTCCTGTTTAATGTATTTTTATATACTTTATATCAGTGATAAATTTGGTGGTTATAGTGCTAGGTTGTCAGTACGTTGGAAGGGTATACAGATAAGTGACGCATTTTCCAGCTAAATTACGACGTGCTAACATAACTAGAGACTAGAAACCGCTAAATAACTAGAGACCTCTGGAAGGTTTTCAGTTCCGAACTGAAACGGTACTCTCTTCCTCAAGTTGATTAATTAACTGTTAAGGAACATATAGCAGATTAATTGAATGTTAAAGGAATATATACATGTATTGAAACAAATATCTTGTGTGCAGTGTCAAGTTTGTTACGAGCTCTGAATCGGTGGAACTTTTCTCCCCTAGGAAAGCTGACCGCAACCATAAATTTGAAGAGTCGCACCTCGCATTTGCTTTCAAACATTGTTTGACAGGAAGGGGACATTTTGGGAGGTCTAGGGTGAGATTCTCGTAACTGGGACTCCATATGCGTTCTACCAACCAACTCATTAAAAATAATGACCTGAAGGGGGAAGCGAAGTGTCATATGACCTATCTGGGAACAAATACATATCTGAAGTTCAGTCGCTAGCTGGGGGTCAAGCTAGCTCGTCGTGCGAACGCACGCGGAAAGAAATCGCGTTCAATTAAAGGTAGTTAGTAGCTGGGTGCTAATCCGATGAGTCGTTATTGACACGGGAGTGCAATCACGCTAGCCTACCATTCAGAGTTCGCCTAATTAACATGTATTTCGAGAGTAATTGAAATACAACCGATCGTCATAAGATAATTAACCTGTGTTTCTTTCCAAGTACCCTAATTGATCCACCCAAACGCCCTGTATCAAGAGATCCTTGCCACAGATACTATATTCATGAATATTAGGATAACTCCGAGAGCAGCCGAGGACATCGATATTTTTCAAATTCTTTTGGCGATGCTGACAACCCTGGGAGCCAAGCCCCTGCCAATTAATTGAGCCGAACTGCCCGGTAATACTCACTCAACACCCCGAAATGCCACAGAACGTTCTGTGGAAAATTTCTAATACTTTATAAGTGAATTAAGTAGTCTCGTCCACTTAGTAAGTCTGTCAAGTGATTAAGTTACCGTGAGCGATTCTGTAGCTACAGGAAGTACTACAGTTTGCACCAAATAGGACATGTACGCTGCAAGGGACAGGAGACGTCTAGTTTTCGGCTCAATAGCGATTGGACCGGGAGTGAAGAAGAGGTTACGGCGTGGTGGCCACTTTGCCGAAAATGTTAAGTAACAGTGATAATATTTATAACCAGTTGACGCTAGTAAACAAGGAAGTTGTTCATATACTAAAATAAAGCGCGAGGAAATTAATAAGGAACGACCTTAATCACAGATTGTTTTGTCTTCTAATGTAATAAATGAAAAGAAGAGGTCGATCACCCCATATATAGGGATGAACGGATAAGATGAAGGAAGCACAAGTTACGTATGGGCTGACAGAAATAGGAGGTAAACGACAAAGAAGCACAGAATTTCCTACAATTTACTGCCGACTGGAAGGAGTTCGGTGACGACCAGCCCAACTACCCGAAGGTGCCTCATAGGGTTCCTCCAGTGGCAGCCACTCGATTCTGCATTGATAGCCACCTCTTGGCGGAACCTATAAGAAGTTCTAAATCTCAAACCTCTACGCCTTTCGTCCGCTATCATTGATCGACACAGTCCCAGAGCCGTACTATTAAAGAACTAGCCGGAGAATGAGGTAATGGGAGAGCAGGGAGCTAAGGTAGAAGGCACCAGTCAAGTATTCAATTACTCAACCAAAGAAAAATCATAAGAAATCCATGGTCAGGTTGCACGGCTGTCAGGGTTCGAACCTGGGTACTGTCGGATGCGTGTTGCCGCAGAGCCATCTCTCTTCATATAAGAAATACTGCGAAATCAGGCACATAAGAAAATAAAGATTTCTTGATCAACTAAAGGGTGATATCTTCCGTAGTTGCAGTTTTAAGTGCCATAGTTGCAAGATTATGAATAAAGGTAATGGGAGTTACAATCAGTATTTATTTACAGTCTGTTACACAGATATTACGATCTGTGGTCCTCCTTTATGAAGGAAACTCCGTGTCTATGGCTCTCCTAAGCAACATAATCATGAATACATGGCTAGCTGGGGCAACACAAACAGTACCGTCTAGGAGCTACATCAATGCCAATTAACGCAGATGAATGGGAATTCAAACTTGCTGCCATCGTAGAGCCTCAAACGTGGGTACAATGTACTGCAGGTTACACCCTCAAACACCACTTCACTAAGTACCGCCTCAATTCATGAAACGAAGTATTAAATATTCCCCGTAGTATATAATATGGATGATCTCACCACCGACTCACAGCAACCCCGTAAAGCAACCCCCAAACTGGAGATGACATAAGAGTAACGCGTTGCTATCCTGATAAGGATTACGTTACTTTAACTGACAAGAGAAGAAAATATCCGAATTTTAATGGATGTGAATAAAAAGAGACCCCAGTAACGCTTTACTGCATTGAAATGCTGCATGTTAGAATAGGATACATAACAATTACACAAAGACTCGAATAAGCATATGGATAAAGAAAACCAAATTTATAGCTTGAAGAAATGTTGTAATACCATTTTAAACTTTACTTTAAATTAAGTAATTGCATTTAAATCCAAAGTTCTTATTGCCACATTGTGTGTAATGCCCATAAACACTATGATGATGATATTGATCACCATGATGATGATGATGATGATGCCGATGATGATGATGATGATGGTCGTCGTCGTGGTGATCGTTATCGTTATCATTACGAAACTTCAGCTGGAGACTCCTATTAGAAAATGGACCACATAGAGTCTGAACTAGTGCATATGAAAGTTTAAGGAATTATTTTGGAACACGAATAAATTAAAAGCATCTCGCCTATTATGAGTTTCGGAAAGAAACGTGTTCCTTCTGACTGCAGTGAACTTGGTTTTAACAGATTTTCATACGTTAAACAAATGACAAACACAATTCATTCCTATTGTTTTGCAGTTGGCAAAACAATTATTTGTAAGGGGCCAGATATGTGAGTCAAAATTTTAACTTCTATTGCGTATTACAAAGATACCTTTCTGTATTACAACTCGAGGCGAGCTGTTGTCCAGAGAAATGATGAATGTATGGTGTTAACGGTTATAGGTTCCTTTTTTTAATGTAATTTACGTCCTGCAATGTTAAGTCATATCGGACGATGAATGGAATGGACTAAATGATGCCCAAATGAGCCCAGGGTCCATAGAGCTTAGGATTACCCGACATTCGTCTTCTAGGATAAGGGAAAACCCCAGTAAAACCTTATCCATGTAACTCACCGTCACCAAAATTCGAACTCGGGACCTGTTGAACGTTGAGGCAGACACGCTACCACCACGCTATCGAGTGAGTGAGTGAGTGAGTGAGTGAGTGAGTGAGTGAGTGAGTGAGTGTGGTGCTTTAGGGCCCGTCGACAACAAGGTCATTTGGGCCCACGCTATCGATGTGGACAGTGGTTATAAATGAAGTGATACATTTTCCTAATCTGAGAAGTAAGCTTTCCAGGTCTATATCTGGAGTACTATGCTTCCCGCCATTTAACAGTTATAAAGGCAATAGGGAAGAACTGAAATAGCGCCATAGTCAGGAAGGACAATAATTTTAGGATTTGAAGTCTAGACCTTCAATGTACGGACATAGCACATTACTGCAGAATCACCTCACGCATTAAAGATGGGTATGAGAGAACGAGGGGAAAACGAGAGAAATACAGATTTTACACCAAATAAAAATTAAACATTATTATAGGTTTAGTACCCTCTGATAAAGTTTATAAATATTGGAGTGTTTATCCAAATATGTACAAAATCTGGTCACGCAATATATTATATGTCCTACACTTACGTTTATTATTTTTGGGAAAAGCAGTTCCATTTCACTTTTGTTGTAGTGATAAACGAGTTGTTTCACATCATGAAAATATAAATTTGGAAATATAAAGAGAGTAGCAAATTATTTGTGAACTGCTGCGCAAAGGTGATATACCGAAATATTCTAGCTGTTATGTTTATGGGAGAAATAAAGTTAAATCTTTAAATATTTTTAGACAATCTAGATTTGGTGGTCCAATTGACTATGTCTAACCTTAAAAAATTATACAAAAAGCTCTATATCGAATTTTTAAGCATTTAAAATTTTGGTAAAATATTTTTCCATCATATGAAATATCTGTAAAATGTGGCAAAGTAGAAAATAAAAATCTGGTACAATTAATGTAACTAAATACAAGTAATTAGGACCTGTGATATAGGCTTAAAGGGTCTTGTGTTGAAGGATTTAGATTTTTCAGAGAGCTGTCTCTTAGACTGCCTTTAGAATTTAGATATTCAAGAATTTTAACCATAAAAATAATGTTAAACAAATGTATAATTTTCAGCTAACCTTAAAATACCTGCTTATCCAACGAGAATAATATACGCCTTTGAAGTTGATAGTATAGATTTCCAAAGACTAATAGCTTTTGAACAGTTGGAGTCAGGTTAAAAATTCAGTGCCATAGCGGATTTGAACAACGATTTCCCGGTCTCCATGTGGCGGCTCTAAGCATTGAGCTACCATGGCCAACGTACCAGTATGATATTAATTCTCCAACTGACTCGCTTTATTCCGGTAAACCACTTAGGAATTGTCATATACAGATGAGACAACTCCTTAATGGTGACTTAATTGATGTTTTAGTCTTGACTGCACCTGTACAAAATGTTGGTCTACACCGGCTCGTGTGCAAGAAGAGTTTCATTTCCAAGTAAAGTCTTTGTTAAATACGTCATTTTAACATTTCTTATACATTGATTTAGGCTATATAGTATTAATCACTTCAGTTTGCAAAACATTTTCTTTGGGAGATATTACATTTTCATTTTATTTTTACAGCTTAGATGTGTTATTACTGCAGAAAGTACTTCATTCCAATTTTCCTTTGTTCTAAAGCAATACAAAATAGCACCACGCTGCAGCCCCTGGCTGTCTGTTTGAGATTCCTAGCCCGTCCTTTCTGTGTTGTTAATTTAGCTAGCAAGTGGTCCCTAGTCCCTTAGGGGTCGGCACGTGATCGCTATCATCAAACACGTGCTAAAGAACAACGCATCGCAGACCAAGCCATAATGCAGTCCTTTCAGGATATATGTAGCTTAAGAAAAATACTCAGGAATGTCTTATATTTTTGTTTTCCTAGGCATTTACTAAGGCAAAGCAAATCTTGTTCTCCAGACGAGTTTTTGATACTACCTATACTTATAAATACATTTTCCATTCACATTAATTTATTATTACCGGTTCTTACAGAGAATTTTCGCTCTATTTCTTACTAATCCACGTAATTTATGTTACACACTTAATTATAGAATTGAGAGAGCAAAATGGTAGATGTTTAAAGAAGTAGTTAGCTGTTTGACGGCACTGGAATACCAAGTCGATGCATAATGAGGGGAAATTGACTTATTAGTTAACAAAGGTATGAATATTTGAAAATTCAACCCAATAACAAGAATTTTATTGGAAGTTAATAATTAAAAATAGGTACGTCAGTTAAAGTGTACCTTTTTTTTACCAAAGTCATCCAGAATAAAGTGGGCTTCAAGGCTTATTTCTAGACAATTGTAATATTAAGTATTGTGACTTTGTGGGTTCGCGAAATAAAAAGTGCAGCTTACAGACAGAAAAAATTGCACTTTATTTCCGTATAAATAAGCTTCGTACACATACACAATACAACATACAAGGTCAAAAAACACAGCTGTTTACCCGCACGCGTTCAATTATCGACTCACTCCGCTTTGGCGGGCGGGCTGCATTTTTTCGTTTATTAACATTCCAGAAATTTCTCAAACAATCGAGACCCGGCTAGAACAAGGCGAACTCCCGAGAAATCCGTCTCCTCCCGCCCACCATTTCGGCGAGCTTTTATCTCTGCACTGCACTGCCGTCTCTTTGATCTCGTTGTCCGCGCAGCCACCAATCAACAATGGACTGGCGACAGTATTTTAATCAAAATCATCAGAGCCGCTTTTGAGATAATTTTTTCTTGTGAACAGCTTGTAGTGGAGAGGTTTTCTTGAGAATTTCGTGTTGCCTCCTTTGAATATATTGATCTTTGAATAGAAACACTTTACAGCTATGCTTTTCAAGCTACGCACACACACTTACAAATTCAGACACCATTAGGAGACCGTTTCCGCAACAGGTTTATCTTTCTTTTTGTATTGGAGGGCGTAAGAAGGGAAATTGAGCATCTCTGGAGGATGACCAAACGACATTCGATCGGGTCATCAAACCCAAGATCACATAATTTGTATTACAACTGTAGTAGAAAAGAATAGAAGCACATAGAAGTACACAGAAATATATTTAGCTTTCCTACACCTGGCTGCCGCATTCGATACACTTCTAATAAATTTGGAGTACTTTAATGAACACTGGAGCTTCAAAGAAACTCTCAAGATTTATTAAAAGTGTGTGTGCAGTACTGTGTAGACATCGGATCGCATACACCTTAAAATCAATGTACGCACACAGGTACTATACAAGGCTAAGCAAGACATCAACAAACGTCCGTGTCAACAATTATACCGATGCGCTGCGCTACCGATACAAATTGTTAAAACATGCCAACCTCCTCATTGCTTTCGATTTGGGAATTACAGTGAACAATCATGTACATTCGTAAATTGTCCAATGTGAATTTTCTGCACCTCTCGAGGAAACAATATACAAATATTGGCAGAAAGTTCGTTCAACGTTACATGACTTTAATGGTAAATATGAGCAGTACAAATCATTTTCATGTGATTGTCCGAGGCTTAGTTTATTTCTTATATTACGCAGCACTGAAAATCCAGTATTTGTGTGTAGAATACTGGACAATTTATTTTTGACTCGTCTGGTATGTGGTGCATTATTTATATTGTTAATTTTTGGAGATATTTTTTCGACTGCTTTTAGAAAGCACGAAATTATATTCTTCCAGCTGTTTAGTGGCTATATATTACAACCATAATTTTTTATTTATAAAATGGATATTGTCCAATAATTTTTGTAAAAGTAATGTTATTAACACAATATGTCGAACACCTTGCACTCCCTGGAAGGCAGAGCTTCCTGGGGACGAGTAGTAGTTGTAATGAAACTAAAGCTACGCGTTACGAACCGGACTAACCCTACGTTGTCCCCAAGGCTGACGTCAGCAGTTATATATACTGCGAGATTCGATAATTTCATATTCCTTTAAAGGTGTATGGGATCCGATTCATAATAATGTGCATGGATTAAAAGGGAAAACAAGTGGAAGTTGTAGAATGGATAAAGGAATAAAACAAGGAGACAGTCTTAGTCCATTACTATTCATAGTCGTTATGTACCAAATAATCAAGCACTATACGAAGAGAGCTAAAAAATTTAAAGTGGGTAATTCGAATTTAAGAACACTATATTTACAATCAGTGGCTTACGCAGACGATATACTAATAATTAATAGTAATGTTCAAGGTTTACAAGGTAACAGAAGCGGCATGTACTTTAGAGTAAAGAGAAATGAAAATTAATAAAAATAAAAGTACAGCAATGAAGATTGGGGAAAACAAAGATATAAATATAGAATGGAAACACAGAAAATTAGTAAAATTAGATACCATAAAATATCTAGACACATTAACATCCACTAACAGTATAATAGATGATGAAATAAACAACAGAATGAATAAGGGAAATAATGTCTATTACCAGATCTGCAACACAATAACCAGAAAGAAAAAATTCCCAAAAATGTGAAAATTAAAATATATAAACAGTACTTTATTGTACGGAAGATAAATGTGGGTAACCCTAGAGAAACATAATAGTATAATACGACCCTCAGAAATATTTGAGGAAAGGAAAAGGAAGGTAAAACAAACAGAAATAAAATTATCAGGGAAAATCTAAAAATAGACCAATTAGTGGATGGGATAGAAAAGAAGTTTGAAATGGTATGGACATCTAATTGGAATGGATGCACAGTGGAAGACAAAAGTATATAATGTAAGGTCAGAAGGAAGGAGAAGACAAGGAAGACAGACAAAGGAATGGGGACATTGTATTTGAGAGGTAGCAAGAATAGAGGGATGGAAATGAATGAGTTGAAGAGGAAGGCACAGGATAGAGAAAATTATAAAAAACGGCGAGAAGTCCGAAAGCTGAAAGGCAAAATGGTAAGGTAAGGATCAAGAAGTAATGGGTATAACTCAATACGCTATTTCCTGTGAAATCTACATTTCGAAGTTTTGAGTAGAAGGCAATACCTTGTCGGCGTATTGTGTACGTGGTACCAGGCTCCTCAGGAGGTCTATAAGACAGCAGACTGACGTAGTTGTTAGGAATGCTGGCGTCTATTGTCATCTCCTAGCGTCCAACTGTCCTTAATATTCTTTCACCTCACTCCTCGCTCTCGGGGGCGTCCTGTCTGGGTTACAGGCACCGCTTTATAGATGTCGGTGATATGACTCACCTCCGAACTCTGTCATAATCAGAGTCATGTAGTTGTTAGAGAAATCAGTAGGGTTAGAAATATTTGTGTGTGTCTACATAGAAAGAGAAAGAGATTCTCAAAATGAAGTGTTTAGGAAACAATTGAATCCACTTTTCTTATTTTGAGATACTATGATGACAAATCGAATATATGTTTTGAATTCCCTAATCTCACAGAGGCAAATAAAATATAAAGTTATGCATCCTTCAGCAATATTTTACACCACACCTTTAACAAAACGGTTCCATTTACAAATTGCCATTTAAAGAGATGCTGAAGCCTTATACGACTAAGGTCCAATTGCTTTTGTTCTTCAGCCGATTTCAATTTTTAGGGAAATGGAGGTGTGTGCAATAGCGCGAAAAATAATAGTTTATGACAATTTGTCTCTCCCTCTCTCTGCATTGCTTATAATGACTTCCTTATGTTCCAAGGCATTATCTGCGGCTTTGACTAGCACTGACAACCTTTATTATTGAACTTATATGGAAGGTGTTAAGGTATTCGACAAATTATGTTTTCCTTCAATTAATAATTTCTGACATTGGAAAAAATCAACAAATATAATTTTAGAAACCCTTAAATCCATATTAGACACTTAGTAAAATATACTTTTGAAATAAGATTATAATAAAAATATATTTGAAGTTAAGTGTGTCTCTAGATTTTCTGAATTTTAAAATGAGATATAGGACAGTAATTATTTCTATCACATAAAACATTCCTGTATTGCAGTTTGTATATAATTTTCATTGCAATGATCACATTTGTAGAATAAGACATTCCCTTCAGAACTTGATGCAATTTCTTTTTTGAGCCTGCACTTTTAATATACAAGATTATTCTAATCCTCACTGAGCAGTTCACAAATGATACATCTTTATTTTTCCCTTTTCAGCTGCTTAAAATTTCGACATTAGAATGAGGCGACGAAAAACTAAGTGAAATATTGACTTTTACTCCATATAAATTCCACATTGTGGAAAATCGAACATTTTTGGAGAAAATAGAAACTGACAACTAACAGTGAAAATCACTAAAGCCAAAAATTGCAAAGAGAGAACAGAAATTAGTCCACAATAATTACTCCTTACTTTATTTACAGATAATTCCGTTGCATGCTTTCCAATTTCCTCTCTTACTACACATTGCTATATGGAACAAAAGTCACATTACTAGAGAGATGGGCCTAATAGTTCCTCAGTAATCCAATAACAAAGAACACACAAGGTTATATGTTTTTTTAATTTATTTCTCTTAGTAAATTTTTTCACTAACAATTTTTACGCAGATCACATTTTGAGTGTCCGAAACCAACCGCCAGTTTACTGTTCGAACCCACCCGATAAGCGCTTAAGAGAAATCCGGCGTCCTTAATTTTGCGTGTTTGAATTCATGTTAGTATTGAATTCCACAATTAGTCAATGTATTTCTCAATGTATCTCTCATGATACTCAACTTAAATGTACTGCAGTAGCTAGTTAGCAAACTTAACTCCGTGCCGGTCTTCATAACACTCAAACAACAAAAAGCACGACCAATCAAAAAACAAGCTACCTTTCAAATGTATGACACTAAGTCTATCTAGTGAATGCGAGTGCAGTTGGCCCCTCAAAGAAAACTGACCTCCTGCCCACTATTGACCGTCATAAATCTATCTCCACACTTCAGAAATGGAACACTATCGTTGAGGACCAATAGCAACCCTGAATTTTTCTAAGTGACAGTCGCATGTCTACTCCACGTGGAGTCTCAGTTGCCAAAGTTCCAACTTCCAGTTGATCTCTTTCTTTACGTGCAGAAATTCGTTGTGCGTCACGATTTGGAGACCGTGGGAGGGAAATGCATTGGTGAATGCAAATGAAGAAGTAGATAACTTTCAGACAAGTGAAAATAATCAAAGTGAAGACAATAGTGTGAATAACTGGGCCGAGTTATATTACTGCAAAAGCCTCAAAAACAAAGTTATAACGGGAACTGTTTTTAAGCAAATTCAAGCGCTTGGTTTAAACACATATAAATATGTGCTGAAAAATAATCTAGGTAAGGGGACGTGCAATGAACCTGATGATAAATTCTGGGTATTCACAGAAATACAGTAAGAAATATTGTGACGAAAGGAATACGAAAGACGGCGATAAAGTGTAAAAACAAAAGGAAACGTTTCTCTAACGTAGATAGTTTCACATGCGATTTAATTCGTAAGAAATTTATAGATTCTATGCAAAAGGGAGAGCGCCCACCTTAGGCGAATTGGTTGCACATTTGCAAGAAATTTGTGAATTTGTTTATGGCAAATGCACTGCGCGGTCTCCTAAAGGAGTTGGGTTTCAAATACCGCATTTTGAACAAGTTAAAGGTTATAATGGAATCAAGTAGAATTGTAATATATATATATATATATATATATATATATATATATATATATATATATATATCAAAACTAAGGAAGTTTTGCAGTAATGGACATAAGATAATTTATTTAGACGAAACCTTGTACGATACTAATGACGTATCGAGAAAGGTGGCAACCTTGCAAAAAGGACTGGGGGAGGGAGGGTCGGTGTTGTAAAACGATTATAAGGGTTCGACAAAGGCAGCGGCCGACGTGCACACGAGTTAACTAACGACCTTCCTACCAACGTGGGATGCTTTATAAACACTCAAATGCTGGCGCGACAGCCATAAGAGGGCCAAGGCCTACCAACCCTACAGCCGGCTCACGTCCACTTACGCAAGGCAGATGTGGGCGATCATCCAACCGATACGGGGAAAAGATGTGGTCAGCATCTCGGCATCTCCCAGCCGAAACTCATAAACTCTACTCCTAGCAAAATATTTGAGTAATTGTTAAAACCATTTTCTTTTAAATTTGGGTATCATACATTTTTATGTTTACAAACGTAGAATAAAATCTGTTTAACCCTTTTTTTGTCATGAGGCCCATTACATATTTAGAACGAAATAGAATCTTGTTCCCTTCCTTCATCTGGTTTCTCTGTCATCAGAAATGATGCAGTTGCAAATATCTGGTCCTGCTCATAGTCGCAATATACATGAATCGGCCAGAAATATTGGATCAGATTTCCGAAATTCAGATGCGATCGTCTCCTTGTACTTCTATATACATATTTAAGCAGTCAATGTATGTAAGCCATGAACTTATAGGTATTTATTTGGGGTACATTTATTATTTACTGGTAGGTATATGATGTTATTTATATGTTCTGAATGGTAAAGAAGTTTCCAAATGGTCCCCATCCATTTTCACTTTACCTTCATATTTTAGTCTTACTCGTTGTTTACAATATTTTGTTCTGCACAGAAGACAGAAGAGGCTTATATATATAAATCCTTTAAATAGTTGTAATATACTGACGTCATCTTCAACTACGCTATCATTTGCAAGTTCTTCCTCCACCTCTTATTCCTCCTTAATTAATTCTATCATGGAACATTTCATATTACTTTTGGCAATCAAGTAAAAAAAGAAGCAAAATTCTTATGCAAAAAAGAAAAAAAACGTTATAAGAATAATTACTGACACCCATAGATACCTTCCCCTGCAAAGATCTTTTTAGAATGTAGAAGATATAAACACTTCCTTGCATGTATCTGCCTAATTTTTTAGTATTCAATCAGACCTCATTTATAGCAAATAATGTAGTTCATAGATTAGAAAAAAAATGTAATATCTATTTTCCCAGTGGTAAACTTTCTTGCTTCCAGAGTGTATTCATTATGAAACCATCAAAATATTTGGGGCTCTTCCTAATGAATAATCATAAAGGAAACATTGATAAATTCAGTGCTCTTAAAAATGCTGTTAGAGCATAGCTATGCTCAAACTCATTTTCTTCTGTACAAGGTTATCTGAATAACAAATTACCCTGATAGTGTTTATGTAGCTCTGAAAGTAGAATCTAACAGAAACACTGACGAATCTTTGTCAGTAAACTTTTGATGCCTGTTCCAAAGTGATTTAAATGTATATGTATTGAAGAAATGACAATAAATGTTATCCATTACAAATCCACTACAAAGTACTGAGTCGTACTTGCAAAAACCACGTGAAAGTTGATTAAAAAGTAGTTTTGTGTAATGTATAATTATCCCTGCTTTGTATTCATATAGCCTGTATATTATGTGTTTCTTATGTTAAATTATTTCATTGTTTAAAAACAACGAACACTTAGAAACAACTACGTAGTCAGATAAGAGGAACAGTAATTGATAACAACTGCCAACTACATGCCTTTAATCAAAAGATAAAAGACCGGATTTAAAAAATTACAGAAGCTAGTCGTAAAGTACCCCAGGGTTACTGTCTCTACTATACTACTTTACTACTGTGCTACTTTCCCTACTGTACCAATTAGAGGATTTATTGCGTTGCACCCAAATACAATATAGAAAATGATGTGGAGACACCTGTTTTAAAATTCCTAATAAAAATATAGAAGTATTACTAGAAAAAATTATGCCTCAATTTATCTATCTGAGAACACCATGCGTTAAAAAATTAGTAACGCGATAAGTTGAAGATTTAATGAAATTTTGTTTCATTAAAAGATACAGGACTATGAATTTAAAGAGAATTCACCATTTTAATTTTGCAGAATTTTCAGGATTCATTTGCTCAAATGCCGGACCAATCGCTTGAATTCGGTAACAATATGCTTCAAATATACCTATGCATGAAAAAATATAATGTTTATTTTAAATTCTCCCACAATAAACCACGAAGCCTCTTCATTCAAAATGAAAGGGGCAAAGAATTGTAAGCCTTACGCTTACTGAAAATAATGTGGATCTTCTTAAAATATATAGTTTGGTGAAATCCCTTCGTTAGAACTTCATATGGATTTCAATGGTGAAATGTTCCATGATTTTTTCAGTGCTATTTAGCTATTCGCTTTCTTTTCGTGGTTATGCATAGAGAAGAAAATTTACAATGGAGAATGTACAACTAAAACAACATTGAAGCAAATATAATGGGTGGCACACAGTTCCACGTTGCCGCTAAAGTTTGATACAATAATATGGATAGCTCAGAGTTGAGCAACGAGGTTCCTCTCAGGGTATGCGTGGGTAGTAATAATAATAGTGAGTAATAATAATTAATAATAATAGTAGTAATGATGATGATGATAATAGTGGCAGTGACAATGATAATGACAATGACAATAGGAATAACAATAACAATAACAGTAGGAATAATAGTAATAATAGTAATAATAATGTTACTCTAGCTTTTTTTTTTTTTTTTTTTTTTTTTTTTTTTTGTAATTTACTTCCTCCTACGTTGTCATATCGGACGACGAATGAATTGGGTGAAATGATGCTATGAGGCCAGGGTCCATAGAGCTAGAGTCACCCGACATTCGTCTTTCAGCATAACGGAAAACCCCGGGATAAAACCTTATCCAGTTAACTCACCCTGAACTCGGAACTTCTTGAACGTGAGGCAGACACGCTGCCACCACGCTACTGAGGCGGGCACACTAGCATGGTACATAGTACATAAGGCAGGGGATGCTTTTAGGCGAGATCGTATCTTGATCACACATCAAGTTTACACAAACTTATATAAAACTCGAATACTACGATGTCAAATGTTAAAACTTCCATGCGTTCCTCTCTTTCACTCTTTCGTGAATATTACTTTTTCACCGTACACGAAAGTGAACTCGTTCAAATTAACTGTTGATTTACAGCCGTTGCTTTACTTGTGAGCTGCCTGGTACAGCTTACGCATGTTAGGGCAACCCACACTCCCGGCTGTCTTTTGAGATGTGTCCCCCGTTTCGACGTGACGGAGATCAAGGCTGTAAATTAGTTGCCAAGTGGCCAGGTCTGCACGTGTGGCCCCCTACACCCAAAGCATGTCTGGGGCCCAACAGCGCAGAAAATTAAAACAAAGCACCCCTCTTAACGCACACGTGGGAGCAAAAAGAGGTGCTGCAAAATCCCTAAATACCTCAACTGACAAATTGAAAAGCTTTCAGCATCCGTAACGCATTTGAGTTCTGCAGACCTCTTTCTAGTTGTTCGCGAGATTTAATATAAAACAGAGGCCACCTTTGCTTCTGATACACATTGTATCACTGGCTGGAGGCAGATAGAGAAGCCTTTTAAACTAATCGTTGATTGGCATCAAAAGAATAGTTACATAAAAGTTTCCATGCTTAGCTTCATGTCTCTGCCAGTTCTGGGAACCTCATTTTACTCTGTAGGAATTTAATATAACCCACAACACAAGGAGTCCCAGAGTGTTTAGTCGAGCTTGAGTAATAGGCATTTTTCACTGGCTCATTTTATGACTTACCGAGAAACAAAATGAGGACGTTCAGTATGCTTCAAAAGCCTTTAGCTATGTTCACGCAACCCACGTTGCTAAGTGACGTTAAAGTTAGTGTGCTGTTTCCTACACAAAAGCTAGATGAAGGACATAGATGTCACCGTTTAAAGCAGCGTAGGTGAGTGCATTGAAAGTGCTTATGGATACCTATATTTTTATGTATTTTCGATTTATATAAAGTCCTTTGAAATGCAGAGGCGTTTGACTTCAGCACAATTCTTTGAAGATGAGTGGGATAGTCATACATGACGTCAGGTTCACGATAAAACAGAATGCTCCCTCTTTCTCCGATACAACTCCGAAGTTGTCAAATGGTATGTTTGCTATTGGTTTCAGTCTGGCCAGTCCAGTCACGGTACATAGCTGTAACTGATATTTATACATCTATCCCTTTCTACAGTTTCTTTCGGCATTCCTCCCTTTCTCAGTTTTGACACCAAGGTTATAGCAATATCTAGTAGAGCGCCTGGATGGAAACCAGAAGATACGTGGTTCAAATCCCGGCTATGACATTGAATTGTTCAGTCTGACACTACGTTTTCACAATTTAGCTTAAATACGGCCAGTGTGAAACAACAATTAATTTCCATTAATTGACCTAATGGTGGTTAACAATAAAGCCCGGGACTTAAAGTACTTACATGTTGTATGTCGCCACTATCATGTGTTTATGAGAACTCCTAAGTGGTTTACCGGGAAAATACGAGTCAATTGGAGAATTTAATGCCATATCCGCACGTTGGCCATTGTAGCTCAATAGTAGAGCGCTTGGACGGAAACCAGAAGATGCGTGGTTCAAATCCCGGCTATGGCATTGAATTTTTCAGTCTGACTCTACGTTTCCACTGTATCTACTACTGTTACTGAAGAGGGAAAGGGAGAGAAGTGGGGGTATGGTGAATTCCCGAAGAAAAACTCATTTTCAGCAGACTGGGGAAAATGAAAACGCTATTGAAGTGCTTATTTCCTATGATAGCTCAAGTCCGCATGTTCAAGAAATACCTTAAGAATTAAATCGGAAACACTTCCTTACTCTTAAATAAAC
Organism: Mantis religiosa; assembly: GCA_030765055.1. Lineage (NCBI taxonomy): Eukaryota > Metazoa > Arthropoda > Insecta > Mantodea > Mantidae > Mantis > Mantis religiosa. Next base: position 66,888,751 of record CM060957.1, on the reverse strand, counting down.
CAGTAAAAGAAAATTGTTTCACATTAATGGTTTAATGTAAAATCCACGCATGTAATACATAGCTGTAAAATACAGCAGACATCCTAATGGCTTTGTAAATGATTTCTACAAAGCCAACCCATTTATTTGTGGTGCAAAAGAATACTTAAGCAAGAAAGTTACTAACAAATTCGATTAGTTATTACATAAGGTACTAGTATTAAATGCCAAATCACTACATTTTAATATGAATAAGGCTATATACAGTACTTCCATTTATTTCTGTTTACATAACACTCTGAATAAGACACTGTTATGTTCCAATCCTATTTGTTCTTAGACTTTTTCCATAACAAGGGAATATCACTATGCTCATACCTATATCGCTTAGGAGTTTAATGGCATCCTCTCTGCTCTCTCTGACCAGTATACCAAACACTATCTGCGCAGTAGAACCGCAACGCCCAAACCTTAAGCCTGAAATGTGCCGCATGCAAGCACTTACAAGTAAATGCTGGACATTCCTCGTAAGCTCTCTGTCGGCGCTCCTTACAGTCACCATGTGTAGAACGCTACCCGCAGGGGTAAACATTCCCTCCCGTACAATGCTGTGATATTACAACAAGGGGAGATGTGCCCAGTACCGCATAGTGTCCAGTACCGCACGGTGTCAGTATCTCGTATTTGGTGATAGATAGTAGAAGCTCATGGTGTGTATTTAGACAAACAACTATCTTTGTTACCAACGGAAAGTTTTCCCCCCTCTTTGACCGTAGAATCAGAAGTTATTATTTAGAGAAGTTGTATAGTGAACTGGAGCTGTGCTGTTAATAACTTGTTGACATTGCTGCTGTCTTTTCCGGTGAAGCACTAAGTAAGTATTTGTATACATATTATTTGGTATTAAATAGACTACACAAACACAAAATACAGTGTCGGTTTAAAAGAATCGGGCCGTGTTATGACGTTATGTACACGTACGTGTGAGTTGCTCAGTACCGTACGATAGCAATTTTCCCAGTACCGTACGTGAAGGTATATTTTTATCCCCTGAACTTGCACTGACATTAGATTAATTTTTCTTTATATGCAGTCCTGTCAACATGGAGGCCATAAATAAAGGAAAATGGTTAGAAAGGTGAAAGAGTCTGCGAGCAGCAATATATATTGCAGAAGCCTTAACATCGACTCTGTATAAGTAGATGTTGCCAGAAAAGGCACAAAATACAGAAGAACAAAAAATAGCAAAGGAATACAAAAGTAACATTAATAAAACTGTAAATAAAATAGAGAACCTACCTCTAACTCTGTGCCAACGGAATCTGGAAATAGTGAAGAGTCTTAGACTAAATTTAAATTTTGGAATCAAAACCAGTGTTGATTGAAGCGTTCTAACAAAGTGTATCATGTGCTTAGAAATCACAGACGAGGCTTGGGTTCAGTTTGTATCGTACCAGCGTTGAGTACATATTGAATGTACATGGCAAGAACATTGATTTTTATAGATGTGATCACTGTGTTTAAAAATGTTTCATTAGTTCTAAGACATTTTTATTTTGTTGTGATAATCTCCAGAGAAGGTTTTGAAAAATATATTATTAGGTTACAGTGTTCTGTTTTAATCTCAAAAATACAATAATTATGATAATAATTATCTTGTGATTAATTATGCAGTTCTCTTCCTTTATTTAGAAAAATGTACTTATTTACGTCTGTCCGGTACTGGGAAACACTTTCTGAGATGCGCAGCTAACACTAATATTTACTTTAGCTTTTAATAGTTAACATGACTTGCGTTCATGAATATTCATTACTAATGCTGTTTCTGTTTGTTATTACCTTCATGATAATAGTAACACGCTACTTGTTCTCCATAGCATTTTCTTTGACTTTTGAAAAAAAACCGTAGATGTGCGGTACTGGGCGCATCTCCCTATATATTCTGAACTCATTTTCGGGTACTCCAACCTATATTCCACACACACACACACACACACACACACACACACACACACACACACACACACGCGCGCACACGCACACGCACACGCACACGCACACGCACACGCACACACGCACACGCACACACGCACACACACAAACAGATACACAGACATGCATATATGTAAGGTAAGACGGGGGAAGATGACACACATATGCCCGATTTCACCAAAAGATGTTAAATTCGAGTTAACAAATGTAACGTAACAATTATCACAGCGCTATATCTAATGTTAAATTTCTTGCATTTCACCAATCTGTTTTCTTAAAATGTTAACAAACCTGTGTTAACGCCAAGAAACTTGTAAATATCACAGATATAGTAGGCCATGGATGATTTTTTGAACTTACTCCAATGCCTTTTTGTTTTCATTTTCGTCTGCCCAAATGGCGGATGAACAAAATCATAAATAAAGCCGTGAGACAAATTTCTCATCGACGGAGAAACAATTGTTAATTGAAATGGTGACGAAGTGTAAGGATATCGTGGAAAATAAGAGGACGGATGCAGTGAATGTAAAAGAGAAAGATGTCGCGTGGAAAATATTGGAAACGAATTTAATTCAAATGCATGTGTCACTACTACAAGCACCAAACAACTTGTCAGTATTACGTAAATTTTAAACGAGGTGCGAAGAACAAGTGCTTTAAACGTTTCAAGACGGCAGGTGGACAGTGTATTATCCACATAATTCAGTGAGTTATAAAATCGCAAGTTTACTAATTCTTGAAGCTAAGACGAGATAGTCATATTCTAACTCAGTATTACGTAAATTTAAAACGAGGCGTGAAGAAGGGCAAGTGACTTGAACGTTTCAAGACGGGAGGTGGACAGTGTATTATCCACATAATTCAGTGAATTATAAAATCGCAAGGTTATTGATACTTGAAGCAAAGGCGAGATCGCCATATTCCTTTCGATGCATGCTCTAACCTCTCTTTACTTCCGCAGTAACCTTCACAGCAACATGTTTCTGACAGCCTATACCTCCGTAAAACAGTTTTCTTCGGATAGTTCCTCAAAATCATTTCTCCTCATAGGCCGTACCCTAGTATGAATGCCATTTAGACGGTCTTAAATATAGCAAGTCGACATTAACAGCTGAGTTCATGCTCGCCATCTTGACTATTTACAATTGTTAAGGACTTAACATTAAAAATTCGGCGTGTTAGTTTAACATGAGATTTAACACTTGTGTTAGGCTAAAACTTTTTGGTGAAATGCAATTTTTGTTTTAACTATTGCTAAACTCGTGTTAAGTCTTAACATTTGTTGGTGAAATCGGGCATTAACGGCTATCTGCTTTTTTCTTGGAAATGGTAATGGAGAAAAATATAAAAAGTATCTCAAGATATTACCTGTATATTTAATTGTTACTGGGAGAAACAATCAGTGTCCTTAAATATGAAGAGATCAAAAAGGTGCAATTAAGCTAATTGCAACAAAACTTACATTTTACCCTATCATTAGGGGAAGATGGGAGTTAATAGTGGGGAAGATGGAACAACATGGAGGAAGATGCAATAACACGAAGTTTGAAATTAAAAAAAAAAAGTAAAGTAATTTGAACATTTGTATTACTACATGTAAGACGCCTTATAAAATGTAAATTTAAAGCATGTTAGAGACATGATAAAGTGAAGAAAAGAGAGAACCAAACTGCAGTCTTGTAACTCTCCGGCCAGGGTTTGAATGAATCTAAGTATTCAGAGCTTGCTTCCAAAATGTTTTCAATGGTTTGAAGAATAATCGGTCAAGCCTGGGGGAAGATGCAAATGAACCTTATTTTTGGTGTACGCTACCAGTCATATTGGTCTGAGCTACCATGTGCTCACAAAGACGCATATGGCAAAATACCATGGTGAGGTGAAGCTCCATGCAGTACATCAAGTCCTAGACCTTACTTATGGGCAACAAAATATTTCATTGCTTGTGCTTACCAAGTTTACAGTTAGTAGCTTCTTGTTTATCACTGGATGAAGTAAGATATAAAACAGAAGAACACAACAGCACACTTTCAACTGGATGCCAGTATGCTAGGCTGGAGTAAGTGCTGCTATCTAAACTCTGCTTCATATAACCTTGCCCCGCTGACATGTATCACTCCGCGTGCAACTGCCTTCCCCCTCATCCTAATTGGCTAATTCTTTCGTGCCATAGGTCATAGGCGGTGCCTTCCCGTCACACTTAAAACTGCAGTAAACGTCATAATAATTGCCAGGAAGATAGACAAAATCATACAAATAAGAATATGAAGGCATGCACCAATCATGAAGTTTGTAATGAAACTGAGCAAGTTGAAACTGAATGAATGAGCAATGAAACTGAAAAAAGTTTATAATGAACGGTCTTCGGCCTTTTCCAATCGGATTGTTTAAAACCAGCACACATACCTTGCAAAAATTCTTACCGCTCAGTCTTAAAAGTCATGTCACGACATACTTGTCGTGTGTCCTTCATTCACCCAAGTCTGGTCAAGGTACAATCTGATTGTCCTGAAATAACGCCTTCGTCACACAGCAATAAGGCCCCTGGAGTGATAAGTTTAACTGTTGTCTCAATTTCATCTCGCTATGTTCCTACCTGTAAGTTCAGAGCACAGCTGTTCGACATCTCTCACTGACAAAGACGGATTCTTCTCTGTGAGTGCATTAAACGCATGCAACACAATTATTTTTTTCGCCGCTTTGTAAAGGTTTTTCATTGCGATGCTTCAGCGAAAAACTGGCATTATACATATAATAAGTACACGTGCAATAAACGATCAGTAAAATAATTTAGCTCTCGCACTCCGCAACACGCACCTTCGAATGTCAATATATGACTAATCCAGTTGAAAACAAGGTCAGTGATGAAAGTCCTATAAACAAATATGTCATCACTACCGATAAATCAGTGTTATCGTGTCATGTGCTTGAGAGCAAAGGAACCTAATTTTTATTTCGTTTAAGAATTAACATGCATTTCAGATAAATCAACTCTGTTGCGTAATATATTTAATTAAACAGTTACGAAAATATATATTTGACAATTCTCTTTCAACATATAAAGATATATCACAATGTTAAATAACGAACTAATTTTTACCGCACAACAGTCTATACTGCAATAGCACCAATGAGAAGTGATAAGGTCAGGTGACCGTTAAGAGATACGGGGCAAGCTTATGTGAAACAAGGATTAGTCTCAGATGAACAAAATATTACGAAACTTCCTCTTCCCTCAAGTTCCATTGTTTTTATGAGGCTCATTAGTACATAATTTTCATATCATATATTTCTCCATAAAATGAAAAGTTTAAGAACCCATTTATTTCATTCATGAATAAGATTAATTTATGTCACTTTCTTCTTGGTATAATAATTATCAAGTGTGTAGACTAAAATAAACATCAGTTTATGACTTCTTTGTAACTAAATTCATTGAACTGTAATGGAATCTTCTGTGTGTGATTATATTCAGTCAAACTCTTGACTTGACTTAGACTAACTTAACCAGGATTGAAATACATGTAAAGTTCGGTGCACGGAAACTTTCCGATGCTGTTGGTATCTTCTGATGTGTTCCTTTATATAATGTTGGCATAACTGTTTCACCATCCTTAGTGGAACGATTGCCAACACCACCTCTTGACTGTGTCTGTCGCTCATTGGTTTCATGTCATTACTCGGGAATCGGGGTGAAGGCCAAGGGGTGGGTTATAAGAGTTCGTGGATTAATTACTATAATATTATCGTCTTCGGGTTTTCCCCTTATGCTTGTCTGCTTGTCGAGAATATGCTTCAGTATACTCGGTATATTCTGTATAGATAAAGGTAAAGTTACAGCTTTAAATTATTTTGTAATGAAATGAGATGATTCGAAATAAGTATGCGAAATGTGGAGTCCAAACTTGATGCTCATAATAAAACATAAATCTGTCCGATCCCTCATTCCCTCCCTCCACAAGAAATCTGCACGAACCTGATAAGGTTCCCTGTCAATAACCGCTGATAAAATAAAGTCCCATGAGACGCATTCTGAATTATATGTTTCAATGTAGCTTAAATGACAGGGCTTCTGGTGCACCTCCGCCTTCGCAGAACCAAGAGCAGGCGCACGCCTTCCTATCCTGACAGGGGTTGAACTGGGGGCGTGGTGCCATTCACCTACAACTTAAACAGCTATTCCTCATATCGAAAAGTTTTCGTGCACGTATACAGGAAAATGTTCAGAACCAGGTATCGTATTTTATGTCAGTGAAGACCTGCTCCCGATTGGCAAAATTAGGTTATGTCATAAGATCATAACTTTGCAGGTATACACCTGCAAAGTATCAGGGATAACATTTGCACAAATTTCATATCAATAGCCTCTGCTTGGGACAGTATAGTTTTATTTACCTGGACCATAGATGAATAATTATCATTAAATCCTCACACATGTGTTCCAATGTTTTCTTTCAACTTATTTTTCGTCACTTATCTATGTGGCTATAAAGCTATGGATCTGTTTGAGGCCTCGTGAATCATATTGTAGTGGACAGTTAGCATTCTATCGAATCCCTCTGACCATAGAGGCCTCGGTGCTAGACAACTGTACCTCAGTCTCTACTCAGCTTTAGAATGTGCTTCTATTAATTTGACTCATGTCAGATCATTCTCTATTACCATGCATTATTATTTTATTAATGTTTTGTACTTACGATGGTGGTGTTAATTATTCAATGCAATAGATATTTTGGCTACTTAGGGAGGTACTTCGACGCAAAAAGAGTTGAACACGGAACTTCCCGGATGTGAGCATCAGATTTTATCGCTTCATTTAACCCTCTCGATTCTACATTGCTAAGCTACTTAATTTATTTAAATATTCCCATAGTGAGAAAATTAGTAGATAATGTATAAGGAGGAGAAACCAACATTTTCTGGAGTACGCGAGTTTAAGTCCTTGCAGCACTTTCTTGAAGCAGATATCCACCAACCACGCACCATTTAGCCTCTTCAATATTAAGTTGAGTGGAGTATAATTTATATCCTTTTTAAAACTCTAGAGCACATTTTGCGCTTTCATTTTGTGTGTGGTGCGCCAGCCATACCATTTCCTGGCCGTCTTAAAAGGGTCTTCAAAATCAAAGCGATGCGGGATAGAAAAAAGATCTACAAGTGACATTTTTCATTGTGAAAGAAGATTCTCACGACTCGTTAAAAAATACTGGCCGCCCTTACACTCGCACTTCTGTAGCGTGAAACACACCCAGGCCTTGGAGAAAGAAACATTCTTTCTTTGTCCGCAAAGAGCTCTGATGCAAAGGCTGTTTTATGTGTCTCGTTATATCGCTGGCGAGAGTGAGATAGAGTTGGAAACCCATTCTCTGTCTATTCACTACATAACTCTTTGAGGCGACGAGTCAGTAGTAAAAGGCAAATCCCTCTATCTTCTCTCCCTCCCTCCACTTTTACTTCCTCCCTTAACAATTCCGTTTTAGAGAGGTTTGAATAATTCGCGAAAAATGCGAACGCACATGTTAAAATCGCATCAAAGAAACATATGAATATTTCGCTACCATTGTCAGCCGCATTAATTTTTTTCCTTTTTACTGTTTTAATGGAACAGAAAGGAAATGGAGGAAATGGAAGCAAACCTTGTCTCGTCCATTATATTTTTTAGAGTTAGATTCTCTTAAGTATGTTTGGAAGTATACCTTTATTTTGAACTTCCCTTCTGGTAATTTCTCAAATACAGTCTCGCATTGGACTCCTCACTCTCCCTACAAGATAAGACGTGCCTGTTTTTAATGGCAAATCGACTGTCCAGTTTGAGTTTAGAAACCGGCAATATATATTATTTTACATCAGGTATTCGAAATAGTGAATGTTGTCTTCTAAACACCTAAGCGATTTTGATGCAAGTTCTTTTTCACATCAATTATTAAACCTGGAAGAGGTTGCTGCACGCATTGGTCGCTAGTTTGATGCAGCTTATTCTTACGTTGTAAATTTTGTAGCAGTGTTGCTTATCCTCAGGGTAGAGCAAGAGTTCCGTCAAAGGGTGTACGTGGTATGGGAGTAAGATGGTTATAATGACACTGGAATGCAAATTTTAGACTGGTTTAATGACTGCTTCCTTTTATCAACACATAAAACTAGATGTTGCTGACCAAGGGCTACCAATATATCACTGTTCAGAGTTACCGCATGTCATATTCATATTACCCGATAACACTTAATTCGTTATTTACGTAGGAACCGATAGATACCTTTACTCTTTGGTTCTGATCTGCCTTCGCCGAAGTCCGAACCATTTGTGTCTTTCCTACTGGACCGCCAGCCCAGTTGTGTGTCCTCTCTGGGGCATTGTAGCTGCGTGCGTCTTTCACCCCTCGAAGCCTGTCTTTATTCACTCCAAAAACCACATGAAACGATAGAAAAGCTACTTACTGTGTATATTGTATGTAATAAATTTGACTTTATGTGTATACTGTATTTATGCATTTTGACGTGTCTCATAACATGTATATGTTGCCAAGGACGAACTAAAATTCTAACTTTTCAATATGATTGTTATAAACTGGTTAGGTAATTAACCTCGAAATTGTTCAAAACGAAGTATGGTGGACATGATAAAGCTTAGCGTATTAGCCTCTAGATGTCAGTGTATAGCGCATTACAAATTTCAAAGTTATCATCTATGTTTATGGAGTTTAACGAAACTTAACGAATGAGGACTTGGACCCGATCGCTCTACTAATCGCGCGCATACTGTACTTACATTTTCATTGGGCTTTTACCTGATGCGGGAGACCTCAAAGTCCGTATTTACAATAAAATATCGTAGTGATCCATTACGTATGTACTACGTGCGTGTTAGGTAAGTACTGTGTTATACAGTATTTCTTTTATTATTTTTACAAAATCTGTGCGTACAAGATACATAAAGCAAAAGTTTCTCGGAAAATCGTATAAAGTATTATAATCTTCGCAAAAGCTAAAGGCATATGGAGGCGGATCGTACTGCAGACTCCAGCGAATTCTAGGCTTGCCCCTCCTACCAGCTCTGCCGAATGTGGTAGTCACCTTAGGCGACTGAACAGAGAACATTATATTCATTAATCACGCTCGGATAAATATTTGAGAATGAGAGATGCCAATCTTATAACAAGAAAGAATTTTATGTTCTGATGATGAACGTGTACAAAATTCCATCTCTATAATACTTCGAAGTCTGGCCCAGTAGCTCAGTCGGTAGAGCACCTGCCTGCCGTACTAGAGGTCCCGGGTTAGATTCCCGGCAGTGGGGGTGAGGACTTTTCTCCGACCATGACAGAATAAAATTTTAATTGAGTTTCTCTTCTTGTTTTACCTTTTAGTGTTCTCTTAATTGTTCCAGTTACTGCTTGAAACTTACTTATTTTCTGATTTATATCTTGATCCATTTTATAACTTAGGTCGCATCTAAGATACTTAAAATGTGACACTTGTTCAATAATATTATTCTCAATTATAATTTTTGTCCTTACCGGGTATTTGCCGTGGAATGCCATTACCTTGGCTTTTTAATTTGAAATTTTCATATTATATATTTTACTGATTTTATTCAATTCATACATTGCTTTTTGCAGCTGATCCTCACTGGCAAAATTAAAACTACATCATCAGCAAACATTAATATATTTAACGTTCTTTGTCCTATTTTAATACAACTATTTACTTTATATTTCCATTTGTTTAAAACATCGTCTGGATATATATTAAATAAAATTGGTGATAGGCTGCATCCTTGTTTAAGTCCTTGATTTATTCTAATTCCCTCTGTTAACTTGCCATTTACTTCAATAACTATTATGTTATCTACATATAAACTTTGTATGAGTTTAATCAAATGCTCTGGGTAACCTTTGTCTTTAACATCTGCCATAATTTATTCTGTTCTACTCGGTCGAAAGCATTCTCAAAATCCACGAAGGCAAGGTGAGTCTCCAAATTAAATTCTATTCTCTTTTCAGTCATTTGCTTAAAGATAAATACGTTGTCAACACATGGCCTTCCTTTCCTAAATCCCCTCTGCTCTTCCATGATTTTTGTTTTTGATATTATTTTTAATCTATTACATATCATTCGTGCATATACTTTATAGATAATGTTTAAAAGACTTATACCTCTATAATTATTGATTACTCTAGATAAAAATGTTTAAAATTCTCTTCCTCTCTCTCTTTTACAATTTCAAACTTGTTTCTAACGATTCTGATCAGGGCACATATGTTTAAGGATTTCTCAAATCAAAGGAAATATATATTTTGAACTATCTTGCGATGGCATAAATGTCCTCGTCGTTCGAGAGCTGCATATTACGTAACAGATTAATTAAAGCTATCTAAGAGGATGTTGCTTCTTTAAGATAATAGTTGCTCATGATAGCGTTTCGCTGCTTAAGGTTGGCAGTTCTCACCATCTGCTTCTGTCCGGTCTTGGTGTTTGGAGTCTCTGAAACCTATAGATGAATTCCAGTAATATTTGTGTTCTTGTGAACCCAGCCAGCTTAATTAGTCCTGCTGACAGCACCAGGTACTTGTTCCGGTCCAATAAAGTATCTCTCAGTTGTCTTCATTATTTGCGCTTTATTTTCCTGGAATTTCCACCTGCTCTAGAACCCGCTTCGGTTTAACAATTGTAAATAGGCAGTATTTTTAGGGGCTTCGAAAATTCTGTAGAAAGATCAGGTGACCTTAACCAAATCTTTATCGAGGGCCTTAAAGTTTGCCAGCTTATTTGAGATTTATGAACCCTTTTTTCCTCTACTCTTCCAACAGCTAAAATAAAATATGTCAGCTGAAAAGAACATGGGATATTCGCCCAAAATAAATAATTTTCCATAGAAACTTACCATTGTCCCAAATATAAGTTTAGAGCCACCCTAATACTAACTTGAACCCTAATTTTCTTCAGGCTTCAATTGTCCTTCCTAATCACTATATTTAGAATAAGGGATCAAATGCTTTAGTTTCATATTAGTCCTCATATTGAGTATCCTAAATAAGTAACATATATGGATTATATTTAGCTATTTAATCAATGACAACTTTAAATTTGAGATATATAATACATTAGCATACTATAAATTGGTACATCTCTGAGGTAGTTAATTATAGTTCCTCTTCAAAATTAAATAAGAAAGGGTCTGTGATTCCACATATAATTAACTTTTAAAGCTCATTTTAACTGCTCCGATAGCAAAGATAATAACAGCATTGAGAGCTGTAAAAAAAAGTCCAGAGGAGAAAGCATATGAGATACAATCAAAATATATCAATAAATGGTATTTCCGTTCATCGTATACTTTCAGTTTTGGTAAATGTAAAGTAAGTAAGATAAGCAGTTTATGAATAATCTCCAAAACTGAAAGGCCTTGCTTCTTTCTTCTTAATTGTATTACCTTAGAGCAAGGACAGGTACCAACTGGTCAGCTGCTTCAATCCCCCAGAAGGAATGATTTAATTGAAGGAACCACAGAAGATTTAGAAGGCAGCGAGCATCCCACAGATGCGCAAGAATATACCTTTTCCTGGCTCTTTGACTCGATGCTGTACTGGAGCTTATTCAGAAAGTACAGAGAGCGACCCGTGCAACCAGACAGGATCAAGAGTACGTGTCATGTTTCCAGGACTGCCTTGCTCCACGAAACACAAATTCCTGAAAGACAAGATGAAATGAACAAAACGGAAATTGTGTAAATGAATTTGGTAGAGCAGAAACATCGCCTGCTGAGTATGGAAAACTATGAAAGTTCAAGGTCAGAGTGAAGTAGAAGGAAATAAGCTCAACATTTCTTTAAAATTAACGTAAATTGTGCCACGCCCCAACTCGCTTTATTATTAGTTATTATATTGGTTTCGTTATAGCTAAGGCATACCCAACACGTGTAATAAATATGAAATAAGGCGAGTAATATTAGAACGAAGGATACAAACAGAGACCAATATTGCTGCGAAACTTTGACAGGGTGTTAGTTCGCACATAATGTACATTAGTTCAGTCTGGAAGTAGAAAGATGAGTGCGCTGTACTCTATGATGACGTTAGGCTCCCTTCACAGGAAAATCGCTACTTCCACGAATCCTCTTAACTGATTCCCCCAAGGTCCACCGCCTCTTCGTGCTGTTTGACAACGTTATGACAGTAATCTGGCCCAAGCCTGAGAGCAAGCTACCTTACCAGCCACCTCTGACGAGGAATACCCTGCGGACCTTCTCATGCCAAAAGCTTTGCTTCCTGATGATCTCAACATTCGGCACTAAGTGCTTTTGAAATGTGTTTCAGACAGGCAGCACTATTTAACTCTTTTAGTGGTCACATATTCTTATAATGTTGGAAAAATGTCTCATGAGCTTAGAACGTTTCCAGTGATTTCTATAGGTAACATTTATAATAATAATAATAATAATAATAATAATAAATAATAATAATAATAATAATAATAATAATAATAATAATAATAATAATAATAATAATAATAATAATAATAATAATAATAATAATAATAATAATAATAATAATAATAATAATAATAATAATAATAATAATAATAATAATAATAATAATAATAATAATAATAATAATAATAATAATAATAATAATAATAATAATAATAATAATAATAATAATAATAATAATAATAATAATAATAATAATAATAATAATAATAATAATAATAATAATAATAATAATAATAATAATAATAATAATAATAATAATAATAATAATAATAATAATAATAATAATAATAATAATAATAATAATAATAATAATAATAATAATAATAATAATAATAATAATAATAATAATAATAATAATAATAATAATAATAATAATAATAATAATAATAATAATAATAATAATAATAATAATAATAATAATAATAATAATAATAATAATAATAATAATAATAATAATAATAATAATAATAATAATAATAATAATAATAATAATAATAATAATAATAATAATAATAATAATAATAATAATAATAATAATAATAATAATAATAATAATAATAATAATAATAATAATAATAATAATAATATATTATTATTAATATTATTAGTATTATTAATATTATTAATAATAATCATCATAATCATCCTCATCCTTATTATTTATTGCACATAATGGTAGCAGAATTCTGTGGCTGACAACTTGTGGTATATTCATTCTTTGTTATTTTAATTTTAAAACACTTAAACTTTTTCCAAAATGGTATGTCATTAGTTTTTTCTTCCTTGTGCTCACAGAACATGGAACATCAAAATCGTTACTTAGTCACGCACTTTTCATAAACTTATTGCCTCAGCTTTGTCTTCATTTCTCATGTCTACAATTAAATGTGTAAATGTGTAATGAATGTGTCCTAACAGGAATGGATTGAATATATTTTCAAAAATGGCATGTAGAATACGATTAGATAAGATCTGCAAATACGTAGAATACATAAAGTAACTTATTCTCTCATTAATCACAAAACGTTTCCAGGACATCAAATAGACCTTTCATTAAACCTTGAGGAGAATAACGTTCCTTCCTAGTAGCAAACTATCCTCAAATGCTTGTACTAAGTCACACTGCTTTCAGTGCATGTCATGAATTGGATTCTTTATTGATAGATTAGGTTTGGAATATGTAATCTATATAAGCAATGAATAAGCTGGTACAAATAAGTCTAAATGTGAAGGACAAAGCTGGCAAAACGAATTTAGATCTATCAATATTTTGTGCCTATATAGTTTGTAGCTTAATCCACCATAATCGAGAGAGTTAATACGCAGAAGGAGGGTCAGTTTTCAACTTCCATTCACCGCTCACTCAGGCCATGATTTTTTCGTGGTGTCTCCTGGTATGTCGGCGAATTTCATGGAGGTCTCTCTATTGCCGCAGTTTCCTTTCTCTCATTCCCCTTTAATTTCATTTCAGTTCCTTATCAAACGTGCTTTCAGATTTCGCAGTAGGAGACAGCTTAGTGAAATATCACAGTCCCCTGGTCTAAGCAAAGGTATTCATCAGTAGATTCCAAAGGTTGTCGGATTGTATAAGGACTTTGTCTTCCTCTCAACGCACTCTTTGCGATGGAAATACCATCCTTGTGACCATATAGCCTTTATCATCCTGTGAGTCCTTTGGTTGATCCATACCTCCTGGAGGGTGGTAGGTACAATAGGTCTTCTTTGTATATAGCGGTACGCGAAGTGCGTCCTCTATTGTGTGACCTAAATCTAAAGTCCGTTGTATTTCTAGTCACACTGGTAGTCTCAGTAGGGCCACAGCTAACATCCTTGCTTCTTCCAGCCACACGTCAGCGTGTCGAACTTTAGACTCCCTTGATGCAGAATGCAAGAATGTTCAGATCGTCCAGCGTCACTGTGACAGGAATTCCTCACTAACTATAGCAGTAGAATAACTCAAATAAAAATAGCATAAAAAGAAGTAAATTACTCACTCCAAGAAATGTTTAAATTCTTCCCCTTGTTTTTCAAGAATTGCTGGCACTTTGGGGAACTGTCGATAACACTCATCTATTCCCTTAGAGAGATAATTGCAGCTTCTCTACAAAAATTCATCTGAAGTGTGTGTGTTTTTTTTTGTACAAGCATTCTCTTAATGTCCCACGTCCCATAGATAAAATTCACGGTGAATTAAATTAGGAACAAGAGAATTCAATAGACTGCAGTTTCTCGAAGGGACTACAAAATCTTGCGGACAATTTCCTAAACAAGTAATAGAAATGCTTGAGGAATGAAGTGGGGCAGTTCCAAAACCTTTTTTTTTTCTATATGTATATGAGTCATTTACTTATACTTTTAATGCTTGTTCTGAATTAAAATAGTCGACACAATTGCTGTATATTTCCTGTGAATCTCAGAACTGACACTTCAAATAGACTCGCCGTCGGGCCGCAAGTGGGGCCATCGGTCCCGCCAAGGATTGAGTTGAAATATAGCGAGTGGCCACAAGAGCCTGCCAGAATATGGCATTTGTGTTCTGGGAAATATTTATTTATATATTAAAGGGACAAATTACGCGGCTCTTATGAAATTCGCTGCGAAAAGAAAACTGTATAAGGATCGTGTGTACACACATCTATGGTTTTTCAAGAATTCCCAGGTTTAGAACATTGAATTTAAATACAGTAGTCACTTCTGTCCATTCATTTATCCTCATTAAGAAGTGGAGTTGACAGGTTATCACAGGAGTGAGTGACACATTTTAAGTCTAACATAAAAAATTATTATAACATTTTAAAGAGGCGCCTATTTGGGTATGTATAAATACATACATATTATAAATATAAACTACAATATTGCATATTTGTTAGCAACTTACTCAGTAAATTCTAGCTGTAGTAAAGATTTTTAAAAGCCATTTATCATCAACGTCACACACCTGTGATTTTGAAGGATCAAAATTTAACTTTATATAGCTATAAAAATTAATATAAAATAGAGTACACTAAAGGTAATATCAGCAGTTTTTATTACGCTGTTTAAAAATATTATTCTAAGGTATTTTGAAAACATTTAATGATGTCAGTCCTTGATTTCTTTTGGCATTTGCAAATTTCTATTTATTAGGTGTAATTGTTAATGAGCATAGAATAGTTATGTAACAATAAGTGCAATTTTTTTTTTGGTCTGTAATTTACGTCCTCGAACGTTAAGTCATAACGGACGGTGAATGAATTAGGCGAAATGATGCTCAAATGACTCCAGGGTCAATGGAGCTTACAGTTACCCGACATTCGTCTTGAAGGATAAGGGAAAACCCCGGAATAAACCTTATCCAGGTAACTAACCCTGACCAGGATTCGAACTCGGGACTTCTTGTACGTGAGTCAGACACGCTACCTTCTACTCTACCGAGGTGGGCTAGCTGCATCTGTTGCAGTAGCTAAACGTAATTTATGCTTTAAAATATTGAAGAAGCAAAACCTTTACTTAGAAGTGTTTCTAAATCATACTACAGATATACCTACGCGAGTCTTACAGCAAATACTGGAATTGCAGGAAATGTCAGAAGGAGCACGTTTCGGAAATTTCGACAATTACGAGAAGTGCGTGATTCGCAATGCTGTTCAAAACGTGTGGTATAATTTTGGATTTGTATTGTTCCTGTTTGTAAGGATACAGTGCATATCTGACGTTGAAATACAAAATGTTGTTACTTTTTTTTTTCCAGATCCGAAAGCGATAAAATATGCACTGAAGAAATGATTCACAAATTACACTTCGCCTTTGTGCAGCTAAAAGTTTACGTTCACATCTAAGGGTTTGATTTATTGCACGAAATAACAACACACTAATGATTCATAGAGTGATTCTAATGCATTCTTAACGCTCTAAACTTTTAGCATCATGCACTCTTATTCAGAGTCGTGTGGAAGGTAAATGTGTATACTACGCAGGCCACGCAACTGGGGAAAATCACAGCATGCAGGCAATTCGGCTGTTTGTGCTGCTACCGTGACCCTCGGGAGGTGGATGAGGGAAGAGACCCAAAGGCCAATTGTACGGGTCCCTAATGTTTCCAGCTGGAAAGTTTCGGACACCGCTTAAGCCCACCCACAGTTCTCTAAACCCCAGCGATCTTCGTGGTGGGGGAACATATAGGCTGGTTCTGATTGGCCAGTCTCGAAAGTCACCAGCGAAGAAACGTTTTACAAAGTCCACATTCACAGCCCGCTAAAAACCGCCGCTTCGCCCTACAACTCCGGAAAGATGACAGTAAAGAAATTATGTCCTCAGGAAATGAGAGGTAGAAAATTCAAGTTAGAAAGTAGGCTAACTGCGCCAGCGCCTATTGATACGGAAAACCCACGAAAACCCGTTTGTTTGGAGTAGCAGTCATCAGAATTTGAACGCAGGATCTTGTCAAAGTGTC
Organism: Mantis religiosa; assembly: GCA_030765055.1. Taxonomy (NCBI): domain Eukaryota; kingdom Metazoa; phylum Arthropoda; class Insecta; order Mantodea; family Mantidae; genus Mantis; species Mantis religiosa. The sequence continues at coordinate 66,871,865 of CM060957.1, read as the reverse complement.
GATACCAATAGCTCACTTCTAAATTTATATCAAAATGATTATTGCGCATTTGAAATAAATTTCTTTTCTCTTCTGTGCCTTTTTTCTGTTCTCGGTCTCCTTAATACTATTCCAAGGTGGGTTTGCGTGCACAATCTTTCTCAGCATGTAAACTTTTACGTGATGAAAATTTGGATTTTTTTTAACGTAACAACCAACTTTTTGTTTTAGCAGAGGAGTATAATTTCCAGCTGGCGATCTGCGAATTTCAAATATTTGCAAGAGAATTTCTGCTGTGTGTTTACTGTAGGATAGTGCCTTAGAAAGAAGAAGCGGAGTTAATTAGGCGGGACCACGTCCTTATTTCCGGGCATGGAAAGGAGGGGGGCAGTGAGCTAATATTTAATGGGAGGGGGCAGATGACAAAGCTCTCACCCAGTTAAAGCTCATCCTAGGGTCGTGTAAATTAGTTACAATCCCTTCTCTCTTTAAGGCGGAATCACTGTTTATATTAGCTTAAAATAAGTCTGACGTTCATTATCATTTAATTCCCCTCTTCTAGTTTACGTAATTGTGGTAACAGACTTCACTTCCTTTGGCAGAACTACTATTATAATAACCTACTTTACTTTTTGTAAAACTTTTCCTCATTTTATAGATCCTAAGGCGTTTAAGTACTTCAACAGAAATGTGGAATCTCTCTCTTTCAGGTCTTTTTATTGCTAAGGTTTTAAAGGTCTGTTACCCGATAAAACAATATCATCAAAAGAACTCAGATTCTTAGTGTCTGAATTCAATTTCCCCTTAAATTTAATATACAATTAATATTTTGGAAGTTAATTGTTCTATCATACTGGTCGTGTGTAGGCTAAAATAAGGATAGGTAGAGGCAGACTCTCACGTTGGCCATACTAGCTCAATTGGTTAGAGCGCCTCTATCTTTCCATACTTTACCCTATACACGACCAGTGTGAAAGAACAATTAATTTTCATTAATTGACCTAATAGTGGTTAACTATAAAGCCCGGGCCTTAAAGTACTTACAGATTCATCAAGGTTCTTAGGTTTCACGGCTGGTGTCAATACTAGTTGAAGTACATTCCGGGCTTGTAGGCCGTGGTCTACTTGGCTCCTTCTTCTTATTCTTCCCAGACGTTTCGCCTGCGACTACGGCAGACAACCTCAGTGGCAGTGGCGAAGTCGAAGTACTCTGGTGGGTATTTCAATGATCACAATGGACAAAATGTTCACAAAAGGGAGTTATGGTGTGAATAAAGGGCTTCAAGAAGTGTAAGTCACACACACGCAGCTGTGTGGGAGAGGCAGTCGTGGCTGGCGGCCAATTAAGACGGTCATCTGCTTTTGTCTTTGGCGAAGGCAGATGACCAGAAGCGATGAGAGAAGATCTCTGTCGGTTCGTGCGTGAATAAAGAACTAAATGTTATCGCGTACTAAGCGGTCTACATACGTTAACTGTGAACAGTGATATATCGGGAACCCTTGGTCGGCAACTTCGGGTTCGAAGTATCGATAAAAAGTCATTAAACTGGTTTAAGGCATTGTCATTAGAACCATCCTTAATCCCATACATATCCACGCATACTCTGAGAGCAAACCTCATTGCTCTACCCATCACTTTTGCTTCAACGTTTAGGGCCCGAATCTCAGACAGGACGAGATTTTCGCTAAACCTAAAAGACGAATATGAGATAATTCAAGCTCTATGGAGAACACAATTTGAAAATAATTTCATACGATTTATTGATCATCCAAGATAAGTTAACGTCAGATGCATTAATTAAACAAAGAATAACCTTCACTGTATAAAGGCGAAGCGGACTTTGAAGTTATTTCTAGAAAATTCTAGGCAAAAGTATCAAATATTTTGTTCAAATGTTTGTATAATGAGAATCATTAGAACACTGTAGTTTGGAATTGGAGACTTTTTTTTTTTAAATTTCTCGCATTCTTTAAATAGAGTGAAATTAAATGCCAAGTTTGGGATTTAAACGACTTTTCGTTTTTGAGTCTTGCTGTTCAATGACGTACAGATGCCCAATAACAATATATAATTTTTGGCTTCAGCGCAACACCTTTTCCACCTATATGTACGTGATAGACAAAGTAAAAGTATACTTGTTGACATAAGTTTGGACAAATCTGTGCTTCAATGTCAAGGGAAGTAGGCGGTGTATTTTACGCGTACAATTTCATTGTCTCGGTTTGCTAGACAAACACATGGTGGACGGTTAATTAACTGTTAGCTATTACACAAGATGAAATTCAGTCTCTCCGCAGCAACCCTCTTCTTTGTTCAAATGGAATAGAGGGAGAGTAAAGTGGCAGTCGAGAGACCTGGATCTGCGGTCCGATCAATTTGATTTCCTGTCCATTACAAGTTCCGCGCAGAAGATACAACAGTTTCCGGTCATCCATTTTCCAGGTACATACAACTGGTGTGACACCGAGAATTGTCTGAATCAGTCGACTGAGGAAATAGTACTCGTCGCAACAAGTGGGAAATGGTAAGAACGGAAACAATGGGCAATGAAAAATTTGGCATTTTACAGCCACTTTAAAACCCAACAAAGAATATTTAAAAATAATAACAGTAACTCTTAAGAAGATGCTGATTAGTCGTTTTGGTAAAAGAATTAGATATTAAGATTTTCGATGTAAAATACACATCATAATTAAAATAACACACCTTCGGAGCTATATGTACTCCTCTAAAACCGGTATACCTAAAGTCCAGAGGCGTTTGGCTTTTTCCATAGGTATACTGCACATGGACTGTACTGTTACTGCTTATGTATGTAAACAAATGCAGGTAGGTATAGCCTGACAATGCCTACCGCCACAATGCCAGAGGAATAGACAGTCGCGTTATACTACTCCTTCAACTCGCGCTTGCATACACTTGAAGGCAATGCTTCACTACTTTGCAGAGTACTGCGTTACGTTGTTTTCGACCTTTGCCCATTTGATGACCGTGCTGTACATCTGACGTCATTCATACCCTGTGTCCAGCTAACTTGTATTTCATGCGAGCGCACATCTCTCTATTCTTTAGTTGTAACATATATGTATAATCCATTTTTAAGATGCTCTGTTATTTAACCCTGCAGTAAGCGCGTGACTGACCGTTACGTGACTGGCCGCCTGGTCTTCAGTTGTCGACCATTTTATTTTATACTTTTAATTATGATTATATAGGAATTAGAGGAAGTAATTTGCATCAAAGGCACCAGGAAAGCATTAACAATGTATAGCAATGCTTCAACAACTGGAAAGAGGTTCTGAGAACAACTATAGCAATAAGAAAGGCTTACCGGTCATTTTTAAAAGTATACGAAGAGACAATTCCAATTTATATTCATTATCACAACGTAATGGTAATAGAAAAACTCAAAGAACTTACAAACATTAATACTTTACATCATTCTGCTTTTATACATTTAATACAAATGTCCTTCAATCGATCTTTGCATTTGTGTTTGTACCAATCTGAACATAAACGCCGGGTATATATGTTGCGTTCTCTTGTGCAAATATAGCAACGGCCAAAATAGTTTTGATGCACTGCAGGATGACTATTCGCGAATTCTTAAATTCCTAGAAGCACTCTTGCATATCTTCTTATTTATATAGGGAGCAGAGGAATTGTAGATCTGAGTTCTATCTCTGGCTGCACAAGTTCTCATGACAGATTTTCAATGAACTGTCTTCCTTTGATTATTTGGTATCACGTATTTGCTGTATAAATGCAAAGAATATTAATTGCAGAAATATTTAGCAGGTCATAAAAATGACCGTGGGCCAACGACTTGTGTTAGGTCCACATTGTATTTTTGGCATAGCTTGTCAACTAAATCAGCTCCAACTTTTGTCCCATTGTAACATTTCAGGTTTTCTTTACATTCCTGTTTCTTCGTCAATGGCATCATCGTGTTGCATGTTGGATATAACTAATACAGATTTATTTTTCTTAGGCCAATAGAATACTAAGGTACATTTTTCTCTAAATCCATAGAGATGATTTTTTTTTTTTTTCAGTTTTTATATTTGCTAAGAATTCTGGAGCACTCTCAACTCCATTCTTTTGAAGAGTGACAACGTAAGTTAGTTTATTTTCACACAACACGTTTCTACAGCCACCATCATCTTAAACTGTAAACAACATACAAATGGATTCATAGACACAATATTCTTGACAAAAGGTACAGTAATTCTAGGCCGATATGCATAACTAGACAAGTAAATTAAACATATAACACCTTCCTATTGCGCAGCGTGATTAGGCGCGTGGTTTACAGTGGTAGATCAACGTAAGACAGCCGTCCATAATAAAAGTCTGTCACTTTCAAAAGCAACTGAAGTACTGATTTGTGAAGACAAAAGCGCGCCTAACTTCTACTAAGAAGCGGGATTGCGTGCACAATGCAGAAGTTGAAGTAAAGTAATTCGAAATATACGCTGTCTACATATATAGACCACGCGTCTACTGCAGGATTAAGGCACATGTCTATGTAGATAATGCCTAATTATTCTAAGTATATTTCATATACAAACTTATCTTCTGTCACAAAGTATTGAGCTTTCAAAGTTTTTCACAATACACTTCAAATTTTGCATAATGAAATACTCAAACTAATATCAGTAATAGTTATTTTTAAGTACCATAATAAGGTGATGCGTTTATGATTTTAAATATTTAAAACCATAAGGTATGCTTAGACCAAAATGTATATCACATAAACGCTTTTAAAATTGTATTAAGGAATGCAATTAGTTTGTATGCGTATCAGAGGATATAACTATTGATTATAGCGAATGAAATTTCCATCTCAAAAATTCAACTACGCATTGGAATTAAATTCCTTACATTCACCATCTTTAATTCCTAGGATAGGTAAGAAAAATTGAATATGTTACCCTAATACTATAGCAAATCACTGTCAAAACTTTGGCATCCCTTTAAACAGAATAACATTTTAATTACTTCTTTACATACATCCGGAGGCAGGTTAGCAATCAAAACAGTTAAATGCCTACTTCTTTGATGTATTACTGCGCTCTAAGTAAACTAAAACAGAAATTATATAAACCTGCTTTAATTAAGTTACAGTCTTAGGTAATCGGTGCTTTTATTTACACTGTTATTGACGAATGGTAACAATTCTTTCATATTTCTTAGCAACTTTGCACATCTTCTTACATCACTGGTGCAATTAAATGCGATATGCTTGCACAGGCCATCACCATCACCTTAAATGTAATAATGTTATTTCGTTAATAATAAAACTTTCTTCAATAACGGGCAGGACGTTGGAGACCATCTATAAATACAAACTGTCTTTTCACTACTGTAGATACTGTCTCTTAAGTAATGATACTACGATGGTTCCAGTCTCTAGTTTTTTATGCGAAGAATTCTGCGACATCCACTTGCACCACTTCAAAATTGTCAAAATTTGCACCACTTAGAAAATGCGCCATGGATAGATAAAGATGATCATCGGATGTTGTGACGTTAGGGTTGTAAGCTGTGTGCGGTAGCTGTTCGATTCCTCTCAATTTCTGAATTTTTTCCAAGGTTCTTCGTGCAGTATGTTCCTGTTGCAATAGAGCTCTATTTTGGTTAGCTAATGCTTAGTATCTCCGTCTAAAAAATTCATGAACTCGTTCCAGTTATTGAGAATAAACTGCACATCAATCGCCCGCCCGTTTATAACAAACTCCCAGTGAATTACACATTCAAATTTTCACCAGACACACAAAATTACATTGGGACCGAACTGAACTTTTTCAACGCTGAGTATGGTAGGGTAGTGGGGATCAAACCATTGTTTCGAGGAATCATAGTTTCGTTAATATAACCATTTTTCACAAGTGACAATTCTCCTGACAAATCTATTATTCATGGGATTACGAATAAATTGACGTTCACCGCTGAGGTGTCAGTTCATTAGGTACAGATTTACAGCTTCTGTATAATTTTCCACGCAAAACTTCTGGTGTATCCTCAATATTCCATACCTTAGGTCTTCCAGAACGTGGTAAATACTTAGTGCTTTCGTCTGAATTGTTGAAACTATGGAATCATCGTTGTGCCACATACTTACCAATGACACCCGCACCTTCCACTTTCCATATTCTTTGAACTGCGGCATACGCTGCTTAATCTAGTTTTCAGTAGTGATTTTAAAGTACTCTAAGTTCAAACTTTGTTATCTCCAATTTGAGGTTGTTTATTAACAACTGAAGACTGATACATTCTCGCAATGGACACAACACTAAGCATGGAATCCTGTAAATAGCCTTACCAGACCAAAGAAACCCAATAAATTTTCCAAAACACGAAAATAAAAAAATCCGGCATTACTTATGAGATAATCTAATGTCATCAAATACGTCCTTTAGAGACATAATTTATTTCGTCAAAGTTTGTCCCCCGTCAACTTCATATTCCTCATTCAAGAGGGAGATTTGCTCCGCGTCACCAGTTATACACTTTTGGAATACTGGGAACCTTAAAGTTTATATACTTACAACCAAACGTTTATCTGAACTGTTAGTTGGTGTCAAATGGCTGAAAAGAAAAACACTAAGACATGGTATATTCCGTTTCAGAGTGAACAACTCAGAACAAGTTGAAGCATCATAATGAAACTTCGCACTGCAGATCCTAGGTATGGTACACATCCCGTACAGTGTAGACACCTTTCTCTAACCCTAAATTGACACACCTTTCAGCGGATCAAAACCATTGTGCCATTTTCAACATCCGTGATTCTCGTAGAAATTCCCTTATCCGCCGTTGCATGGACAGCACACCCATAGCTACCTATCAAGCATATTTTCCTAACGCTAGTTTTAAAATCACCACGTATATGCTAGGGCAAACAGCCAGCATCGGTCTGTGGTAAGTGAAACGGAGGCCAGCCTAGTATGCTTCTTTTGGATGAATACCAAAGACAGTATTAAATCGCTTCATATGATGAATATTGAGTGTCTACCCGTGTTACCGAATTTTGAATTGGTGTAGAATATCACTATAATTTTGCTTATAATCGGTTCCACCGCTGCCAGTTTTGTGTCTGGGTACTAACACTTCAAATTCAATGCGCACTAACCTCCTGTCATAGCTGACACACGCACAGTCCACACCAGCGGTAATGCAAATTCAATGATGTCAACAATCCGGATTCTCAATTCTGTTACGGTCCTCTGTCTAGGGACGTTGAATGCTATTATTTAACTTTAAAGCATAGAAAATGCTCGGAGTATCTTTGCAAAATAACCAAAGTTTGCTTACATAAGCATACTTTTAGGATGGGATTCGTCCAAGAATAGTTAACAGTTTGCACGTTAGGAGTTCTTCCACATTTTGTGGAAATGGTATTGATTAATCTACAGTAAATTAATGCATTTAATAGATGATAACCTCAAATTAAAAGATTGCCTCCAGCTGGAAAAGAGGTCGAGTTTCACGCCTCACATATGGTAGCAAAATGACGCTTTCTCTAAGGAAGAATGATAGCCTAAATACTTTGAACACTGCATTTTCAAAGGCTTTTTAACTTGGTGACTTTTTCTGAAATGACACATTTAGGGCAAACTGTACGAAGCTAAACCCACACATTTTGGTCACTAAATATGCCGTAATCCATGTCGACGCTTTTCACCGGTTTTACCCCTAAATGATTGTAACTGCCGGATAGGCTTTTCCATGAGATGATGATTTACAAATATAGGAATATCTAAATATGAAAGCTACAGAAAGGATAAATTAAGTTTAAGTGTTATTGGACTTTTCGCAGAGCCACCACAGGTTACTAACTAACCCAATTTCTCGTATGGTATATTGGCATTTCCAGACATCACTCGCAGATCATTTATACTGTCTTGGTTGCTGTTTACATTATTTGTATTGATAATAATTACTTATTGAATTTTTTTTAATTTACGTCCTCCAACGTTGAGTCATATCGGATGGTGAATGAATTGCATGAAATGATGCTCAAATGAGTTCAGAGTCCATGGAGCTTAGAGTTAACCAACATTCGTCTTTAAGGATAAGGGAATACCCTGGAGAAACCTTGTCCAGATATCTCACCCTGACCGAGATTTGAACTCAGGACTCTTGAATGTGAGGCAGACACGCCACCATATACGCTACCGAGGTGGGCATATTGATTGAATGAGACTAATCTGAAGCTATTTAGGAGTATCCTCCAATGAGAATTTCAGGCAATTATTTCTGTAACATAAGACCTCTTTATTGATACACACTACACGTACATGCGACAATTTGTGTAATTGAAAGTAATTGTGCTTTCGCACAATTCGTGTGAAGGAAAACGTTGGAAATGTAGAATACCATGGCTGGAATTTGAAGCCCAGATATTCCAGTTTCAGTCTGGCTGCTCAAACAAGCAAGTTACCATTGCAGCATGCGTGTACGACATTACCTATGTAAATTTACCAATTGACTCGCACTTTTCCCGGAATGTCCTAAATAGCACCCAAAATAAAGTTTGACAAGAGCTACCTTAATGAGACTCACAATGTTGTATCTACTTTAAGTCTCCGGCTATTAGGCCATCTCCTTCCTACTAGGATAGAAGCGTAGAATTGCTTCTAATTTCCCCAGCTGTACCAACGTTATATTTATATCTTGCGTTGTGCCAAAGAACATTTAATTATTAAATAATAGACACTGCCATTTTTGTTTGTTCATGTAACATAAACTTTGAAATACTTTAATGAATGGAAAATTCTAAAGGGTAATTTTTAAAAGCAATCACATTAATTATGTTCTTTTATTTTCCTAATGACAGAGAAGATTATGTTACAGTAAAATATAAAGTTATTTTACTGGAGGTATTGGAAGTATTAGGTACATGTTTGCTACTTGATAAACACCTTGTTCTTCGGCGTTAAATAGCTACCAGAAAGTCGCAACTTATTCCGAAGGTTAAAGGTAATTGCCAAGCGAAAAGCAGCAATTTTTGTTGGAGGGACATGGCTGAAAACGTTCGTAATTTGTTCGGGCAAACAGGAAGTAATTTCCTTTTGTCTAAGCTGGCAGTTCAGATTGCGTTGTCTGGCTTAATTGCACAGTAATTAACGTATATCAAAGTCTGCTAAAGTTATAGAAGTCGCAATTACTACAGCAGAGGACAAAGCGCCTTGCCAAATGGGATGAAGCATCTTCCCCTGCTTATACTGCAGAATGGGAAGGCAAGAAACAGCTTAAATATAGCAGCGTCTTGAGAAGCAATTGGGATACAATAATATTAAGAATTTGAACACCATCTTCAATGTTTTGACTACATAACTACTGTTTCAACCGTAGTTGTACATATTGCTGGGATATATCGTATTTATGTGTTTATTTGACTTCGGAAGGTCGGTAGTTAAGGCCTTCGTAGACATAGAGGTGGAGTATATTGGAGAGACAAACAAATAAGTAGCAAATTAGCGCAGCGTAAACACGAGAAACGCTGTCATTACATAAACTGAATCTTATTACAACAATTTTTCTTGTCTTCCTCCGGAGCGTTGTGGACTACTGACTGTCCCACGCTAGTTTAATTCCGCTGTATACAACAAGGAGGAGCTGACTCAACTCGCCACGTGTTAGATGCTACATGTACGCACAAATATTTTGCAATACTATCAGTATATATAGCAGTGCTAACTTCTAGACAATAAATAGAATTAGGTTACACATAAACTTATTAAATTTATGATTTGGAATATTAATAGAATCATGCAGTAACATACTGGTTAACTTTAATTGGATTCCGACGAAAACTATTGATTTGGCGCAGGTATTTACGTCTCCACATCTACTCACAATATCTTCTCTGTCCACTATAACTGATTTCCGTCCTCACTTTAGAAATTTGAGTCCAATATCTATCAACAACCGATGGAGGGTACTTCGTGAAAAATTTGGCAAGTCTGTGTCAGAATTTACCGCAAGCAAAACCTTATTTAGAGTCGGCGGTTTATTTCTGAAAAAAAAAAAATCATGAACTTTGCTGAGTATAGCACTTTTCGTAAAGTCCTCGTATTTCTCCACACTCTGTTTGCATTTACGCGATTTTTCCGGCGTTCGTAGAGTTCCGGATGCTTACTGTTCCACTGTAACACTATGTATACTACTTGCAGAAACAGCAAGGAGATCAGCAGTTTCTTTCTCAATTTTTTTTTAATTAGTTGGCAATTCCGGAATTATTTGTTTAAGCATCGCGAAACAATGTGCGATCATTCGCCTCTCACCACTTTTTAAAGGTTTGCCTCATTTCTGTTTCATTTCGGCTGAAGCACCGGCCTGCTTCACGATGAAAAGCTTACTGACTTTAAATGCCATATATGTACATAAGTGTTTATGGCAATGTGATGTACAAGAAATACAGTGTTAAATATCAGAAGCAACTCCATACTATAAACAATATCTTAATCAGCATTCGACTCGATACAGACCTCGTTGTGAGAGAGCTGCCTGGTGTAGGAGTACAAAAATATTATATAATAGCAGTGTCCTTTAGTAATTGTTAAAGAAAATGTACCTTTATTAAACATAGTAAGTGAAAGGTGTGTAAAATTTTACGTGTCTTCTGTCTACTCTGTATACAGCATACTATAATGTATATATCTGCTGTAAATATTCCTTTCAAGACTCACGAGCCCAGAACACATCTTTGTGGTATATGAAGCAGCAAGATAAAATGTGGGCCTATTAAGTTTGTAAAAATTGAAACATTTGTATACTTTTCTCCCTCCGAAATTAGCTCTCGCAGAGCAGTGATCAGAAAACTACTTACAGTACTGTACTTGAAGGAAGGGTTTATCGCACGCAAGGAGATAAAAGATAACTCCCATTAACTTCGCTAAACCAATCAACAGCTTAATCGTTTTCTATCCCAATATCTCTGTCTCTGTCTCTCTTCCCACCCAGATGTTTACAGCAGGATTAAACTAGTTTGAGATAGATTATACACAGACCCACTCTTACGTGTGTGTGTGTGTGTGAGAGAGAGAGAGAGAGAGAGAGAGAGAGAGAGAGAGAGAGAGAGAGAGAGAGAGAGAGAGAGAGAGAGAGAGAGAGAGAGAGAGAGAGAGAGCAAGGGAATGCGTTTCCGATGCGACAAAGAGTTAATGTTCTCCAGGTGGATAAAGAAATCTGTGACATGCAATGGTACTGTTTCTGCAGTGGTAATTGAAGAATTGATTCTCCAGCAGTGTACTTTTCGGAAGAAGTGGCTACGTTGTGTGAATTTCATTGTGTTACTAAGTCACGATCAAGGTGAAATCACTTTGAATACTAACACATTAGTGACTTTCTAACTCTAGTTACTGAGGTGAGGAGAAAAGCTTGACCCGTGAGAAATTACATGTGGTCAGTTTTCAGGTTGTTGCTTCAATATCCTAACTCCACTATGAATTGATTTGTAGAAAACAAAATGCTAAAGTATGGCAAACTGTAGCCTAAGGAAGAAATAGAGATAACAATGTAGTCCAATTTTCCTATTCATTGACTTAGACCAGGGGTGAGAAGGAAGCCATTATTAGGCAATTATTGGATAACAAAACAAAGGTAATAAACATGTTAATTCTACAGAACTGCTTCTGTCAGCTTAAGGTTGACTAAGGCCAGTATATAGGTCAGAGGGCGGTTTCTCACATGATGCCAATATGAGCTGTCTAGCCTTGTCGTTAAGCGATGATTGTGTTTAAGGATGTTCAACTTCTGGGTCATCAGTGCCCTTAAAAACCAATTGCGTTAAAAAACTAAATAAAAGTCCAAAACACTAAAATACAATCAAATAAATTTAAGATAAAACACCAGCACAACGGTGAGGTACATCCTAAATTTGAATTTAAAACCATAAAACTAGAAAAAGGTTAAAATGTTAAAAATGCCCAAAGAGCTTGGGCCTAAATTCTAAAACCTACATCTGAAACGAGCGCTAAAGCTGCCCACCGCCATCTCGTCATCTGCGAGGATTTCCGCCAAGTTAGCCGGCAGCTGAAGCGCCATGCGGAGAAGTGCCAAGCTAAAACAATCTAAGCACGTGACGGACCGTCAGTTCGGCACCGCACAGCGGGCAAACAGGATCTGGGGCCCTACTTAAAAAAAAAAAAAAAGCCTAAAATAACAATGTCCAATGCGCAACCGAGGCAAAATAATTTCCTCCCGATGCCATAAGCGACAGGAGGCCAACCAGTTGATCGGAAGCTCCTTCATCGTTCGAAGCTTGCTCTGCTTGTCCGCAGAGCGGACCGCTCATCGCGCCAGCACGAGAGCGCCACCCTACGGACAACAAGCCCGAAGTCTTCCGCGTTGACATACGGGATGGTAAAACTGGGTTCTATCGTTGCCTCCTTAGCTGCCGAATCCGCGAGTTCATATCCCCTCAAGCCCACGTGACTAGGAACCCATGTACACACCACGCTAACGCCAGAATTGTCGTTAAGTCTACTCATATTCTCTAATGTCATTAACCCTCTTTGTGCAATCCTAACCAGACATTCGCCCCTCGAAATCCAACCTCTGTGGTCCTCGTCCCGAGGGGTGGGCGACAGGAAGTAGGGGGCTGACTGATGGGGTGATGTACGGTCGGGACTTGCTGTGCCCCAGGACCTCCACGTCTGCCGAGAAGGCCCATCAGTAACCCATAAAAACTGGCAGAAGAGGCTCTGGTGTAATCTCTCGACTGGGTTCCTCCGCGAGTTGAGAGTGTTTCTTCAAACTCCCAAACCATGGTCCACTTCGGTGTTTGACCCCATTTATTTATGTATTTTTTCTTTTTCTTCCCCCCCCCCCTGAACACATGTCTGACAGGTAACATAGCGCGGGTGGTTGGAGTAGGAAGCGCAAGGGGTGACTGGGTAACGCGAAATTCCCAGCCCCTTGTTACCATGTAGGGCTGTGTTCGTATCCGCTGATAAAGGCCAGTCCCGGGGAGGGGCCATTGCATGAGCTGTTACACTCCTGCAGGCGATTGGGTCCCTCTGTCTTTACAATGGGAGGTGTGATCCTGAGGTGAGCAAGGTCCAGGCCAGGACTCACCTAAGCCGGGGTTGCGCCAAGGATGTGAGCACGCCATCGGAGACATTTGCAATGGTGGAAGGATATTACCGCCATGGTTCAGCGTTCTGATCACCCCAACAACGGCAAAGATAGTGGAAAAGAAGTAGTCGAGTCTTGTGGTCCGCGCTGCTAACCAGACCTTCCGTTCAAAAGTATGTATTAGATTACGCCCCGTGAAACCCTCTATCCAAAACTCGGCTGATCGCCACTGTGGCACTCGTCACCTGTTCGTTTACGTGCCAAATATAAGGAAAAAGGAAGGGGTGACTGTAGGGGTAAAGCATTCCGCACTTGGGGTACTCATCGTGCAGGTCCTAAATTAGATCCTTATATCTTAGTATAGCACGCTGGATATAAACGTATTTTGTTACGTTCGAATGCATTCGGTTTGGTTGCATATTATAAGAAGTTTTAACGATAAAATAATGTACGTTTTTAAAATTCTAATAACGTTGTACAAAAAAAGGAATTCAATGGTATGGTTTGGCGTGATTCTTCAATTCTGCTTGACCCTATTTATCCAAAACCTTAGCCAATATACGGCTAGTGTGAAGAAATGATTAATTTATATCAATTAATTTGTGTATAAAATATTTTATAATATAAGACGCTAAATATTTGCAATCAAATGAGTCCCGTTAGCATATAAGGCTGCCAACTTAACGGTTGTTTCTATTCAATGAACAATCAGCAGTTCATGCTTTACAGATCCTTGTTAACTAATTGAACCTTTATGAACTATATAAGAACGGCATTTCTTACAATTTTTTTTTTAATTTACGTCCGCCCCAACGTTAAGTTATATCGGACGGTGAATGAATTGGGCGAAATGATGCTCAAATGAGTTCAGGGTCCATGGAGCTGAGATTTACCCGACATTCGTCTTGAAGGATAAGGGAAAACCCTGGGAAAAACTTATCCAGATAACTCACCCTCACCGAGATTCAAGAGGTCCGGAGTTCGAATCCCGGTCAGCGTGAGTTATCTGGATAAGGTTTTTCCGGGGTTTTCCCTTATCCTTCAAGACGAATGTCGGGTAACTCTAAGCTCCATGGACTCTGGACTCATTTGAGCATCATTTCGCCCAATTCATTCACCGTCCGATATAACTTAACGTTGGGGCGGACGTAAATTAAAAAAAATGTATGAAATACCAAGAGAAAAAAACCCTGATAAAACAGGTATTCAAAGAGATAAGAACAATATTTATTGTGAGACAATAATTCATAGCTTTTCAGTCAGTGTCACTAAGGAGGAGATCCTGCGGGAGTCTTGTCTTCAGGCGTGTGGGCTGGCGGTTTCGTACGCCGATGACATATATTACAGCTCCTGGAACGTCTTGCAGGTTTGAGAAGAACCGAGAGGCGATCTGACGTATGTATTGGTGAAGAGGAAGGAGACCGAGTTCTTTATGTAGTTGCTGATTTCTAACGTACCACGGGGCATCCGTGGCGATGAGCAGAAATCGATTTTGCAGGACCTGTAGCCTACGGAGATGAGTAACTCTATACTCAACGTTTACTTCACTTGCGCCCTACTGACCTTCACCTCAGGCACATTTCACTGCAGTCAAACTCGTAAGGTGAGGCTGTAAATGAATAGCCAGTTCTTTTCAACTCACTTTAGTGATCACGCTATTCGAATTACTTAATTTGTAATGCCAATTCAGGAACTAGAGGGAAAATGGCATATAAAGTAAAGTAATTCAAATTAATCAGTATATAAATTATGTGAATTATAATACTACTACTAGGATAATATTCAGGAATTATTAATCATAATAATACGAGGTCTGTTCACTAAAGAATGATCATAATTTTTTTTACAAACATACTTTTCGCACTAAAATTCAAACTTATTCTTTTCTGTTAGCTTAATGTGAAACAAACATGCCGTAGTAGTTTCATTGTTGGTACTCCTGGTTCCTGCCTGTGAGAACCAGAAAATTCAGACATGTTCAGTATCGCCTACCGCTGCAATGGAGGTAACATGCAGTTAAAGTTGATGTTAGAGGAAAATCCGGAGTGTCTATCAAACGTAATCACTGCTGATGAAACTTAGATACATCATTTTGATGCTGAGAGCAATCAGCAAAGCTTGATGTGGAAATCTCCTTCATCACCAACCCCCAAAAAGCAAAAGTGGTTGCTTCTGCTGGGAAAGTTATGGTCATCTCATTCTTTGATATTCATGGAATGGTTCATCAGCATGTTGTACCTGCACAAACATCAGTAACTGGAAAATACTACAGGGATGTTCTGAAAACATTGCAAGTTCACATCAGGAGCAAACGACCACATTTCCGTGAAGCAAGTTGGGTGCTTGACCGCGATTGTGCGCCGCCACATATTGTTAATGTTGTTGCTGAATATCTTGTAAAAATCAACGTGAAGTGCATTCGTCACCCTCCCTATAGTCCGTATTTAGCATCATGTGACTTTTTAGTATTCCCTAGCTTGAAGAAACGTCATCGTGGGATGCATTATCCATCATCGGAAGCAGTGGTGAAAGCTGCGGAGGCGATTTTGAAGGATCTCTCAAAAATGGTTTCCAGCATGTCTTTGAGTCTGGCAGAAACGCTGGGACAAGTGCATCGCTTTCAGGGGAGTCTATTTTGAGACGGACCATCAAAATTATGAGGATGAGTACGTTGTCAAAAAATTTGTGACCATTCTTTATTGAACAACCCTCGTATTTTGCTTTAAATGGCGTCAATATAGCAATATGATATCAGTGCCGCCGGTATGCCGGAATTTTGTCACGCAGGAATCGTTTTATAAGGTAATAGATCTGACATGGGCTGTTGCATTTAAGGCTGCTTAAAACCACTGGCCTGGACCGGCTTTTAACCAGCGACCTCGGGATCAATAGGACAGCTCTTACCCGACCGATCACAAGATATTAATATGATTTTACATTTGTCATGTATTCATAGAACGACTCTTCAATAGGTTATACATGTTCCCTTCACGAAATACAATAACATGTTGAAAGCATTTCTCAATTAAGGCATATTAGCAATGCTGGTTTTTGTATAATTTACCCGATTTGCTAACAAAAGTAAATATTATCATAAATGTATTTTCTATTCCAGTAATTCGTGCTGTATAACTTCTATAATTATTATATTTTAAGCTTTAATTGAGAGCTCCAAGTGTTATAAATAACATTTTTCCACTGCGCTTGCAATATTTGACGTTCCTTGCATTATATTACACTCCTATTCATTTGAATTCCACATTATCGAGTTATTGCAGCTTGAAATCATACTAGAGGGAAATATACGAGCGGTAGTAAAAATAATGAAAGTACAGAAGAGTAATAAACCGAAATTGCTTGCGCCACGTTAGCTTATTACAGCGCATGAGCACGGGGACTGGTGCCCCTAGGGAGCTATTTAAAGCAGTGATAAAGTAAGTTGTTTAACACTGACGTAAGTGTCGGTTTATATCATCAACATATAGCCAATACTTTATTCGTTCTGTGGAGCATACAAGTGTTACATTGATACAAATTCCTCACTCCTACGTGATGTATTTAAGTAAGATATGCTCATTACATTTTACATCACGACATCATGGTAGCATTTTTACACTGCGATATACTCTGAAATTTATTGCATTCGTGTAGGAAAATCTCATTAAAAGTTCATTTTTTTCACAGTTGGTATTTCGCATATCTGTTCCATAAACTACTTATACTGCAAAGTGAATATTATTCCTGTTCGGCAGAGAGGCAGCTAGTCAAATAGCTATGAGTTACTCTACTTTATAACTATTATGTTTGAAGCGGGTTAACAGATGGTTTGGCATAGAAGAAAACCATTACTTCCTATCAGTCACATGCATTTGCCAATTTCATAGTGAAGTTCTTGCTAAATTACGTATCTCTAATATTAAATTACAAATTAATTATTCTAACATTATACAAGTAACAGCAGTCGCCAGATTTGTAAGTCATGCCGTAATGTTTTAGGGAAGATATCATCTTTAGCTGGATGTCAACCACTAACTGAAGTTAGGAAAGAGTTTCGGAGAAATAACTACATGATAAAAATGCAAAAGAAGTGACGAGCGTGAGTTAATATTTTCTGTTTGAAGCCAAGATAATTATATTGAAACTAGTTACAGGTTTCATCCCTAAACCTCCAGTTGAGTTTATTAAAACCCCAAGCAAGCATGCGTGTGTGTGCGTGCACCATCCTTAAGTAGCCTTTAGATGCTACTGTTAAGTTTTTAAATTTTGGGGGCATTCCTCTAAGGAGTTCTTTTAATCAACTGAAGACATATTATATTTTGCAAGTTTAAAATTCCTCTACAACCTGAATGAAACTTGTGTTATTTTGTGTACGTTTTTGATAGATAACAACTTAGTACACATAAAGGCTTACTTGTGAACTTATGCAGACTGCAATTTCGAAGTCAGTATACAGCAACCATTATTTACTAAATCAGTTCAAACATTGCTCCGGCCTCCTGTATCCACTTGTCCTTAAAATCCCTAATTTAACTAATATTTATGCAGATTACATAAAACTGACAGAAAAAATAGCTTTTGTGGGAATTATTTCTACAACAGAAAGAGTAGTATATATTTTTGATAAATATTTGTGCAAAACAGATGTCCCTTCCGAACTCTAACACAATGCATAACCATCACATTTGCCTTTTAGCCACGTTCCAAATAATGAAACCCCTTAAATTAGTGTAAATCTTAGGCTTCCATGGCTCCTAGCTCCGATTTATGGATAGTTAGTTGCCTTTATTTTGCTGAAGTCAGTGAACTTCACCGATGAAATATCAATAAGACATAAGGGGCAAGGCCACGAGCCAAATTCAAGACATAAAGAAAATTTCAAATTAAACTCTCAAAAAGAAACCTTCGACATTATAAGCGAATTGATTCAGGAAGCTGATATCCCATACAATATCAGACTTATACAAATTTCGGGATTTGGAAAAACAATGTTCATTTAAGTTAATCTTCGCAAACCGTGGTACCTGGGATGTTGCTGCAGTCAAATTTGGAGAGGATTTATTTATCTTTTAATTTACGTTCTCTAAATTTTTCATATCGGGCATTGAATGAAATATTGAAATGATGCTCAAATGAATCTGGGGTCCACAGAGCTTAGAGTTACCGGCATTTATTTTTCAATTGACGGAAAACCCCGGAGAAAAACGCTACTCAGATAACTGGCACTGGCCAAGATTCGAACTCGGGATCTCCTTTACGTGCGGCAGAACCCTAAAATCTAAGCTACCGAGAGTACCCCAACGTTCCTCTTTTGGACGATGAACGAAATGGGTGAAATTATGCTCAAATTATCCTAGAGTCCCTAGACCTTAGACCCGATATTCATCTTTCGCGACAAGATAAACTCCCAGAAAAGAGCATTATCTAGATAACTTACCCTGGTCGAGATTCAATCAGGACTCTTTGAACGTGAAGCAGACACACAGGCTATGACCTACGTTACAGAAAGGGACTAATTCAGAATCATTGTAAGTTGCAGTGTGCGAGTTGTCCCTTTGCAATGTGTTCTACAACCAATAGCTCGCCCGTCTCGGTAGCGTAAAATGTAGCATGTCTGTCTAACGTTCCAAAGGTCACGAGTTGGAATCTCGATTAGGGTGAGTTACCTGGATAAGGTTTTTCCAGGGTTTTCCCTTATCCTGAAAGACGAATGTCGGGTACCTCTAAGCTCCATGGACCCCGGACGCATTGAGCAGCATTTCAGCCATCTCATTCATCGTCCGATATGACTAAATGTTGGAGGAAGTATATCACAAAAAAAAAAAAAAAAAAAAAACAACTCTAGCTACTACTCCTGTGATATCTTCCAGCCCCCTGAAGAAGGATTGCAAAACACCAAATGTGTGTTTAAACTTTAAAGTTTATATCAGTTTCATTCAGTTATTACCAGGAACACCGATCCTATTTGAGTAAATGGTCTCATCATTTACCTCTATCCCATTTTGACAGACCTTATTCCATTTTATCAAGTCTTAATTTAGAAATATTTTGAACAATGTTGGTGACATTGCACATCAATTTAAATACTTCGGATCTATTTCTGGCCTATCGGGCTCAAGTGAGAGTGACACAAATACATGATTATATGTCCTTAAGAGTGGTTGTTAGGATTTATTGTCTAGTAGATTTCCAGATGCTAATGAAGGAAGGTACTGATGCTGTAAGGTCCTTAAGGGACTGAAATACGCAATAAGGTTAAATATTGTGATTAAATGAGGAGGAAGGTTTTGGCTTGCAAAGGCTTAGGAATCACTTTGTATCTTCTGAACCTTAGGGAAGAAACGGTGGGGTGCAAGGCATTCTTAAGTAGCTTCGAGACTGCAGGCTTGCTCACAGGCGGGATCCCTAACGTCTCCAAGTATGGAATCCGACACCAGAGGGACTGATCCTTCCGCAAGCAGATTCCCTCAATGGAGATTCGTTACTCAATACCAGTTACTCGAAGTAACTCTATCCTGAAGAATTACAAAGAAATACAATTAATGAAAACATGGAAGTACATTTCGGGGAGTTTCGGAAACCATCTCAGTATTCACCTGGGAATAGCGCAAAAAAGTTCCAAATGGATACAAATGGCATCTATAGGTACAATCCGAACTTCATACGTCACCGTCCAGCTATCTTTCTCAGCGTAAACAATAAAAATGCAGAAAAACTGATCACAGGGATTCACAAACCGTTGCCAATATTATTTCAATTTAGTGATACTCTTTAATTCTACCAATTATTGATATGTTACCTGGTATATTTACATGACAGTTTACATTGATGTAGCTTTAAAATAACTGATGAATGCAAAGGAATGAATACTTGAAAACAATATAGCACAAGCATTAGCGGCATATTTAATACTCAGTCACCAAGTGAGATGGTAGTAGTTAACGTGCGACGGTCACAATTCGGAAGATTGTTGCGTTCGATTCCATGTGTTGGTCACATTTACAATTTGTTTTTCGTGATTTTCCATCATTGGCAAATACAATGCTAGTACAGTTTCTCATCTATCAGGAATTTTCTTAATCTAAATTGCTATAATTTGCTGTACCTTTACATTTTTGGGAAGGCTTGCACAGTAACTATCCAATACATTGCATAGAATTTGCCTTTGAAAGATTATTCTTGGCCTGGAGACATGGCAGCCTTCTTTGAGCCACCTCCTTTTTGATGAGTTCCGCCAGAACAGAGGCGCTTCCGTCACGCTTTCGTTCGGCCTGGTAAGCATAGATCTGCTTTGAATAGCTTAATGAAGGGTCCGTTTGTTTTCCTATCTTACAAAGAAATGGTAAGGAATGTTTGAACCATTGTGAATATACAGTGTATTATAAGATATTTTTTTCATTATTGTATGAACATGTTTCAATTTTCAGACATAATTGAATTTAAAATAATTCGTTCCAGCATTAGGGAAGTGATGTTTACTAAGTGCTTCAAAGTTTATTAAATGATAATCTCTAGTTTAGATAAAATAAATTAGTAGATGCGATAAATCATATTAGGAAGAATAGCTGAGACACAACACTTGACAAAACCTAGTTCAGACTGCTTTTTCTTTATTTTACCAGATTGTGAACGTGAACTTTAGGCCGAAAATGTTAAATTGTTAACTATAAATCGTTGTATGTACATAATATATTTATATATGCTTTTAAAGCCGCAAAATATACTGATTATTAAACCAGAGTAATTTAAAAATTGTAATAAGAACTGATTCTTTTTAAAGCTACCTTTGCGACTGAGAAGAATGATTAATTAGCTGCTCCAAATTACGATGGTTCACTTTAGAAAGAAGTGATTGTTAAATATATGCCATGTAAAATTATGCCGTCGTTGAGACATTATAGCGATAGAGGTGATTTCTGTGCATAATGTAAAACATACGAATTACAATATTTCAGGGAATATGGTATTAACAGTGTATGTTAGGTGTAACCGAGGCTATGGCATTGAATTTTTCAGTCTGACTCTATGTTTCCATACTTTAGCCTACACACGGCCAGTGTGAAAGAACAATTAATTTCCATTAATTGACCTAATAGAGGTTAACTATAAAGCGCGGGCTTTAAAATACTTACACGTTGTAGGTCTCCATTAAGGTAGTTGTCTCATGTGATTATGAGAACTCCTAAGCGGTTTACCAGGAAAAACACGAGTCAGTTGGAGAATTCTATATCATGTCAGCACGTTGGCCATAGTAGCTCAATGGTTAGAGCGGCTGAAGAGCAACCAGAAGATTCATGGTTCAAATCTCGGCTATGGCATTGAATTTTTCAGTCTGACTCTATATTTCCATAAGAATCCTGTAGTCATTAATAATTTACGCACCTATTTCTTCAAATGTAAACATCTCTGACGTCAGTTATTCCTTTTTCTGTAAACGTTTATACTCTCACAGTCGCTACTTTTAGAGGCTTTGCACCTTCATTAGTTGCCTTGTCCTGTACCAGTTCTCCACACTTCTCTGTCGTTCCACTGTCCGTCTTCTAATCCTCTTATCTACACGGCTCTATTAATTCCATCCTTCTATTGGAGTCGAACTGTTCCATGTTTATTTCGACCAGGTGCTGACCAACTAAACGATCTTCTTTGGTAGCCTTTCCCCAGTCATCATTTGGACATGCTTATGCCATTTTAAGGCTATTTTGTCTATAACATTTTGTTCAGCATGCATTTTCGCTTTTACGTAATTATTTGTTATATACTACATCCTTGATATTCTTATATTTCTCCTCAAAGCATTCATTTCTGTTGCTAAGTCTTCTGCTCAATCTTGCACTCGCCGTCCAACTTTCACTTCCATATAATGAAATACTCTCCACTATGGATTTATTATGGTTAATTTTCTTCTTCTTCTAGTTGTATTCCTACTCCACAGATAATTGTCTTCCTAGTATAGTTTATTCTATTCTTTATGTCGCTTTCACGTGTTTCTGATGGGTCAATAGTAGGTCCAAGTTGTTTAAATTGTTCCACTCTGTCTATTGTTTTATCATTTATTTTAAGGTTATAACTTTCAAAGTATTTCATTTCATCGCCAACTACTCTATATTCTATCTTATCAAAACTGAGTTATTCCCATGGCTTTATTCCATTTTATTACGGTATAATTTAAAAATGTTTTAAAACCTTTATTATTTGAAATTCTTACTTTCTTCGCAAATTTACTACCGAATTACAGTGATATAACCTCAACTAACGTTTCAGGTACCTATATTTGTTTTTAATAGGGTATTCCATTCCTTACTTATGGATACTGAATTAAAAGCTTTTTTTCAGAAACACAAATACAAAGTGTAATTCTTTAACTTTTGCCACAATTTTTCCTCTAATACGCCTGATTATAAAAATGTGACCTAAACACGACCTGCCTGATGTAAATTTTGCTTGTTAGAAATTGTTATCCTTAATTATTTCCTCTAACCGATCCTCAATATTGACGCTAACAATTTTATTTATTGTTGCATTCCCCTGTATTTATGGGATTTCTCTTGTTTCCATTTTTGTGTATGGATATTATATACTTTTCCAGTGTGAAGGAATTGTATTTCCCACACAGTACCAGAGTTCTTACCCCTATTCAACCCCCCCCCCATATTTTACCAATTACATAGTAACTACTCCAGGGCCATCGGCTTTGCTATTTTTTGATATTATGAGAGTAACTTCAAGTTTCATTATTTATAATGTAATCACGTGTTAAACGTGGTGATTCTTAGGGAAATCCACAGTTCTGTTCTTGAAGTCTATCTCCCTCGTGGTCAACTAAAATATTCCGGAATACAGCTACAAAGGGAATCTCCCCTAAAGTTTTAATACAAAATATTTTCTTGCTCGAGGCACGTTGGACTATCTCGTAGCTCGTTATACCTACGTTCACATGTCCATTACTTTCTCTACCATGTACTGTATAGTATGTGTAGAATATTGTGATGAACCAACCATGGATTGTAAAAGCCAAGGAGCACATGGCCAGATCGTACACAGGGGGAACTACTCAGGGTAGGAAATGCATGCTTTACGAGAGGTTGGTATTTTCTATTAGGTTACAAAAGAACTACAAAAGATAGCAGTGATATTAATTAGCATTAAAGTCCTCGTAATAAGACTATTTACAAAACTAATTAATTACTTAGTTGCCATAGCGGCCGTTGCCACACACAGCCAGGGCATCACGCCCTGGCAAGTCCGAGATCTGCACACAAAAGAGGATGAGATGCATACTTTACATTCAATTATACCAGAGCTGGAGGAGTGGCGGAAGTTACGTCACACGTACTACTGAAGTCACATGAACTATTATTTCAATTAATTAATAGTCACTTGTGACAATATATGGATTGCTTTCTACCCAAAAGTTGATACTCTAATTACAACACAAATAAAACTATTGATGGCCTTTGGATTTCCTCCGCAAAAGATGACTTTTGTGCAAGTAAAGCATATATAAAACGTAAACATACGATAAGTACATAAGTACACACTTTAAATATCGCTTAGGACCTTAGCGTAGAGCAAACGTTACACCTGTGACACTGTTGCATTGCAGACATTCAAAACACAAATTATCCGACGAACAAAATGACAACTGATAAGCACCAGGAGTAGTTCAGTATTTAACCATTTTACTTCAACTGAGTTTGACTGACGCCAACAACTATATTTGCCACAGAACGATGGTCAGCTGCTTAAACGCACACCGAAGCAAAAGGAAATTCTATGTAAAGAAAACCTATTAGAGCAGCCTCAAGCGAATGTTTTGAATGTGTGAACTGATATACAATGATTATAGTCAGAACTAGGAAGTTCGTACCGATTTCCTTGAGCAGTGTAAGAGCGGACAGACGTGGCTATTCTACGCAGCGCTAATTGCAGTGTCAAGGTTCGTCGTAGAATGCAATTCATTACTGCAAAACAGGAGTAACTGCATGACACAGAGCACGTTGGTAGGAAGGAAGACATTCAAATAACATCTTTGTTGTGCTTCAAATATGAACAACTAAATTTGCTGTAAAACCATTTTATTTTTACCGGAAGTGTACTTATTCGTATACTTATTTACTTCATTATTTACATTTACATTTCAGTAGGATACTTCAGCAAACATGGAAAAAAGAGAAGCTAGATCGAGAAACTAAATTAGCTGAAATCATTAACGAATATGCAACAGATTATCAATCAACTAAATCTTATTTTGCGCGACAAGAGTGACTTTTTCTTTGAAAGTCTTCAGCGGTACATTGTTATTTTTAGTAATACGGCCGCAGATGGGTAAATATGTAGTGAAATTCCTGCTTAAGCATTTTGTCTCTTGAGAGTCTTCAGATGTGTAAGAAATTAGTCTTATTATTTGGATATTATTTTATATCTGATCACGAAATGTTACAATTCACGTTAGAATTGCTTGGGTGTTGTCATCATGTGCCTATTTAAATAATGAGATCAGCCAGAGACAAACCCTTATCTACCATTTAAGAATTTGTATGTAGTCCATAATGATTCAAATAGATGTGCATTTACGAATGTCTCATAAGTCATTTTTGTTCTCTGGGCAACTGGTTTCAATGACTCTCCTCTATGCGTTTCTTATGTATGACTTGTTTGGATGCCGGGAGAAGGTTGGTCGCAACCTGTATAGAGAACGGCGAGAAGTACGAACCTCCTAGCTCTGCTTATAGTGTACGCCTCGTTGTTCTGCGGCAGAGGTGCCATTAGCCGCGCCCAGGACAGTTAACAAGAGCCTGGTGATCCTCAAGCAGGCAGCCTGGTGCTGCGGTGAGAGCAACATATAGGCTCGGTTTTGGTATGGTAAGCAATTGAAATCTGCTCGCTGTTTGATGACGTAGCTGCTATTGGAATTTCTTGGCGCTCTTGGAGATACTTTGTAGTCTGTTGGAGATAATAACAACGATGAACTTCTGTTGAGTATGCTACTTATACTTGCTTTGTGTTGATTATTTGTGGGTGTTGTCCTTTTTGCCATAATATGACCCTGCCTCCGCCAGCACTATGGTGAGTACTTTGCATTAACCATCGTGGGAAGACGGAAAATGAACGTACAGTAAGTGTTATGGTGGTTTATGCCACAGGTATATTAGTCTAACACAGATAATGTGTAGAATAAAAATGTGTATGATACAGCGAGTAGGTCGCAAGCATGTACATCATATCTAGGCTGTACTGCATTAGGCTTGTATACCATCTGAGCACATTTTGTACGCTTGTATCAGCGATGATCCTACATTGTGTTTTGAACAAAAATACATAATCTTCATTGGGCATGAAATGTGAAATGTGTAGTGTTTAACGCCCGCTTTTACTACATACGGCACCGCAGGCGGTGACACTGATGATACATGAGATGAAGATGGAGCACCGGTGAAATGAGATGGCGGGGGAAACCGAAGGTCCCGGAGAAAACCCGCCCCAGCGCCGTGTTGTCCACCACAATTCTCACTTTGCGGTCGCCTGGGATCGAACCCGGGCCGCCTTGGTGAGAGCCAAGCGGTCTAACCACTGAGCCACGGCGTGGCCTATTGGGCATGAAGTGGCATGTAACCTTAGAGGGTCAATCTCTGTCGAGGAAGATCTGGAAGTTTCTAAAGCTAACGGTTGGCTTTTGAAACTGTTACAGAAGCTTTTGAAATATTCAGCATTCTTATCACTGCCTGCTTCTCCTCTGTATTCATCCTATTCCTTTAGCCTGGAGCAAGTTGGCATGCTATGCAACACAGTACTAGCTAAATTAACATAAGGACACAGCTATAAACTGATAATCATTAACATGATAACATTCATACTATGTTAATGCTGTTAGTTAATGCCAGAGGTTTTACCCCATTAGTCCTGGACCCGTGGAACCAAGGACCCGGGCCTCCTTCGACCAGGCAGTTACCGAGCTGTCCCAAAAGGGCGCCCGGCGCCTCCGTGGGGCTTTTCATAGGGCAAGACCTAGAGACTAACAAGCCCCCACCTTCTGGCCATGTGGACTCAACACGGGATGGAAGTGGATACGCTACTTACCCGCGCCAACTCCAAAATGGGAAGGCCATCGATATGACCTCGGTGGGGCCGCCTGGTTATCTAGCACACCTTCTACTAGCTATGCTGGCTAGTACGCGGGAATATTAATGGCTTCCCTCAACCCCGTCCGAAGACGTACCCGATCTCCCACGGGTATTGGGAAGCACTGCCTCCTCGAGTCCAACCCAATCCGAACAACTCCCTACCAGGGAGGGGCTCGAATGTTCGGTCCGAGGTTCTTCTAGTAACGTCAGAGGTACCACGAGTACTAGGGGCCCACAGCAGCAGAAGGGGACGGATTTCCTCCGCTACGGAGACATACTATGATAAGGTAGATATTTTATTACCCTTTAATTACACTTTAATGTACTGTTTATGTCACACAATATTACAGCCAGCGGAATGGCTCAGGCGGTTTTGTCTGTGGCCCGCATTCGGTTGACACGGCTTCGATTTCCGTGGCAGACCTATCTGACCCATGGAACTTTTCGGGGTTTTCCTGGGTCGCTAGGCGGATGCTGGATAGGTAAATTACATCCCGCGAATTTGCTGTCTCTCCATTTCATCTCCATTATCATTTCATGTCATCTCTCACCTGGTGGTCTCTTTCAAGGTAGAAGTGTCGGCGGGTGTCTCGGCGGTGCATGGCAAGGTGATATACTCCGAGGGAAACCACTTCCTCCTCCGGGAGGTTGATTGCTGATCTCCGATCCTCTGCTGGAACCATTTCGGGACCGCGAGCCAGGGACCTTTGGGGTGCGGCTGCTGGGCTCGTTGCCGTTCCACTGCAGGGGACCCCACCTGGGGGCACAGGAACAATGGGCCTAACATGGTGGTTTACGTACCGAATATCCTCCGTAATGAAATTCTAATCCCATTCCCAAACAATATTACAAAAAAAATCACATTAAATTAATAAACTTAAACTTCATTAAAAACTATCTCACAAAGAGTTGATTTAAAATACCTGCATTTATTCATCTTCTTACACATTTCACTTACATTTTTGTCATTGAATACCAAATTAGAGTATACTAAAACACCTTTTCTTTGTTTTCAGGTTTGGAAGGCTGTGTATTATCAACTATTACGTACTTACACAGAGAGAAGCTGCAATGTGTTATAACCCTCAAAAGTTAGATCGGGTAAATTCATCCTGCAATCTCTTAGATGACGACTTACAATAGCTGCAAGCCGCATATTTGGACGCATAATTTATGGATGGCGGGTTCAGCTGCAACAAAATATGAATAAGGTGCCACAACTTTGAATATTTCCAATATTTTTTTGTTTTGGTTTTTAAGTACCTAAATGTTATACTCTTAATATAGGAATAATTGAAAAAAATGACAAAAATGTGGTTTTGTTCTTTTAATACATTTAAAGTTACCCATTACTTACAAAATCCCTTATATCAAATAAAATTATCTTAAAAGACAGCAAACACGTACCTTAAAAGTTGTTTAACTTCACATAGAATGTTAATGAGCCATGAACGTATAGCCCAAAAATAATGAATAAAATTTCTAAGTATTCGAAATGAAGCTCTAGTATATTCCCTTGTAAGAATAGTTTCTAGAACCTATAAATGTTATCTATGGCAGAGATGTATAGTTACACTACTTAAAATATATGTTTATATAGTTTCAATATTGTTCCCCCCTCTATAACAGCTGCTGTCAGATATTATATAAAGAATTATTTATTGATCTGAAGGAACATATTAACTGAAAAGAGGAGCCCCTCCTGACGTTGTACTACATGGAAAATTGGAGTATACAGACAGCTATCTTGGTGCTTCTGCAGTATTAGACAAGTTGCTTGATGGACTCAGGACGCCATTCTTTTCCATTATTAGACAAAAGAGCTTTCTAGAAGAGAGCAAAGAAAAAGGGAGAATATCAAATTAATGCTGAAGTTAAGGGGGAAACGAGCGAGCAGAATATAAAGATGACAGAGACATAATAAAAATATTCACTTTTCCCCTTCAGGGACGTTATACAAGTAAGTGGTCGTGGAGCTGCAATCCGAAACCGGGGGAATCTGCTCCCCTCAAATTGTTCTTCCCTTTTATCCAGGAGGCAAAACAAACGCCGTTTATAGTTAGTTGGGGCACCAACATTTATCAAAGTGAATCCTACTGGCCGTCAGAAACACAAATCCTGCAGCAGTTAATACGGATCCCATCAATGGTCCGTTGAACCAAACCTTCCCCCTCTATCGACCATTAGCTTGCAATTAGTCGGCAAGGCGGTCAGAGATCAAATGACGCGCTCTTTATTTTCTTTTGTCTCCTTTCTTCCATCAAAACTTAGTTATTCTTCTTCTGAGATTTCTGCAAGCGACTGCCAACCAGAAGAAGAAAAAAG
This sequence comes from Mantis religiosa, assembly GCA_030765055.1. Lineage (NCBI taxonomy): Eukaryota > Metazoa > Arthropoda > Insecta > Mantodea > Mantidae > Mantis > Mantis religiosa. The sequence continues at coordinate 66,843,356 of CM060957.1, read as the reverse complement.
TGACGAGAGATTTTTCCACTCTTATTTTCAGTGTTAAATATTCATTTAAAATGTTCCTTTTTCTGTAATTCTGCTAATCCTTCAGCATAATTAGGTAAAAGGGGCTCAACACCTTCAGCTTATACCGACTGATTCCATTTGGGAAAAGCGTTATATTTTCACAGTGGCACGAATATTATTTTCTCATATTTAAAGGCTTTAAACACGTTCTAGAAGGAGAGTTTGTATAATAATTCAAATTAGATATAAAGCAACTTAAATTTTTGCCACATCTGCAACAGGAAACATAGCAGCTAATGTTAATTAAAGCTTCAGGGGTAATCAGCCGAGTGAAAGTAACCAAAGCACTATAAACTATTCAGAATAAATTATTCATTTCCTGAAGAAGGCCATAGAGTTTCGAATTGCCAAAAGCTCGACTTTAATTAATGACACGGCTGATCACACGTGAAGCCTTAATAACCCTCGCAATGAAAATTTTAAGTCTTACAGAGCAGCAAATATTGTTGATTCCGCTTCTGTAGAAAGATTTAAGCTACATATTCGGCAACTAACTCCTTAAACCCGTCACTCGAACCCCAATAATTTTTCTGTAGCACGTTAAGTAAATTGTCAATGTTTATGCATTTAGAGAGAGAAAGTGAAATGTATGGACTTTGGAATAAGTTACCTCACAGAACTAGACTACACATACCTTCTGGTAAGAAATGTATCGTTTATGCATACCTATAATAGTGTATCCGTTGCAATGTAAATCCAACGAAGTACTCATCTTTGTGGAGAACAGAAAGTGTAAAACATCAAAAGGAAAGAAATATGACCAGGAAATTCAAGCTACTAGTGTTTTAATGTCTTTATAAATACATAGGCTGTTCATTAAAGAATGATCATAATTTTTACGGTCATAATTTTTCACACTAAAATTCAAACTTATTATATTCTGTTAGCTTAATCTGAAACAAACACGCCATAGTAGTTTCATCGATGGTACTCCAGGTTCCCGTCTGTAAGAACCAGGCAAGTTCAGACATGTTGAGTATCGCCTACCGCTGTAATGGAGCTAACACGCGAGGAAAAATATGTGGCTTTGAAATTCTACATTCATCTCAACAAATCTTCAGTTGAGGCCTATAAAATGTTACAGGAGGCCTATGGCGAGTCTGTTCTTCCCTACAGCATAGCTCGAAGGTGGTTTAAAATGTTTGAAGAGCGGAGACAATCAATTTCGAAGGAAGGTGGACCCGATTCTCCATTTACTGCTCTTGCGGGAGAAAAATCAACACTGCTGCTGCCAATGTGAGAAAGGATCGACGAATTATCTTATCACCACTATCTGAAATACTGAACATTTCATTGGGTACCACCCACACGTTGGTGACAGAAACATTACACATGAGTGTTTGTGCGCGATAGGTTCCAAGACTTTTGGTTCCTAAACAAAAGGACATTAGCATGCAGGTCTGCATTCAGTTCTAGTTGATGTTAGAGGACGATCCGGAGTTTCTTTCAAACGTACTCATTGCTTATGAAACTTAGCTATATCATTTTGATTCTGAGAGCAAACAGCAAAGCTCAATGTGGAAATCTGCTTCATCACCAACCCCTAAAAAGCAAAGGGGGGTTGCTTATTTTGGGAATGTTATGGTCATCACATTCTTTGATTTTCATTAAATGGTTTATCAGCATGTTGTACCTGCACACACATCAATAACTGGACAACACTCCCGGTATGTCTTGTAAACATTGCAAGTCCATATCGGGCGCAAAAGCCACATTTCCGTGAATCACGCTGGATACTGCACCACGATAATGCGCGGCCGCATAATGCCAATGTTGTTGCTAAATATCTTACAAAAATCAGCGTGAAGTGCATCTCTCACCCTCCCTATAGTCTGGATGTATCCACATGTGACCTTTTTCTGTTCCCTAACTTGAAGAAACGCCATTATCCATCATCAGAAGCAGTGGTGAGGGCTGTGGAGGCAATTTTGAAGGATCTCTGAAAATGGTTTCCAGCATGTGTTCGATGACTGGCAGAATCACTGGGACAAGTGCATAGCATTCAGGGGAGACTATTTTGAGGAGGGCCATCAAAATTATGAGGATGAGTAGAGGTATGTTGTCAAAAAATTGTGATCATTCTTTATTGAACAGCCCTCGTAATATTTATATGATCAGTTGAAATATAGTTATAAATTCTGGTCTTATTGCTGAAGATTAATCGATAATATTACTAAATGCAGAATAATTTAGGAATTTAGTTTACAAAGTTTAAACGGCGTTCCAAGGAAGGAAGCCCAAGTGAAATCGTAGCAGATGAAATAATTTTCCGTTGTTCATTATTTTAATTCCTTATGCTATGCGATATCTACGTAAACTGGACAGATACAAAATATTAAATAAAGGTAGGAAAATAATTGACAGTTAATCTTGAAATGTCTCTGGTGTAAGATTTTCAGGTGAAGCTATGCCTACATTTAGATACGCATCCATAATGAAACACAAATAACATATTAGAGTAAACAGGATTTATATATCCAAGAAGCGTAGAGAAATCGAAAATAAACTATTATCTAAAAATAGGTATAATTATAGAAGAATTGAATAAATTTATGTTCAGTAATAGAGTGACGGTAGAACCCCAATTATTTATTACTAGCTACCCCGGCGAACATGGTATCGCCAGTAAAATTTCAACAACACAGTTAGATTAAGTTAATCAAGTTAAAGATTTCCGGTAAACAATATTTTTGTCTTGTTTTGAGGTGCTTATGACGCACGAATATGGGACGTATTATTGTCCATGAGAGAAAAAGGGCAATTCCAAATTGATTCCACAAACATCCAACGACTGTCCTTGTTATTTATTTATGGTCAACGCAAGGGTCAAATGCGAGGTAAAGGAGGCCACCCAGGCTTCGCAGCGCGGCATCCTAGATACTGACGGCCGTTCAGAAGCCCTGGACTACTTCAAGGCCAAGTTGGAGAAAATATTAGGTTACATCAACGATACACGCCTCTTCACGCCAGCTAAGCTCGAGGGAGCTCACCGGATACATCAGAGCTCCATCACTAGCAACATCAGAGACCTCGCAAGGGCACTAGCACCCATGCAAAGGGGCCACACCACTCCGCAGAGACAACTGCACCCGAGGGACGCCACCACCGAATCTACCATGCCGATACCCTCCGTTAGATACCGGTCCTCACGAGACCTACATCGAACACCACGGAGCAATATAAGAAGAACGCCACCTCTTGAATGGAACAGTGGGTGTCAAGGCCTAGTGGCCATGACGTTTATCTCCCCCAACACTCCATGCGGTTCGCCGCAGCCATCATCACTGCTTCTGAATCTGGGTGCCAAGAGCGGAACCAACCAGCTTCACCAGGGCTACTGCCCTAGACAGTGGAAGGCTTTTTAGTAGGTATTCCTCTCCGGTGACCTCACTGGAACGGCAACTCCTATGTCACCAGCCCGATTCAAAGGAATCGGAAATCAAAAGATAAATCCGTTGGAATCAGCGGAATACGCGGGATGAAAATATCGTCTCCTTAGTACTTTCCCTTGACAATGGTTGCCTTGATGATGCCATTCATTAGCTTTTTCACAGTTAGTTTCGTTCCATTGCACAGTCGTGGTTGCTTAACTTTAGGCAGCCTGATCAAACTGTCATAGTATTACTTTTAATTAATTTTGACCTCTAGTGCCAAATCGGCAGTCCCACGCTCTACAGGCAACGTAAACGTTTCCCAAGCAAACGTCAGGGTTCACATGAGTCTTAGGACATTTTGACTGGCAGGGAACACTCCTTCAGTTTACGGTTGACTCAGGTTACTAAGTCAGAAAACTCTACATCCGGCCATCTACACGTATCAACATGAACAATCATAAAGTTGATATCATAAGCTTAAGACAAGTGAAACGTATTGCGCTGATCCCATGGGCAAAATTTAGAACTTTAGAATGTGCAAAGGAGTCAAGTCACATGAAGTAATTATTAAATAATATCTTCTAAAATTTGATGTATTTACTAGCATTCCACAACCATACACATAACAATATGAACTTTAGTCACTTGAACGTCTCTTAACTCTGATATGTTATATTTTTGAAATACAATTAAACCTCGCATTGTTCTTATTTTTTTCAAATGTTTTCTTTCCAACTTTTATCTCTATCTGCTGCAACAATATATTTGTAAAATTCCTTAAGTGGCATGAACTGAAAAAAGTTCATTCTAAACCATGTTTCACTGCAACATTTGTTCTAGCATTACTGTAACCTAGAAACATAAACAACAGAAGAAGTTGGAAGTTTTTATACGCTTAAGAAGCAAAAAATGACCTGGGTCTAGCACGAGCGGGTGTAGCTATATTGCTCTGATATTTTAAGAGCATACTGACAGTTGCTGGATAAATCTTTAGTTGTGTCATTAAGTTAGTTCGTCTTCTATGAGATGGACTTAACTTTTGAAACACCAAGTTATATCCATGTTTACATACTTAAAGTAGAGGATTCTAACAATCCTAATAAACAATGTTGCCAAATTTGGTTTTCCAGAGAATGCTCTGCACTTAAACACTAATTTCTGAGAAAAGGGAAGTTTAGCGAAACATTATTCAGCAGTGTTATAGCAATCCTGGAATAAATGTTAATTTAATATGCTTTTTATAATATTTGTAGAAATATATGAAAGCCTAAGCTGTAATTAATTAACTCCATCTTCGAAATTTCAAATATTAGCACGCTTGAATTGTGCTTTATTGTGAATAATCATGTCTTAAAGTACGTATATTTAATGTCTTTTGCTCTTGAAAATGGCATCAGACAACATAAAAATAAATTTTGAAGTCAGTAGGACAAACAGTAAAACATATTACAGACGGATTTGAAGTTTTGCGGAAGCGAGGCAGTGTGATCTTTAGAGTGGACAAGCAGACTAACTTTAAACTTAAAAAAATGCTCTAGCCATTCGATACAATTCAAAATTGATATAAATGTATCGTATATTATATATTAAATAACGTGTTTTTCGGTTTGTACCTTGTTTCTCGAGACATAAAGAGGGAACAATTTTTTCTTGCATTCCTTACCAAAAATACTATTCAAAATAAATGCTAAATTTGTGGCTTCTTAAAGTGTATATATCGGAGCCAACTTTTCCATGCGTAAATCAAAGTAGGTCCAATATTATGAAATATACATAATTAGAATATTGGTTTGAAGGTAAATAGAAACACATGTGCTAGACAGTCGAAACCAATGTTGCAGCAGTGAGAAACTGCCTTTCTCGTTTGTATTACAAATTCAATTAGCTTTAGAAAAAAAGCCTCAACAGCTGGTTTGTTGGTGAGCAAATTAAATTGCTTCATTAAGCTCATAAAAACTACTGGAATACACAAATAAAATTGACTCATTTACACATCTGAACATTCCTATAAATACTAATTATGTTGGCGGGTATCTTGAAGTGTAACTGTTTAAGGTTTGGAGGATATACATTGAAGAAAATGTGACTTTATCATCAATGTCCAAGTAACACTTTTCAATTGGTTTAATCAATTTTTCACTAAAGAAATTACATAATAATTAAATTTCGGGGGAGATATTTCTTCTTTCAGTTTTGCCCCCGCCCCCCATGATTTAGGATTCACACTCTCAAGGTCTTACAAGCTAGTGACTCTGTATCAGCATATCCAGGACGTGTGATCAGCTCAGTGTTTGATATGATGGTAATGGAGGAAGAAACTAAAAGCTATGATGAAAGGAATAAAGGAAAAATTTGTGGATGAAATTTTCTAAACCGGCATTCATATAGGTATAGCGACAGAGGAAATCCGTGATATTGAAATTGAATTATTTATTGGTCATATTCTAACATTTTAAAATTTACAACTTATAGCTACATTTATTTGTCTTTACCTTGTAGCTACCTTGGCTTACCTGACAACCTGGTCTTCAGCTCTGTCAGGTAGCTCTTAACCCCCATACCTCCTTGTTCCTTAATTATCCCCATTCTTCCCTCTGTCTTGTATTCTTTAATTTCTGGCCCATTTTTTTTTTACTTCGTACAAGAACTCACTCATGCTTCTTACCTTCTTTTCCTCCCTTACCGTTATCATTTTATAGCTACTATTCGCTTCTCTAATTTCTCTCATTTTCCCTTTCAAACCATTTTTTCTTCACATTGCATCCTCCTCGCATCCTGTTACATAGTGTTTTATGCTTTCTTTTCTCCCACACAATTCACAAATTCCCTTTTCCCTACATCTTGTCCCTCTTGTAACTATTGTTCCTGTTCTCCTCCAAGCCAACCCTTCTCTCTCTTGCCTATTGGGTAATCTACATATGCTTCTCGTCCCCAATTTCTTTTCAATTGTCTGTCAAATTGTAATGATTTCATATTTTCTAGACCTCCCCATATTTCCTGCCTTTCCATAACACCGATCAGCTCGTCGGCCTTGGGGGTTTGATCTTTGTACTTCCCGAATGGGACTCACACAAAAGCTACCCCCGCATGCTGACTATGAGGGTAGACTAAGTGGAAAATGTTGCCTAAATATTGCGTTGTATGCGGATTCTAATTGTTAGAAGTTTGTCTATATTTTAAAATAAAAGTTATTATTTTTGTCCTAATACTAATAATAATGTTAATATTATTTCAAACTGTTACTGTACTTTAGTGTCTGACCACCAAAATAAAGCGTCTCTGCCATGTTTATACTAGCTAGTATGATCTACAGTACACAGTGTTGTCAGATAAATGTATTCACATGCCAGTCTTAAGTTTGGAGTTCACATACATAAGTTCTGTAGTAGAAAAATACCTCTTTTCATACTTAGAACACCCTAGCCTTATTATGGCTAACATAATATGTAATTATATAACTGTATACTGCAGCAGAGAGGAAATTCATACTCTTGCGCATTTTGGAGTACAGTGGTAAATGTTTTCCCATCTTTAAGGGAGTTTTGCTCTAGATATTCGTTGTACTATTATAAATATTACAGTTATATGTGTTTAAACCGGCTGTTTGATCGTTTCCAGTATTCCCTTCTGCAATTTTCCTTTTATGTGAGGGCATCTTCTATTATAGCAGCCTCGTTCATTGCATCCCAGGCGGCATCAAAGCTTTCCCTTCTGACCACGCCTTCTCACATGTAAGCAATTATAAGGGTCTTCCACCCTTAAACATATGGGTCGTCCTTCTTAATACGTTCAGCAAGTTAAAGCACTGTTGCAATATTTCTCTTGTGTCCTCAGAAATTAGCTTAAACTGTGCAAACATGCTTCCTATGTATGTTAATTAAGTTTATATTTATAGAAGTTACATAGTGTTTTACTTAGTGTAGTTTTATACATTTATTAGTGTTTAATAGTTATTGGCGTTTAGCACTTGCGTAATTTAATTAAGATGTGGAGACCGTGGGTATCGAACCTAACATGGATTTCCATTCATACTTGTAATATATATCTAACAGTATTTCTAAACTTTCTCGAGTTGTAAAGCGTTTATGACATATTTAATTATTATGCGGAGTGTACGTGATTACTTATTTAAATTGTGTTTAGCAGAAGAGCCCCCCTCCCCCAAAAAATATACTGCTTAACGTTATTCAAACTTGTAAAATTGGCAGACATCCTTGTTAAAAGCTTCGAAAATTTAAAAAGAGTTAATAGAGTTTCCTTACTAGTTTTTCTTTAATACATTGGTTCGTCTTTTTTACTTTTTTTTTACTTTTGAAGTGTTTATTGCTTTGTTAAATCAACAAAAATTCACCAACTGTAGCTGCCATAGAATAAAGGAAAATGTTTTAGAATAAATCGGCTCACGATTGCAATAAACAAAGCTCTAACGTGCAGTCTTTGCTTATAAATTATTATTAACTACCAGAATATCCAAAGTGCTTCTTTAATTCGCATGTAAATATCCCTCGCAAATTCATAAACATTGATGCAATTTAACCCTTTGAAAATTGTAATGATATTTTACTAAACGTTCTTTAGATATTATGCTAATAATACGCACTTAGTTCTTGTACGTAATATAAGTACTAATAGCATAACAACATAGGTGACATATCTCTTTTCAGTCATGTTACAAAGCGTTGTAACATTATCTATTACTTATAGGAAACATTAATCATTGCTTTATTTATATTTTGCCTCTAAACGTTATGTTAAACAACGGCAACCTTGGATATTCTCAGCTGTAAACACGTGCCTAGCATTCTTCACCTCTGACCCCGGTTGGTGTTTTCTAAGATGTTTATGACACTGTGGTTAGGGGGAGGAATAGTTTTCCCCTACAAAGAGAGCCGGTTGGGGATGGTTTAAACGCGGCCACTATACCAATATCCTTTTGACGTGCTGAAAAAAGCTAAAGTTAATTTTTAGTACAGAAATCGCCAATGGATCTGCAATTATATTAGTGACCTAATTGGCCATTCCTTTAATGCATGCATCGAATAAATATTAATAAAATAATATAGATAATAAAAGAATTCTATCTTATCTTATTAACAAACTTACTTAATACGAGTAAATAGAGACCAATGAATTTAGAATAAATGAAGTGATCTAGTGATTCACAAACTGCAATGTTGTTCATATGCAGAGATTAAGATCAACGTCGGTTTATAGCTCTTTTCATTAAAGTTATTGATACAATTCTTAATCTCTCAGTTGAAGTTTTTATATAATTATGCGCAACCTCCGTTGTAGAAAACTCAAGGCCCAACTGAAAGCAAAACTTTCCTATTCAGGATAGGTGGAAAATATTAGCTGTTGTGATTCACTTTAATGTGGTGTTTCTCTAACAAGTGGAGGTAGAGGCAGATTAGGTAACCAGTCGCGCTGCTCTAAGGGTTACCATGGATTTATCTTTGGTAATAGATACCTCTTAGATAACGTACTGAATGCTGCACGTGGAGTACACATCTATCTGTCACTTGTAATTCCTGCGACTTCCATTGGCTGAATTGATGCGTTCATTGGTGCTTAGCAAAAGGTCGGGAGGAACATCAGTACACCTCTCACTCTTACAAGAATAATCAGTGCGTTATCTGAGAGGTTTCTGTTAACAAAGATAAATCCATGGTAACCGTTCCAGCAGCGCGACTTAATTTTATCTCGATGTGCAAGGGGCATTCCTCCGGGAGGAAGTGATGACATAAAGGAAATGTATAGGTTGATGGAACGGACGACGTAAGTGGCAGACACGTGCATAGTTCCCTATCAGTTCCCACTAGGGTGGTAGGCGTTCATGACAACCCGTCCAAACCGCTTGATGTGGCTCATTGGTCTCTGTTCAGTAAAAGTGAGTATATACGTGCAATCTCTTGGGCAGGATTTCTTATAGTTCCGAATGAGAGACCTGCAGTTCAAATTTCACCAGGAACGTCATTCTGAAAGAGGGGTTTTCCAGCTTTTCTTGAACCTTGATATTTGGGAAATGTCGGTAAGACAACCTAAATTTATTCTTGAAAATTTAGTTTCCCAGTCATCATCTCATTTCACGTATAAAGAGTTTATTATTAAAGAAAAATTATGCTTTGCAATTTTGTTCGGGATTCGCTTTTCAGACACTGTGGTCCTCACCTATGCGGTTTTTCAACTTAAATCTGTCAGAATAATTGCTTTTCTGATAGGCTTTCATGAATTAATTGATGCATACGTTTAGAATATCTTTTCATGATGACTATAGGTATGGTTTCATAAACCACATAACTTTTGTTCCTTATTTGTCTAAACTGACGCTTTATTTTAAGGAAATATCAGCATTCAGAATTCATTTAGTTACAAAACGATAATTTAGAAACAAATTTTAGCGTTATATTTAAATCAGGGTAAATAAAAAAATATTTGCAACTTAAAAGTACAGAAAAAAAAGCGAACAAAGACCACTGGATGAACAATGCATCCGCAATTGCCTCTGGTGGAACATTGAAGAATTTGGCACTCTTTTTTCTCTTATTGGGCCTGAAGTTGAGATATTAAACCTGATTGGAGACACATTCGTTATGTTTTAATTAAGCTTCAAGCCGAAATCGTACAAGCTTTTTCCGTCAGTCGAAACGGCTGGGTGTTTCATTTCTATCTTTAGTTTGACTTGTTGGGCTTTTCTCGCTGGACCGTGGTCCATACATCTTGTTCCTGCCTGCCAGGACTCAAGACAACCCACCCGTATCCACTGCCTTCTGTGGCTGACAACCCCAATTCCAAGGAAAATGCTGGCAAGCGGGGTCTTAATTGATTTTTGGCTCAGTGAAGAGCAATGGAGGGGCAAGAAAGAAGGAATAAGAAGAGAAGAAATGACAGAGCACGAGACATGGATGCAAGGATCAGATCAACTAGGACAGCAGTGCAGTTTGCTTCCTTCAGGGAACTTCTTCCGGAATAGCCTCATTTAAATGTCAGGATCCGAAATTTTGCAATCATGGCGAGTGAAATAAAGGTCTGACATTTACAGAGAGCGCCTAAATAACTGCTGATCCAAGGAGTCTGAAAAGAAATTGCCTGCAGTCCATTACCGGTTAAGAAGTTCTTTTAATATCCTGAATATTTTCAGCTCAGAGGTGATTAAAGGATCAGTTCAGTGATATAAGTATCACTGATTAATAATGACTTGAACCTCTTTTGACACCGATAACCGCACCGCAGTTTCGAACTATTAAATTTTCAAGATGTTATACAGGTATTTATATAACGTGGATATTTTTCTCGGTTTTGTTTTAACTGCGACACTTGACAGGCAGGTTTTCAGTTAACATTTTCTCATAGGATATCAAAACATATAGCAGGTTCGGTTAGAAGTCAAATGTGTATTTCTAACCCGCTATACCACCTCATAGGAGAAAAGGGTCATTAAATACTTCAAATTTATTTACTTAAACAGCGGTAATCTTTGAATTTCTTAAATGTTTGCCGATATTCCTTTAATACGAGCAATGCTATAAGCTAGTTTCATTTCGTTGTTAATTTTTTCAAAAATGAAGCGGAAATTAAAGGACATTACATTAAAATCTATATTTTTCAGTCATGCCTGTATCTCCGTATGAGTGCACTAAATAGACAGTTCTTGTGTGTGTAGCATGAAGATTTCAGCTTGCATATTTACTTTTATCCTTGAGTAGGCATGAAATTCGACGTTGCATAAATTAAACAATATTATTGTAATAATGCGTATTTTACTAGAAAAATCCTAAATTGGAACTTTATGTGGAATGCGGTACTTTCAAATTATTTCTAAATTTTCTCATTCGTATTTAGTTATCTGTCCAAGTTTTCGTTGATAGATCCTGTTTTTGCCGCATCCTTTTCAGCTAATGTTTAGGCACGTGGAGGACATTGCGTAAATTCTACAGGTGTTCTATAAAGTAAATAATAAATTTTAATTGTGAAAATATTTTTACATCTATACTGAACTGTTGACAGTAGTTTTTACATTACATGATATAAATTTTTGTATATATGTATTAACTCAGTTATACATCTCTCAAGCCAACTAAACTAACAACCATTTGAAACTTCACACTTGTACACTAACTTATTTGGCTCGTGCTCGAAACAATTTGAACATACATCTTTCAGATTATCTGGACAATTCCATTTCTCACATTTTGAACAACATCTTGTTTTCTTGTTCCCGCTTCTTCCCTATAGTTAGCAGCTTCCTCTGTCACGCTGGAATTCCCTCGGCTATACCAAAACTAGAGTTTCCAAGCAAAACATTTGTACGCCTTTAATCTCAGATGGTATTTGGTGCATTGTTGCTTCTCTTTCAATTCAAGATACCACCTCAGCTTCCAAGCTATGCTTTGTAAAATAAAATCCACTACTTTTGTATGTGTTCTGGATGGTGGGTTTTGGGCATTTATTGAAGTAATGTTGAGGAGATGATAAAAATAACTGTGGGGCAAAATCTAGTATGCCTAGAATACTGTAGCTGATCCACCACGTTCACTCCATCTTTAGCCATCTTATGAAACGTGAAAGATTTCTAGTTTCCTTTTATTGTACGTATCTTGACCTGTTTACCTTGTCATGCTGCATAGTCGATCAAATTGTAACATCTTTGTTATTTTATGGGCAATATGACCAGTCATACGTTTTTGAAACCCAAATAGAGAAGAGTCTTTCTCTCATTGTTTACTTGGCAAGAAGTTTGTGGGATTTCTCTCTTATTCTTCCTTGTGGTTCCGAGATAAGTGAAATTCATTTCAATGAGGAACCCTTTGGCAACAAGTGCACTCAAAACCAAATTATCACCAGGAATATTTCAATATGCCCCACTGTAGGTTTAACTAATTACAAAACAGATTATTGAGAACTATTGATTTGCCTGTAGGGACCTTCAGGTTGTATACCTACTTGGAAACGGAAACATTGTAATAAACAAATAGGTCCTTACAATGGAACGCGGTTGGGTGCGTGGAGACAATGGTCATTCACACCACAGAATTAGTTCAAGACAAACACGACGATCGAGAGCAGCTGCAGTAGTTACGCTGAATTGTAGTGAAACATTCGTTTGAGAGGTTCACAGAGCCGAGACTGCGTAGTGCTAATAGATGCCGTTAACCGTTTAGGACAAAAGAACTGGATGACACCTGTCATCCTTAGCCTAACCTGGGTTAACTTTCAGAGAAAAAACATGCCAATGATAGGAAAGATATGACAAACTGGAAAAAAATTGATTGAGCCAGCATGAAACGTTCAATGCCATGTCCGGGATTTGAATCACGGATCTCCTGGTTTCCGTCTAGTTGTTCTTACTCATTGACGTACCATGACTAACGTGCCGTCCTGACATTGAATTCTCTAATTGACTCATATATATACAATTTCCCGGTAAACCATTAGGGGCCATCTTAGCCTATATATGGCTAGTGTGAAGAAGTGATTAATTTCCTCAGTCAACTTAAATAATAAGAGTATAATGATGAAGTTTGGGTTTCAATTACCAATTTTCAAGATATTCGGTTTATAGGAAACTTATCATTATTTATGCCTTTAACTTCCGCATGCTTTATAGTAGTAAGTCGCCACAAGCGGTGTATCTCAAATATAAGAGCCCCTAGTGGTTTACCAGGAAAATATATGAGTCAATTGGAGAATTTAATGTCGGTATGACACTTTAGCCATGGTAGCTCAATGGATAAGAGTGACTGGACGGAAACCAGCAGAACTGAGGTAAAAATCCCGACCATGGCATTGAATTTTTCATGTTGACTCTATCAAAAGCCTTAGCCTATATATGCCTAGTGTAAAGATATGATTAGTTTCCATTAATCAACAAATATTTCTCTCTCTTTCGGTTTAGGTATTATTGTTGCCATGCCATCTCAGTTGGCTCGTTAATTCTGCTTTAGGGGGGAAGGAGGGTTTGTATTCCAAATAGCAACTGTGACATTGAATTTTTTTAGTGAGATTATACTTTTACAACCTTGTCCTATTCATGATACTCCGAATTAAATTCGTTTATTAAAAAATTAGATATCCTTAAAAACGAATAACGTCTCATTGTTGTGTGAAAGAATAGTTCATTAATATAGCAATACACGTGCGAGTTGGCGCCAGCGGTTATGTGTGCGACTGGCCTTACGATTTCTCCTTGTTAACTCAGACGAATTCTGAGGCGATATCTTTCATATCACGGTTTCCTTTTCATAATTTCCCTTCTTCCATTTCCTTATCTTTTAGTTGTGCGTTTAGATCCGTTATATAAATGGTGGTGCCCGATAGTTGGCACGGGTGCTTGCGCATTGTAAATGCAGTTCTTGATAGGTGTTTTTTTGGTGCTGCTGTCAGAGGTGTTTTTGGTTCTGGCATGATCTCTCTCTCTCTCTATCTCTCTCTTTAATTTGCGTCCTCCAACATTTAGTCATATCGGACATGAATGAAATGGGTGAAATGATGCTCAATGCTTTCGGGGTCCATGGACCTTAGAGTTACCCGACATTCGTCTTTCAGGATAAGGGAAAACCCCGTCAAAATCCTTATCCTGGTAACTCACCCTAACCGAGATTCGAACTCGGTACCTCTGGAACGTGAGGCAGACATGCTACCACCACGCTACCAAGGCGGGTAGCATGATCTCTGAGCACATGTTACAGACCTCTGCACATCTCTGTGGCCTTCTGAGGTTCACTCACTTCATCGCTTCCTCATGGGATGTGTTGTTTAGAGGCAACAGTGCGCCAGATGTCCCATTATTTACCGAACTAGATGGTGAAATGGTGCTAGCAAACGTATTTTATCTCTTTTAATTTTGAAAGGGACAGAGATAACATTCTAATGCGTAAACATTGCATTGGACTGGATTACGGTACGGGACGTATTTGTTGCAGCGAGTTGTTTTGATCACCTATTTTAGGTTCAATTTTATTTCAGACCCATTTTTGATTGTATTGGATAGAGGAAGAGGTTTAAGATAATAAGTGAAAGTGTGGAAGTAATCTGATAAACAGGAAGAAAATTGAAAATTAATCCCGATTTTAATAATAGCAACATGAACTTAAATTTATATGAAATATTATTTTGAACGTTAAAGATTGTAGAAAAGTGATATAAAGAAAACTTATAAAATATTATTGAATAATACAATGAAAATAATGATGAATGTTTGGGACGTGGAACAATAGTAAAATGTTGACACGCCATAGCAACGGCAGGACCAGTAAATCGAAATTGGTTCAAGTAATCTTTCTTCTTATATCTCTACAACGACCAGCAGAATCTTTGCTCACCTTCCCTATGTATCAGGTGCTTTATTCTTCCAACTGTGACGTCGCCTTCATGCTGCACCACCGTAGCATCGGTAGGATCAGTACGTCGACATTGGTTGAAGTAATCTTTCTTCTTACATCTCTACAACGACAAGCAGATTCTTTGCTCACCTTCCTTATGTATCAGGTGCTTTATTCTTCCAACTGGGACGTCGCCTTCATGCCGCACCACGCTTACCACAGGACATTTAATTTCTGTTTTATTTATTCTGTAATGAAGAAGTTATTTAATTTATACTCACACTAATTAGACCAGTTTGCTTGAGGACTCAATTATGAGTATCCTCTTTCCTTGTATACTTTAATTTTATTACGTAGATTATGTATATTGCTCCACAATTTGTATAGCACCAACTGTGCTGAGCAATTGAAATAAAAATTGAAAAAAAAAAAAACGGACGTGAATTTCCAAAAGTCTGCAGAAAAAGTTGCGGTGCATATAACAGTTAAGCGCAGAGGTTCTACTCCCATTAGTCCTGGACCCGTAGGACCAAGGACCCGGGCCCCCTTCTTCCCGGGAGCGATGGATGCTCCGGGGCTCTTTCCATAAAGCAGAACCCAATTTCTTAAACCCACCCACCCCCCACGCTGAGCACAACGTCAAGACGGGGTGGAAGTGTATACGCCACTTACGCGCGTCAACCCCGCAGGGAAGACTGCCGAAAACCTCGGTGGGGCCGCCTGGTGATCTAGTACACCTTCTACTAGCTCTGCAGGCTAGTACCCGGGACTTAGAGGCAACCCTCTACCGCCTCTGGGTGGCCGTAGCCTGGCCGGAGGTACCCAATTCCCGGTGGGTGTTGGGAACACACTACCCCCTCGACTCCTATCCATTCCGAAAAACTCCCCTACGGGAGGGGCTCGGCAGTTCCGCCCGAGGTTCCTCTAGTAACCTCAGAGGTACTACGAGTGCTAAGGGTCCGCAGCATCCTCACCTTGGCAGCTGACGGGGATGAATCCCCTAGCGAAAACTACATAATTGTTTATTCTTATTATATAATATCGACGTTCACCAGAAGTTATTACTTGTAAGTGCTTAAGGCAAGGCTGCACTAAAACGAACCGAAAATGTTGAAAATCATGGAACTGTCTTTTTTGACATTTTTTGGTAACTTAAGGTTTGTAGTTACATATTCCATGTTATTTTTATCATTTGCACCGTATTAGGCTTATGCGTGACAATTTAAAATACTTTTTAACAATCGTTAAAACTAACAATGAATACTTTAAAGTCAATTTTCTGAAAATATTTTTTCTAACACTTTTCAGTATATAAAATGGCTCATCCGTCAAAGTTTTCAGTTTAACTTGGTGAAACTCACAGAATAGGTCCATAGTATGTAAATAAGAAACTTCACGTTCCCCTAAGCTTTTTATTGTTCATGTGTTGAAAATTATGTAGTTTTAAGTAATAAAAACAACAATATTTTCAAAATGTTGGGAGCTAAGATATGGAAAATATTTTAGCACAAATGCTACAAGAGTATTCAAAAAATAACAATGTGGGCTTTTTAAACTTGCTCTGTATTAGCCAAAAACAATAATTGAACTTAATAGCTCAAATATTTTGACGCGCAGAACATTTTTAATTTTTACAATATCGCCATAAAAATAATTAATAATTAATGAACTGTTTGGTATTCCAACATGAAAATTTGCAAGACACTTTAAAATAATACTCTAATTATATGGCTAAATGTTCATAATGATAGGTTTATTATTATAGAAGTTGGAACTTTCGGTGTAGTCTTGTCTTCAATGAGTTGTTTCAAATGGTTTAAATAAATTTGAAATAAATGTAATTTGGAAAAGAAAGTATTCAAAATTTATTTCCCCTCCACACAACTTCACCATTACCTCTCATGCGACCGCATCCTCAAATTGGATCTAATGTTAGAACAATAGCAGTCCAGGTTAATTCCAGGATCCAGCTTCGAGTAAACCAACCCGGAAATCATCCCATTTGCAAAGTCCTGTCTTGACCCAAATGCAGCATGCGCAGGAGGAAGGATGTGGCGAGAGGAGACAGAGAGTGGTCGTCCCAAGGAGCCACGATAGTGCAGATGGCGGGGTCCCTACGTTTCACTATTTGAAAACTCCCCGGCAGGCCCACACAAGAGCAAGGTTACCCGGAAACGGTCCAGCAGACCGGCCTCGGAGACCGGATACCGTACTATCGGAGGAGGAAGTCTTACTCAGAGCACATCCCGCCATGCATCGCCGAGACACCCGCTGACATTTCGACCACCAGAGGAGAGAAATTGTCAAATGATAATGAATATCACATGGAGGAACAGAAAATTTGGGGGATGTAATTAACCACTGTGGCGATCCGGAAAACCCCCCGAGAGAACCATAGGTCAGGTAGGGTCACAGGAATAAGGGACGCGACGAAACCGCCTGACCCATCCTGCTCGGTATACGTTAATTTAGATATACAAATACGAACATAAACATAAATATCAACATAAACTTTCAGGTGGAGCAAACGAACCTTGCTTTTCATCAAAGAGTAGCCAGCGGTAGGTGATTTCTTATTTTGGAAAATACTTCCTCCAACATTGTCACGTCAAACGATGAATGAAATGGTTAAAATTATGCTCGTTTGACCAGGGTCCATAGAGCTTAGATTTACCCGACATTCACCTTTCTAGAATAACGGAAAACACCAGAAGAAACCTTATCCAGATAATTCAGCCTAATCGAGATTCGACTCGGGACCTCCTGAATATGAAGTATACAAGCTACAGAGGCCGGCTAATCCGCAGATGTGTTAGTTGTGAGAATGACCTAGTGGTCTTCGCGAAACGCCCTTTCAGAAGTTATTAAGGCTGACTGTATTTATCGAAAATTTCCAAATACGCGTTAGTCTATCCATCGAATATATCTTTCTGTCTTTCACATTATTTTTATGCACGTTTGTATATGTACAGTTCAAAAATATTGCTTGAATATTGAACAGAGGTACGTTTGTACAAAGTGACATTTGTGTGTGCTTCCTAGTAACCAAATATATTAAAATTGTTTTACACTGAATTCATTTAGCATAAAGGTTCTGTTTTATTCTTGGTATTGCCAAAACTGTTTGATATTTTTTTGAGAATTTTCTCCTAACCGACTGATAACACACCTGTTAAGTAGCGGCGGAAACAGATTGAACTAACAACTTCAAAACCATGTTTCCTGAGTGAAACTAGTTTGGCACAGATACTGGAATCTAGCTGATACATATGAAATGCTGCGAGGGGTTGCAGCACAGCATGTGATGCCAGAGGGGAGGGGTTGCGTGGTCTTGTTAGGAAATGTTTTAACTCCGGGCACTAATCCCCGATCGCCCTGTGGGCACTGCAGTTCTGTTATAAATACGCCCATAAAAATACAGATCTGCCATTTTTAAGCTTAACGTACGTCCCATGCAAGCAAACATGGCACTTGTTGCGAAATATTTTTGTTCTTTGCTGCGCTGTTGCTCTAATAACAACAGCAATACGCTTATTGCAAACTGTTGTAGCTTTCATGCACCATGGTGTTGCGTAATCACGAAAGAAGAATATTAAATAATCTTGCAGCTAAAAAAATTAATATTTTCCATATATATATTTCAATTTTGAATATTTAAGATAGTGAAATATTTATAACAGTTATTAATACTCAGCCTGTACTTAAACCAACAAAATGTTGTGATTCGAGCTTCAGAGTCCATTGGGTTACAAACTACTAGTTGATAAATACACGTTTTTTGTGTAGTTTACGTCCTCCAACGGTAACTCATATCGGACGGTGAATGAATGGGTGAAATGATTCTCAAATGAGTCCAGGGTCGATAGAGCTTAGAGTTACCCACATTCGTTTTTCGGGAAGGGAAAATACTGGAAAAAGCCTTATCAGGTAACTCATCCTCTCCGAGATTCGAACTCGGGACCTCTTAAACGTGATGCACACATGCTATACAATCTACGATACCGAGGCGGGCAACCTTCAGCGTGTTCTGTTTCCGTCTACTTTTGTGGGTACGGAACTGAAAATCACGATAGCTGTTTTAGGTTCTCCAAACCGATGGTTTACATACTTAACACCTCTCACTTTATTTTGCCAGCACTACCCTAACTGTTCAAATGGCACTTAGAGGTAAATTACGTTAGGCGAAGTTAAATCCTTTCTGTGAATCCAGAAGGCGACAGCATAACCGGCAAAGGTGCCCAAATTTACTGGTTTGAGCTTCCAGATGACACGAACTTCATGTTAATTCGCTCAAACCTCCGGAGAAACGGCTCAGAGGTGCTTTCCAACAGCAGGAACCGGCGAACGCTTGACTTGGTATTGGCAGCTCAAACGTCTACCTTCTGGCGGAGCCGAGAATTTCCAACGTGCAAGCCTCTGGGGCATCTGCCTATCATCAACCGAAATAATGCCCCGGAGTCTTCTGTAGCACGAAAGTGGCAGATTAAATTAGAGAAAATGGGAGAGAGGAGGTGGAAGATGTATCGACTCCTACAGGTATCGAAAGCAGGAGAATTGTGAGTTACCTCTACCATAACTATTTCTCCTCTGACATTCTGTTTGAGTAGCGATTCACACTTCTGACAGCATTATAGGAGCTAGGAATTTATGCGGACTTACCTTTGAAGGTTTGTTTTTACAGTATGTTCCAAGAAACACCACATTTCTTTGGTTCCGTTGTCAAATTATAGCTTTGTCAGATGCCTTCATTTTCCTTCGACCTCAAGTACGTGGCAATCTTCTTGATTTACCCAGAAGTTAAACCAGAGCCCAGACCCTTTCGAATTGATTTCAATTCCCTGTGAATTACTCTTGACCTCTCTATATTATACTACATTATTAATAATAAATTTATTAAATAATTTAATCATAAATAATATTAATTTAATGTTATATATTTGTTAATAATTTGTAGTATGAGTTTTTGTGACTGGTGTTGGTATGAATGAAATGTTACTATATGTTTTATTTAGACCAATTCTGATTAACAATTTATTTAATTAGATTTATATCTGTTTTTTAAATGTTTTTGTTTTATTTTGTTCTAATTTTTTTAAATATTTTTATGTTTATATTCATATTTATATTTTTTAAAATTTTATTGCAATTTTGTATTTTTATAATGTATAATAAATTTATTTTTTAATTATTGTAATTTCTATGTGTAAAAATTTATCTGTAAATTACGTTGTATTTATGAATTTAGTGTGAATAAATGCTAAAATTCTGGCCTTTTAGCTCTGGTTAAAGAGATTGGGTGACGGGGCTACTATACATATATTTTTTTAATTTTATTTCTTTTTTGTCTGTTTTATACTGGTCCATATATTAATAGCTACTCAGATGTGCACATGAAATGCATATCCCAGTTTATACGTGGGTATATATGATAGACAACACTAGCAAAGTACACCACTAAAGCTACTGGATTTATAACGATAGTGAGCTATCAACTTTTATAGACCGTAATATAAGTATTTCGGAATTTTAGCATGACAATCTGTAACAGTTAAGTAATAAATGTTGTAACTTCTTTCATATCAATGCTTTACGCTTTAAAGAAACTCTTTTCGCAACAAAAATGAGAAACAATCTAGCCATGAGTTGTAGAAATGACAATGAGAATGTTTTCTGTATAACCCGAATGTGGTCGTTGGCACTGCGGCTGCCAATAATTCATCTTAATACTGTTTGCCCATAACAGGAAGGCAAGGCAGAGGAACTTGTAACGTAATCATTTTTGTGGTCGTGCGTTTTTTTTTTTCAAATATAATAAGGATGCTAGTTCATGTAAAATACACAGTGCTGTCACATAACTCACCCATGCATACCTATCATTGCAGCTACTTAAACGAGCATTACATCTCACATCATGAGTGTTTTATACCCAGTTCTGTACCTCATTTCGTAGTAAACAGATCCACTACCAGAGCAGATAAACAGTTCAAAATCATCTTCCTCTTTATGCTCCGCTTGCCTTCTTGTGGTGGGCAGAGGGTGTAAACGCTTCTATAAAATTGTAAAACATGAAAGCAAATTCAGAATACCCGCTGCTTTATCAACCTAAGCTCCGCACATTACGTAACTGTTCCCACCAACTGCAAAATAACTTTTTTTTTTTTTTTTCGATGCTTTGCGTTGCCGTTCTCCGCTCCTCTGCTGGGACCATTTCGGGACCGCCAGCCAGGGAACTTTGTGGCTCGGACCGCCAGTCAGAGACATTTGGGGCTCGGCTGCTGGGCTCGTTGCCGTCCGTAGTAGGGGAGCGTGGTCGTTGTCCTGGCCTATCGGAGGAAGTCTCTATTCAAGTAAACTGTACGGACCCTGCCTCTGTACTGTCGTCGCTCCTTGGGTCGGCCGCCCTCTGTCTCCTTCGCCTCATCCATCCTCTCGGGGATGCCCGGGGCATAGGAACAATGGGCCCAGCATGGTGGCTTACGCACCGTATTCCCTCCGCAATGAAATCCTAATCCTAGGTGTACTACTTAAGCAAATTTTCAAAAATAAACGGTACTTAGGACTATTCCCAGGTAATCAGGATATGCAGCTTAAATTTTCATTAAAATATCTTACAATTTAACAGTCGCTACAGCATCCTTAAGATGTTGAAACATTTCAATTTTAAGCTTTAGTGGGGGAATTTTTTAAAATAATTGTGTCGCAACCATGAAGGACGCTGAGTTAAAAAGCGAAGTTTGTTTTATAACCGACTTCTGATTTTTGAGTTGTGGTATTCACAGGCTTATGCAACTGTTACTAATTCTTTTTTTTTTTTTTTTTTTTTTTTTTTTTTGAAGTTAACCAGAGTATTTCTTGCGACTTCTTGTCATTAATACTCTGTTTGGAATAGAATACTTTCTTTACTTACTGTAGTGTGGTAGAGAAAGTAACCTTTAGAAGGAGATTCTCCAGCTTCAAACAGGTTTCAGAAATACAAAGGGAAGTAGATGAGCCGTGTAGAGCAGCTCTTAGCAAGCAGAAGTCTTAAACTTGGTATCCTATCGGAAGCGTCCGTGCCCGGATTGTTAATATCAACAAAGAGACGGTTTGACTCTCGAGTCCTACAGAAGTGAACGGTTTTGTCTTCAATCCTGAAGAGCCCCTGGCATAGCAGCGGCCTCCTTTCTAGCTACTGCGTTCCAACTTCGAAAGTTCTCAATGCTATAGAGGTGCTCAAAGAGGAATTGTGTAACATTATTCTGTTCACAAGTACACACTCAAAAATTTTGTGGAATGCAATACTTCATGGAGTCCTATGGAGCAATGGCTATATGCTATCTTCCATGCTTGCGGAAAACGATGTAGTTTACTGTGAGAAAAATTGTCAATACTTGTTACATCGAATCATTGTGTTATGTCCAAAGCTTCATAGCATTTCCACAAGCCATGAATACCAATTATTAAGGTAGAACCAGCTAAAATTGAATGCCATAGCCGGGATATGAAAATTGATCTCTCGCTTTCCCAAGTTGACCCCAAGTGTAAGAGTTTATAAATATCAATCTGATTAGTGACTTAATTAATACGTACTTGAATTTCCGGGGCTTAGATTCCTCAAAGCAATCATAACCTCGTTTGTATCTATATTTTGATTAGTATTTGTAAAATTAAGTCGCCAGGAGAACACAACTTGTCATGTTAGCCTAACAGTTGGAACAACCATCGGCACATGAGAAACAAAAGAATACTTAGACTGGGTAAGGCTTTTAAATAACTGACAAACATAGCGCTATAAAAACTAAGATTTATTCGCATCAATTTATCTGCACACTAACGTTTGTACTCATACACACGGTGTTCATGTTTATTTGTGATTTCCCGCCCTCCGATTGAGCAAGAATGACACCATAGTTGACTGGTGAGTTTTTCTGCCTTAATCTGTGGTCTATTTAGAAATCACAGTGCCCTCTACGGAGAAGAAGCGATAATCTTTATGGAACAGTAAGCAAATTATAGCGCTCTGAGTGTGGTTGTGGCGGTAACTAATACAACCAGCTTCCGATGGATACGAACACAGACCACCACGTCTTCATGGTTGAATGCTACTTTCGTACCGGAATTAAAATTGGTGCGACATATAAATATAGTTTAAACCGCTGCATAGAAGACTTTATGCAACGCTATCCGGCGTTCAGAAAAGTCCTTCTGAGCGTAATGTTAAAATTGTCCAAGTACCATCAAATTGACACACTTTTGTTTGCAATTAAACGTCTTACGTTTTATCAGTATACGATATAATTTTTTTGTCACTCTCACACTTAATTAAAATGTCTATTAATGTTAATATCCTTATGTTCTTTAAAACCGATAGGTGCATCAAAAATGTCCAAGATACAGGTGCAGTTACACGCAAAAAGAGAGTCACTGGACGCAAAAAAGTGTCTGATCCCAATCTAGAACCAATAAATAATGTCATGACAGAAAGGCCTCAAGCATAGTTTCTCTCAATACAGACAGTGTATAAGGGGAACAGAGAAAGGTAATATAAGAAAATTGACATATAAGACTATGTACTAGAGATATTTTCTTGTTTAGACTTGGATAAAAGCTTTGTACATATTGTAACAATAAATTATTTTCCATTCCTAGAATATTTTCTGCTAATTTTCTGGTTTGTAATGAAGTTACATTGTGAGGAAACTGTGGGTGATAGAAAAGAACTGAGATCAAATTGAAATATTTCTATTTTATGTGACAGGTTTACAATATGCATATATGTCTACTATAACAGAAAAACAGATGTTCATTGTGAAACAAGTGTTCAGTTACTTATCATTTCGTATATTCTTCATGGTATACTCTTATAGCTGCATAATTAGCTTTGCAGTGCAGAGCATTGTACTATATAGTTTTTTAAAAACAGTTATCGTATCTACGCACCAGGCGAAATTACGCACCTTTATATTATGTGGGCAGACACACCTCTCAAATAGTATATTTACCTGCCGGTGGAGGGAGGCTTCAAAGCTGCTGTCAGCACATTTATTACGATCGCAAGCCGCTAGGGGAATCGTATATAAACTCGCTCCATCAGCGATGCCATTGATGACGTCAAATTATACGCGGTAAATTTACAGATAAAGATGAACACCGCGTACATTCTACAAACTATTCTGGTGGAAGCATAACATTTCTTCCTGCTTAATTATTATGAATATAATGTTTGCAGAAATGACACATTTTATATGTCGTTGAACGTACAAGTGAATAATAGGAAACAGAAGGAGTTCTCAGATATCGTGAGAAACAAATGAAGAGGAAGATCACTTTAAAACTGACAATGTTTCGCAAAATAAGCGACATAAAAGTTAGTCTTGGAAATGCAATATGAAGTAAACTGTGCTTTAAGGTTTTATTGTACAATGACTTTTAGTCTATCTCTTATGGTTTAGCAGTTACATAAAATTTCTTCTGAACGAAGAGGTTATTGATTGAAAATTCATTAAACACATTTTATTTATCGGTTAAGCTGAGAAGGTACTTCACTTGGGGTTAAAATTCATTTTTTATTTTTATATTATATTATAGTGTCATCTCTCTAGATTACAAATATATAGTTTAAATGTTCATTGGAGCAATATTTTATACCTAATTCGTTTATTATATTAGTGGTTGTTAAGCCTTTGCCACGCCCCTTTTCATAAGCTTTCAGAAAATCAGTCATAACGTTTGTAATACTGAACAGATATTTCTGAACTAAGCCTTGTGTTGTAGGGGATCTTCCAAGCTTTCTGCAGGTAGCCCCGTAACTCCAATGATGCTAGTTTTTCTTTTGTCTTTGGCTGTGTATGTGAACAGTTATTTGTTCTGAATAATATTTTGTACTAATTATTGGTGAATATATGATATGGGTACGCCAAAATCATTTGGAAAGAGAACGTTTACAGGCAATGGTTTTACTAAAATCAGAACAGTTATTGTGGAAAATATAAAAAATAGACAGTGAAACCACATGTAATATTGAGGTTAGTAGGCCCGATTCACTTAATGCATGTGCTAATCATGATAGTAGTCATATACAGAAATTGATGAGCTGCGAGTCCTGAAAGCAGATAAAATAGTTGAAGAACTGGCCAAGAAGCAAAGAAAAATGAAGAGGAACTTGGAAAGAACAAGTTAGAATACAGAAGGTCAAGACCATGCAGCAGGAATGTCCTGACTCATGTGAGAAGCCAGTAATTAATATATAAACTTTAAAGCTGTTTTCCTCAGTTTCACATTTTTTCCGGTACACTTTTTTTTAAACAAAAAAGATGATCAACAAAAACATATGAATTTTTGTGTATATTAAGCAGACTCAAAATAATAACAATAGGAACAGATTTTTCTATGAAATTCGTAATAATTGTTTAAAAAAATTACCTCAAACTTCAGTGCTTCCTTACAAACCCTAAAAAGTATTAAAATTATCAGTAGAAAATTTTCAAATGGGTATTATTAAAGATAAAGATTCTAAGAACATGCCTGAAAATTCTCATGTACATATCAATAATAATTTATTAGTGATGTGCACCCAAAATCCATGGAAACAGCATTGTTGAGATAGGCAAGTAGCTTCACACGTTAAATTTCATAACCATGCACTATAGTGAAAATCGTTACTTCCTCCTTATAAAATGGAGAACCCAGAAAGGCTTCTTTAGTTAGTTTGCGTTTGGAAGATTTTCTTAAAAAAATTCCTACTACATCTTTAGAAGATGCTGCAATAAAACATCAAGTGTCATGTTTATTCTGAACTTCTTTTTTTAGAAATGCGGTTCATATACACACTTTGCGGAAGGACGTTTTTCTAAAGATGCTTGTTTCTTTTATTCGGGTGGTCTCAAAGACTCAATTTCTCTAATGTAAACCTCTAATCGAATTTTGTGTGGTAGATGGCAGTAAGGAAATTAAAAAGCAGGCACAGAGTTCGTTTCGCTTGCTCTAAAATTTAATACATCATAATCTTGTATCCAATTTTAATACTTCAGAAAATATTTATATTAGGTACTTCATATTTTGCGAAGAAACAGCTTTGTTAGCGATTTCTCTTCTCCCTACATTAGTATAGCCACTAGTAAATATCCAGAGTTTCTAGAAATTACGCAATAAGGTTTTCCAAGAAAACAGCTTTCCGATACATGGAAGATCTGAACGAACAATTGGGGAGTCCAAAAGTATTTGGGAATCCCCTTTCTAAACGACTGATTTATTGCTGGGAAATGAACCTTCGTAATCTATCAATTAAGTGAGATAGCTGCAGTGGAGAGCATTAAGCATTAGAGTGTATGGCTTCCACTCAGAAGATTGTGTGTTCCATACCCATTATGACAGTCGCGCTGACGTCGGATATTTTCTCGGATTTCTTTCATTTGTAAGCGAATCCTTGGATATTTTATGCATTACCATGAATCTTCCTAACTGCATGTCCTTATCCTATAACACTGAAATTATTGACGGGTAAGGTTTATAATGATATACAAAAATTATAAAAACTTATAAGAAGCGGGTAAATTATGCCAATGAATAATTCAGGGGAAGATATGCAGTGGCGGTGTGGCGTGAGCTCCGTCAGCTCTAACCGTCAAATATGTTTCCGAACGAAAGGCAGGTTAGCGTGTGACGTCACCACGCTGATTTCTGCTGTCCAAGAGGATGAAAATAGTTTGATGTGCTGGGATTCCAACAGCGTAGGAAAGATAGGAAACATACCGGATGTGTACAACTTACATCTTGGGTGTTGTAATATTAATGCTCACTGATTTAATTGCACAATTGGTCACAGTTTATATACAATTATATTTTGGCTCTGTGATATGAGAAAATATATAAAACTTCAACTCGTAGTTCATCTGAAGGTCAGGCATGTATTAAAGTAAATACAATAAAACACAATGTAATTTTCTCAGTAAATTGGAGGAGACCCACACAGAGCAGAATTACGTAAACACTTTCCCACACTATCTGTTTCGTTTTTCTTTAACTAATTTATCAATGTCAGGACGTAATGTCTGGGAAATTTGTAAACAAAGGCTGCATGTTAGACTGTGACACGACAAGGTACGTTGGGCTTTGGACTTAGCTAATTTCATAACATAAAAAGATATAGTTCACACAAAAATTGTCGAGCCAAGCGTACACAATGTCCGTGCGGCAAGTGAATACAACCTCGGAAATCTGGTTTGGGGGACATTCTTGTAATAAACAGCCAACTCTCTCTTGTGTGCATATTTGTCCTTCATTAAATCGTCCCATTGTATATTAAACCATTCCATTAGGTAAGTGGAGCTACATTTTTCATGGAGTGTTCCACACCTGACTGAACCCTCAGATTCTGTTCCCACAGTGGCATTTATATAGGCAACTTGGTGCTACACGGCTCTTGCCTGACGTCACACGCATTGTAGGACTCGCTCCCGGCTGAAGTACGTCACAACTCCCGAAGCTGCCTTCCTCTGGAATAAATACCATGCATTAGGACCAAGACGTAAAAAAAGTTGAAGTTAATAGCTAAACAATGCAAAATTTGTCTTGAAGACATTAGCTAGGTCTGTTTTAAGTTAAGGCAATTGGTGTGATAATGTCATTCAGAAAAGGCGATTAGTCCAAGATTAAACAGGCCAAACTGTTGCAAGGTTTATGAAGAAGCTTCCGAAATTCTCAAGAAATTCTCAAGATATTACTATACACATTCAACAATGAGTTTCAGATACAAATTAGCAGTTTAGGTATAGGTAATATGTGCAGGAACGTTGGAAGAAGAAATCCTTGTGGGCAAGTATTGCTAATAATTGTGTCTTTTCCGTCCCGTTACAGTCCCTTAAAAATATATATTTTATCTACTGTCAAGATTCCAGTTTCTTGACCAGTACTCAAGGAAACCAGAAAATCTGAAGTTTCATGCTTACAAAATTGCGATATGCAATGATGAACTTAAATATATTGAATTTCATTTAACAATTTAAAGAATTTTGTAAAAAAAATAAGAAAGAAAATTCGCCAAGTAATATATCTTTCAAATTGGTTAAACTGACCAGTACACCTGGCTACCAGGCTACAGTAGGCTTCGCCTTCCAGTTGACAACAGAATTTGACATTACAAGCTACATAACCTCTTTCACACTATAAACTCATATGAACTCAGAATAAATATCAATTATGCTGTAAAAAGAGAAGTAACTTAAGTCACTTAAACAACTCAAAGTTCAGTGAGATTAATTGAAATAGTTAACCCTTCTTTATTTTATGGTGTTATTTATTATGTTCAAATAATATGGTGGTACATTTAATTATTAATGCACGCTTACCAAAGTAATATACCGGATATATAAAATCAGTGACAAAATCGTTATTAGAACTGGACAACATTGAATACAAGGTCTACTCCCATTAGTCCTGGACCCGTAGGACCAGAACCCGAGAACTGGACAACAAAGGAAGACGTTTAGTGCTACATGCACATTCGGGCTACCATCTCAAGAGGAAGGAGTGAAGTAAGGACTGCACAGTAAACTGCAGGCCGCAGAAACGCGTGCATTGAAGTCGCTATCAAATCCACACTACTCTATTACTGGAGCTCATCGGTGAGAGCATAAAACATTCCGTTCATCTAACATCTAAGGGCCTTTTTGGTCTAAGAAAATTACTCTTTCCTTTAAGCAAGCATCACGCCATTTGTCCTGCACCTTCATTTATCACGAAACTTAGGACCATGCCTGGAGAACGGGAATGATGGGAAATGTAAGGGAAATTATACAAAGGAAATCGTGTTGGGTGAGAAGCGTTTCTTCATTCGGCTACAACCTGGAACAATTAAAAGCCTAAGATCACACTGAGGGATAGTGCCCAACCCTCCAGAATGCTTGCACTACTTGTTATCTTGAGGCCATTTCCACGGTACTCCTATGGTCAGAACATAAGTATTTATACAATGGTGCAAATATACTGCATGTTCTTGATTCAGTGTCCTGCGCCATGTCGTAGCTGACTAAGGCAGCATGCCCTGGTCCCTGGCCACGGAAAGCGGTCTGGGTTCGATCCCACCCATGTGGTGCGGATTTTGGGTCCCGAGTATAGGACCGGTGCCCACTCAACATCGTGAGGAATGTGAGGAGCTTCCGCTAGGTAAGCGGCCCTGGTCCCGAAAACCAACATTCCGGCTGAGGGATGACGAGATGTTGACCACATCTCCCCCCTTTTTGGTTGAATGATCGCCCACCTCTGCCGTGCGTATGTGGGCATGAGGCCGGCAGTTGGGTTGGTAGGCCTTGGCCCTATTAGGGCTGTCGCGCCAGTGGTTTTTTCTTGATTCAATACAAAATAATAGATTCATTGAATGAATTAAAACTTATAATAAAATCAAACATGTATATTCCTTGAATTTGAGTTAAAAGTTACGGGGTTGTAGGCGTTACAACAGACTATGAGTACAGTTTGCATCGGGGTAAGATGATATTAAGTGCAGTAATTACCAACGCATTAGTCGGTTTTCAGGCAACTTTGCAGAAGTAGTTTGGTGAATTACGTCATGAGGGGTGAAAGTAGCTTGCCAGATTAGATACATCAGGCTAGCTAGCAGTTCTTGGAATGTGAGATAATATTTCTTAGAAATAGAGGAACCTTACGATCGGTAACATCCAATTATAAGCGAGTAGTGGGGTCTTAAAGTCATATGAGAGGTTATTAGAAGAATTTTGAAGGTTAATAACTCATATTGGGCTTACTCATTGCACGCAATTGGACTATTGGACACATCTGGTCGGATCACTTGAGGAACAAGACGTAGCTGAAGAATTAGGCGTCATTCTTACCACAATGGTAGAACCGCGTGCTATCGCTTGGTGGAGGATTCAATAATTTAACATATTGTCGCGAACCCATTATTACGATAGCGCAGCTTTTGCGCACAAAAGGACAGATATTGCGGCGCGGGGAAAAGGGACAGATAGATAGCCCTGAGATAAAAGGACCTATCTAAACAGACAAAGATAGATAACTGGAAACTTCTAGTGACATTCCACAACCGTCTGGAATTATCGGCGGTCGTATAAAAGGAAGCCGCGGTTAGTTGGAGGACAGTCTTAAATAGAGTCGAATTGGAACTGTGAATCGTCGGCGTGCAGCGATGTTTTGAAAGTCAACTCATTGTTTGTGGGAAACGGCCTTGAGCATTGTATTTGTGTTTGTTACGTAATTCTGTTATGGGAGGGGATCCGTCCCCTTCAGCTGCCGTGGTGCGGGCGCTGCGGGCCCCTAGCACTCGTGGTACCTCTGTCGTTACTAGAAGAACCTCAGGCCGAACATTCGAGCCCCTGCCTGATAGGGAGTTGTTGGGATTGGATTGGGCTCGAGGTGTCAGTGGTTCCCGATACCCATGGGAGATCAGGTACGTCTCCGGACGGGGTTGAGGGAAGCCATTAATATTCCCGAGTACTAGCCAGCATAGATAGTAGAAGATGTGCTAGATCAACAGGCGGCCCCACCGAAGTCATATAGATAGCCTTCCTATTCTCGAGTTGGCGCGCGTAAGTGGCGTATCCACTTCCATTCCGTTTAGAGTCCACGGAGGCGCCGGGCGACATTTTAGGACAGCTTGGTAACTGCCTGTTTGAAGGAGGCCCGGATCCTTTGTCCTACGGGTCCATGACTAATGGGAGTAGAACCTCTGGCATTAACTGTAAGGGTTGACCAAAATGTATTTCTGCCATCTCGACTTTTAATCTTACGAACCCAAAAAGTCACAATATTTTTAATGATAGCTTCCATTGGTCGGCAACTTCTCTATTAAAGTGAATACTATTTATTGAAAGTTTCAAAGTTCAGATTCCGTTGTCATACTCTCTTTGAACTCTTGCATGCTCTGAGATAGGTTTCTCTACTAAGTGAGAAGAAAATATTACAGCTTCAGCTTGGAGTAGCATCGAATCAGAAATTACCGCTACAAATTATCACAGAGTAGTGAAGCAGACGTAGCCATTACTGGTTGAGCTCTATAGTAGTAAACGCATAGTTATACTTCACGTGCATAAGAGCGACCACATCACTTTTGTACAACCGCAGCTGATGTTGAATTCATATTCACAGTTGTTGCGTTTACTGTGTTGCTAACGCCCGTTAGTGCAACTGTGGTTTTATAACTTCTCATACAAATATGCAAATGAGCACAAATAGTTCGCATATGCAATTCATACTGTTAAATAATCCATACAAGACAAAAACGTATTGAGAGTTTCAGAGTGTCTGAGGTAGCACAAGGATACTTTGAGACAAAAATGTGGTCACTGGATAAAGGATGAAGTTGGAAATAAACATCACACAGTGATGAAAATTGTGGACATTATACTCTCCAAAATGGCTGGGTTTGGAATTTTAGTGTGTGCACCACCTTTTCTGTAATATTCTAACATTTGGCACAACGTACATAGAACTGTATGCCAAGGACCCCTTCTTATGCAGTATCGAACAGATTAAGTTTTTTGGCTTTACTCTGTTAACTGTGATGGTTAATCGGAATCTTACTATATTATTCTCTTACCTCATTTAAGTGCAGAGGCTCCACTTCCTTAGTCCTGGACCCTGGAGAAAGTACCCGGGCCTCCTTCTACCCGGGAGCGATGGATACTCCGGGGCTCTTTCCATAGGGCAATACCTTGAGTCCTAAAAAGCCCCCACCCCCGCTGAGCACAACGTCAGGACGGGTGAAAGTGGATACGCCACTTACGCGCGTCAACCCCAAAGGGAAGACTACCGAAAACCTCGGTGGGGCCGCCAGGTGATCTAGAACACCTTCTACTAGCTCTGCAGGCTAGTACCCAGGACTTATTAGGCAACCCTCTACCCCCTCTGGGTGGCCTGGCCGGAGGTACCCAATTCCCCGTGGATGTCGGGAACACACTGCCCCCTCGAGTCCAACCCAATCCGAACAACTCCCTGACGGGAGGGGCTCAGCAGTTCGGCTCGAGGTTCCTCTGGTAACGTCAGAGCTACCACGAGTCCCAAGAGTCCATAGCGTCCGCACCTCGGCAGCTGAAGCGGACGGATCCCCTACCCTACGGGAATTCTCTTACCTCAAAATATATTTTATATATAGTATAATGTAAGGAATTTTATTTTGTATTTATAGTACTGTATTACAACGAAAGTTGCGCCGTTCTCGCCAGAGGGTTGGGTGCAAGATTTTAAACATAATAAATAGGACGACAGGAAGACAACGTGGAACTGATGGAGTAAAATATTTTGAGTAAAGATTTTGAACTTGTGTTCTTATGATTATAGCAAGATATTCTGTAATTCTTTATCAATTTTTTGGAAGGTATACGGAAACACCTAACACGAGGTGAAGGTGTGCCCCTTTCCAATATGCCTAACCTAATATTTTGGTGGAATATTTAAATATTATTTTATTTTACACCGTCATTACATACATCCTAATATATATACCTTTTTTATTGCTTCCTCAACATGCAGTTTAATCCCTCAGATATTGAACATTGCAGTAGAGTACAGTTCTTACAAGCGCAGGCCCAAGGCCAGAAACTAAAAGAATGTTTTACGAGAAATAAATTATAACGTGGCAGATGTGCGCCACTCACAACTTACCGAACCGGTGGCCACACTTATGCCGACTGACTTCAGAGTAGAACCTACTTCTGAGCAAAGCTCTGCTCCAGCGGACCGCGCCGCTAGGTATATAAAAAAAACAACACGAGGCAAACCCATCTGCCCGGTTAAATGCAGTGAGCGATTGGCTCAAAAAAGATAGAATTATAAGGCTTGCAGAAAGTATCTTGCAGTATCGGCCATTAGCTTTTCAGTACAATTTAGATTGTCAGTGACACATTGCACTGCCAAATATAGAATAATAGTACAATACAAAAGCATGGGAACTTATTTTCATTATTTCTGCTCAGTTGACAAAGGTTTAGCTCGCTGTTTTACAGAGATCGCAAATAGAGCGCTGCTATAGACCTCAGAATATCTTCCGTGCGCTAAGAGCTACACTAACCACCATCAAGCACTCAGGGCAGACAAGGAACTGAAGACAGGAAGAAGATATGCGACTACAGCGCACGTGGATGCATAACTTTGCTACAGCTTACTGGAAACTTCTGCCACATGGAGGCGAAAAGTGAAAAAACGCTAGTGGCCCGTACTGCATACCGACCGATACTGCATGACTCTCCCCTAATATATAAACTTATTTGCAATATAATCCAATGATGTTAGCAGAACTTTAATCAGATAGGAAGATCTTATATTCCTCTCTGACTGCCAAATTTCCAAGATAAGTGAAACCTATAGCACCAAAAGTATCCAATCGACTACAAACTTCTAATCTGAAATTCTGAAGCTTAATTTTAAAAGAAATAATAAGCTATAGGTTGAGAAACTAACTCATAGAATTTGCAATGCTATTCAAAGAAGTTGCAATTGCACGATTTCATAAGGTTGTATTGTTGGTTATAAACCCTTGTTGAAACGTAAAATAATAAAAAAATTGTATTTCTATATTGAAATCCCTTTGTTTACTTCAAAATATTTTATTATAGAGTACCAATTAGAAGAAGGTCCTTCTTTAATGATACGATTTCTTCTTCATCAATAAGTTCTTCAAAATATTTGTGTAGTTTGTTGTTATTTATCGGGCACTATACCAAGCTTTTGATACATAAAACCCCCTGGAACGTTTACAAATAATTTAATTTGCATTTAAATACAGGAAAAGGGAGAAAGAAATACATAAAGTCATATGTTAAATAGTAAAAGATTATTTAAAGAGAGCAATAAGAGCCTTATATAAGTTTATTTTCTGATCAAAAACAATAAATATTTGTGAAATGAATTTTTATAGATATTAAATTTAATATTAAACATGCTTTTAACATTCCTATAATACTATGAACGTGAAACCCTATAATAAAACACAATGAATAATACTAATACTCATTTGTTATCATTAAGGCTCTATGCGAAATGTATTACCTGAGTTACGTATTATTTAGCATAATTAATTGTACTGGATAACGTAGAGTAACAGCCGATGGCAAAAGAAATTGCTTCTCGGTTCTGTAAATACACCTTGACTTTCTGGCAATGGAGGGGTACACTCATCTCCGTCATGTCTCGATGTAAACAAAACAGGACGTCGGCTAATCAGTGTTTGGACTATAATTCTTCAAGTCATTGTTGTCCAAGTAATGCATTTTTAAGTGATTAACGTGAACTACATGTTAAGAAGAAATGCATTTCTACGTTTATAAAACTTTGTAGCAGTTGCTAAATTCTAAGGTTTTATGCATCTCGACCGTTCAGATAAAAATCCATATAACGTAATGAAACTTAAGAGTTATAACGTAATGTTAATATATTCAGACTTAAACTCTCATATTTGAAATTATGTGCAACAGAAATGTTCCTTATACCCTCCTTTCGGTATAAAATAATTAGGTAACTTTTTATGCCACACATTTGCCAAAAAACTGAGACTTGTTTCCTGTTACATACCACTGCAATTATAGTTGCGTATAATAGTAATTAGTCTTCTTCTTCACTTCATGGCATAGGCAATCAAGTGCCTGTTCCGCCTTCGAAGTCCTCCAGCCATCGTTTCCTGGGTCTGCCCACCAATCTCCTACCTTTAGGATAATACTGTAATATTTGTTTTGCAAGTCTATTATCTGGCATTCTTTCAACATGTTCCTTCCATTTTTGTATGAGATCTTTTAACCTGTCATTCATACGAAAAATATCCACCTCTTCTCTTATATTTTCATTTTTTATTTAGTCGTTCTTCGTGCATCCTTTCGCAATTCTCAAGAATTTCATTTCTGAAGCCTGTATTTTACTCTGTTGCTTTTTATTAATTAGTCGCCAAATATATCAGACACACTTAGCTATGAGTGTCAAGATCCATTGGCGTGGTCCCTTTTGCTTGTAATACGTCAGTCAACTGACTGGACAGTTAAAGAGATAAGCAGAGGAAGGAATACCTTTATCCGTCACACAGTTTAAGAGTACTCGCGACGCAGCAAGATAATTCTGAAAGCTTGTTTCCTCGACCCAAGAAGCCATACGTAATTGAATCACTGGGTGAATAAATTGTTGGAACTGTATGCTCTCAATGTATTTCAAGAGAGAATTCTTTATTGTGACGCTGCCGATGTTCATTTGACACATCAGCAAAATAAACGAAGAGAAGATCAGCCTTTGTGCGCAAAGAAAAAAAAACACTAAGTCACGTTAGTGAAACGATATTGCAAAATGGATATAGCACTGAAGAAACTGGAAATATGTGAAAGAATTATAAATCAATAGAAATGTATGTCAACATTCTATACTCAAAATACGATATGGTGGCAAATATTCTAAGGCTTTGTTGTATGGAAAGAACTCCGCCAAAGTGGTCTTTCACCCCAATAAATTTATATACCTAACTGATTTGAAGAAACAAGTACTTCAAATGAGATTTACATTTTCCACATACTATTTACACCCTTCACTTTGCCGGTGGCCAACTTTGTGTTGAAGTAGAGGATTTTGGGGTTAAAGTACTTACAAACCCGTAATATGTACACGTAAATACTAAAGGCAAATATACAGTTTAATCAGAAATGATATGCTGTGTACTAAAAATATTACCAACAAACAAAAATGCATATTGTAAAAATTATAAAAATAAATATTTTGACTTTGTGGGTTCGTAGAATTAAAAGGCCGAGTTGCAGAAATTAAAAATCTCATTTATTTTCGTAGAAATACTCTTATAGATTACAGGATCATCACGTTATGTAAACCATCAGTCTACCAAGGTCGCTCACAATAACAAACAGTGACAGCAGATTACATCATTAGCTCTCGTTACACAGCTGGCCGTCTCTCATTTCACAACTGAACTCCCTCTTAGCCAATCCTCGCCTCTATAAATACTTCACAGATAATTTCTAGATGATTCGCAAATAAACCAGAACGCGAATAATCTCTATCAGCCCAGAAGTAACTAGAAATTTCCATTTATCTCAGTTTGTTTGTTTCGGCAGACCCTTATCTGCCTGTTATCTTTGTCCACGGGCTCTCTGTGTTTTCACGCTGCTCTCCTATCAGCTTCTTTTGTGTAAACAACGCCGGCCCTCGTAGCCATGGTCGTTAGAACGTACGTCTCTAGCTTTCCACCGCGTAGAGACATACACATACACTATGTGTATAGTGTATGTGTGTGAAACTACAGAAAACAGGTAGATAATTAAACGGAAACAATAAAAAAGCGGTTAAATAAGGAAAAGAAAAATATAGATCTATATAGATATATATTTTTAATAATTTATAAAAAAAAAGCCACGCGATCGTAGATACGGGTTCGCGACAGAATGGATTGGACTGGACTGGATTGGATTGGTTTGGAATGGATTGCATAGATGAATGAAAGAATGAATGAATACAATACGGTTCAGTTCAACTCAAGCGTTCAGTTCAAGTTAAATCACTGGCAACAGAAATGAACTTCGGGTGAAAAACAGCAGTAATTTCTACGAAAAAAGAAACAATAAATGCTACAATAAGAATACAATATGAGTAAAATAGAGGATTTTGGATTATGTTACTCATAAAGTTGCCTAAGTGCAGGGTACCAAAGGGAAGCTTTAAAATGGATGTCCTTAAGGAAGCTTAATAGAGGACTTTGTCCGATAATAATGAAAAATACTACACAGGTAATCAGGAACCTCACTAAAGAAGATCACCAGTGCATCACGATAAAACTATGTATTATAAAATATTGAATTTGAATGTTGTTTAAGAGATTAGCATGACTAACCTGCATTTTATCAGTTGAAATAACTCACAAATACTTAAGAACTCTGAAAGTAACTGTTAGGTTATGCTAGTTAAACTATCATATTCATCATATTCATCATCATCATCATCATCATCATCATTAACAACATAATCATCATTATTGATACCGGAATTGACTTACGTGAAATGCACATCCATTCCCTCGGATATTTCGGAACTGCATCCAACTTGTTTATGACTGATAGAGAAAGCGAAATATACTGTTTGATGGTGAAATGCCTTGGTTTATTTTGAGCCACCATGTGTGATGCTGCCTGTGTGGCTGGTAACATACTAAAGAAGCCTTTCTTGCTGCACAAATGCACCAACAAATGTATCACTATGAACGAAAGAAGTGAACACAGGGCTTATGCAGTGTGAATACCTATTGCATACTGTCTGCTCAAGATTCTTCGTATATAGATAAATTATACTGTAAAATTCAACGCTATGCTTCAAAATTACGCCTTTGGTTCCCACAACTGTTAAAATGAATTAATAATACTTCTTTGATAGAGCGTTCATTAATTTTACAACCAAAGAACCCTTCACCACGACACGAACTATTTTATGTGAAGAGTAGCTTTAATTAAGTTGAAACAAAACTTGAGTGGCTATATGTGTCTTCTCCTTTGACTGGCTCGGGGATTTTATTGTAACTGGGACGGCACTGGCGAAACTCGACAGCAACATAATTGCGATCCCGTCTAAAGACAATGTCGCTAATTTGTTACTCGAAAAGTCGCCAGCCGAATGAATGACTGAATTGCTTGTGATCACATAATGACGCCCTTGGGACTAACAAGCCGCTAGTAAAGTTTGTTCCCGTAGTTACTTCAGGTGTAGTTTAGGCAAAAACCAAATGGGCGATTTAGAGCGGAATTTAGAAAGTTCCCTGCTGCACTTAGCAGCACGTGATAAAAATTTAATAGCCTCATTTATAGACTTGGAGATCTGCATCAAGATAAGCATAGTATTTGCTATCATTCGCATTATATATACAAAAACCAAATATATTTCTCTGCCACCTACCTAAATAA
Organism: Mantis religiosa; assembly: GCA_030765055.1. Lineage (NCBI taxonomy): Eukaryota > Metazoa > Arthropoda > Insecta > Mantodea > Mantidae > Mantis > Mantis religiosa. The sequence continues at coordinate 66,805,715 of CM060957.1, read as the reverse complement.
GTGTTCGTCTAAAGTCTCCTAAAGAGATTTCACCGAACAAGACACTCTGAAAGCTTAAAAATAGTTTTTAAAAAGAGCCACGTACTCAATGCTAGCGTGTTGTTTACAACATAAAAATCCCATTAGTGACATTAGTACGAGGCTGTTCAATAAAGAATGGTCACAACCTTTTTTTTGACACGTACCTTTACTCATCCTCATAATTTTGATGGTCCTTGTCAAAATAGTTTCCCATGAAGGCGATGCACTTGTCTCAGCGTTTCTTCCAGTCTTAAAAGACATGCTGGAAACAATTTTTTGAGAGATCCTTCAAACTCGCCTCCGCAGCCTTCGCCATTGCTTCTGATGATGGATAATGCCTCCCATGAAGGCGCTTCTCCAAGTTAGGGAGTAGAAAAAAGTCACATGACGCTAAATACGTACTATAGGGAGGGTGAGGGCATATGTAACCGCATCTTATCGTGGTGCAGCACCCATCCTGTTTCACGGAAATCTGGTCCTTTGCTCCTGAAATGCATTTGCAATGTTTTCAGGATATCCCTGTAGTATTGTCCAGTTACTAATGTGTGTGCAGGTACAACATGCTGATAAACCATTCCATGAATATCAAAGACTGAGATGACCATAACTTTCCCAGCAGAAGCAACCACTTTTGCTTTTTGGGGGGTTGATGATGAAGTATATCTCCACACTGAGCTTTGCTGTTTGCTCTCAGGATCAAAATGATGTAGCCAAGTTTCATCAGACGTGATTAAGTTTGAAAGAAACTCCGGATCTTCCTCTAACATCAACTTTAACTACATACAGACCTGCACGCGAATGTCCTTTTGTTCGGGAATCAACAGTCTTGAAAACCATCGGGCCCCTAAACGTCTCAAGTGTAATGTTTCTGTCACCAACGTGTGGGTGGCACCCAATGATATGTTCAGTATCTCAAAAAGTGACCTCGGCGATCCTCTCTCACAATGGCAGCAGTAGTGTTGATATTTTCCTCTGTAAGAGCAGTAACTGGAGCACCGGTTCCACCTTCTTTGAAATTTATTGTCTGTCCTTTTAAACATTTTAAGCCACCTTCGAGTTGTGCTCTAGGGAAGAACAGACTCTCCATAAGCTTCCTGTAACATTATATAGACCTCAACGGAATATTTGTTGAGACAAAGCAGAATTTCAAAGCCACATATTGTTCCTCGCGTGTAACCTCCATTGCAGCGGTAGGCGATACTGAACATATCTGAACTTGCCTGGTTCTCACAGGCGGGAACCAGAAGTACTAACAATGAAACTACTACGGCGTGTTTGTTTTACATTAAGCTAACGGAATATAATAAGATTGAATTTTAGTGCGAAAAATTATGATCATTCTTTATTGAAAAGCATTCGTATAACCTTTTTCTCAAACAAAATAGCCTTAAGAAGTTCTTACTGTGCTAGCCTCACGATAATATGAGAAAATTTCTATATGATTTTATTGTATATTTCAAAATAGGTGCAATGGGAAAAGAGTAATATCCTAGATTTTAGCGACACTCAAACCACATAAAGTTTGATGCCAGGAAATGATTTTTAAATTCCCTTCTGTTTGTATAAAAGAGAATAAAATAACGACCTACTAATTGAGAAAACTGCAGATAAAGAAAAACTCAATGCAATAACAAGGAATGTATCATGAGTGGTTAATTATGTAATGCAACGAAATCCAAATTTCCAATGCAGCAAATATCTGTTTAGATATTTCTTAGTTTGCCAAATACGTAAAAGTGATTAAGATTGAAGGGTTCTTCAGAGGTAACTATCAGTGAATTAAACACACATTTCATGCTTGAAAACATCTCAAACATATATCTTAAAATCAGTAACATCATTTTATGAAAATCAAGATTTCTGAAAAATGTTCTGTGTGAAGGCTAACTTTGGATAGAGGAAGCTTTGTTCTAACCAATTTTTGGTTTTCAGTTTTCTAATTATACCCACGCACTATAACGACCACTTAATTAACTTTTGCTGGTTTTTTTCTGTTTAATAATCTATATGAATTTAATGGTGAATCCTCTCATAAATCTCTTATAATTGCCCGGCTGTTTCCAATAACGACGATAATCCCAGTTATTTTGCATGATACGTTGTGGAATATCGGCCAAACACCTAATTTTATTAACTTTCCCCGACAATATTGCAAGTTCTGTACATTTTGCATAAGGTACTTTTCAACGATATAGGAATCCTGATTCGCGATGATGGAATAGCGCTTTAAATAATCATACCGTTTTATATCTTAAGATTTACCTTTTGTCTTTTTCATTAAATCATTGGTCAAAATTTTTAGTTCCCCTTCCCAGGTCGTCTGTGTATTTTGCGCACTGCCGTGCTGTTACTTCACAAATGCCTACTTGACTCTAATAAACACTGCGGTACTAAGCCACAAAAAGTGTCCAAGAAGCCAGCTATCAATAGCACAGGAAAATACGGAATTTCACCTTGGTTGGCACTCATTTCCGCGTTCACAGTATCCCGCACATATTATTTTCTGCCTTCACACAATATTTACCTACAAAGGAAGGTAAATAGGTTGGTGGGTCATATGGCTTTGCTGATGTAACATCTTCTCGTAGGAAATTCACATCTTACTGACGGGGTACTTCCTGTTACTCTAATAACACATTTCAGCCATTCTAGAGTGTTTCAAATTAGGTTAGGGCATTTAGGTATATCCTCGTTATTTTCCTCTGCTTTAACTTCCCTAGTTGTATCACTATCGTGGAGTTAGGGGTTCTTGTTCCTCTATCCTTTAAGGTCAGGCCTGAGGAACCGAAGCTTTGAATCCGATAAAGTACCAGGATAGCTGATCAGCCCAATACCTGGTGTGAATGAAGGATTGTTGAGGCGAAGTGGTGCGAGAAACAAGTTCAAAGAGACGGGCAGTGCAGTGCGGAGATAAAAGCTCGCCGAAACTGCGGGGGGAAGGAGACACACTTCTGGAGAATTCATCTTACTTCTAGCGCCTTCATGATTGAGAACATTCCGAATAATGAGTATGCTATAAGGAAGCCGTAACTTGTCATGGGGGACAGTTGTTAATTGGACTCGTGTACGTGAACAGCTGTGTGAACTTTGTCTGTGTTCGATGACCTTGCAAGTTGTATTGTGTATATGACGTACTTCCGCTACTGTCAGGTTGACTAAAATGTGTTTCTACGGGAATGAAGAGTAATTTTAGGTGTTTGTAACCTGGGCCTTTAATTTCACGAACCCACAAAGTCACGTTATATATGAGGGCAAGATGAATGATAGGAAAGATGATGATGGAGCATTTGGTGAAATTCTGACGAGGGAAACCGGAGTACTTGGGGCAAACCCGTCTCAGTGCCATATTGTCCACCACAAGTCGCATTCTTCGGTTACCTGTGAGTGAATCCAGACCGCATTGGGGACAGCAAAGCACTCTAACCACTCAAAGCCCATGGTCTGTAATAAAGTAAAAATCACGTCGTTTTCATGTAATACAGAAATGCTTAACACGTACAATGCAATAGAGTTCACGTTCTTTAATGTGAATAATTTCACACAGTGGGTCTCTTTGGAAACTACGCATATTTTACCAAGATTGAGAACAGCTATTTTCTCATTTTAATATGAAATATCAGTTCACTTTTTTCTAATTTTAGCAATTCCCTCTTTTTGTACAATTATTTAACATGTCATCTAACAAATTTGATTATACTTAAGTTGGCACAGCAGAAATAAATGAAAAATCGGATGTGTTGCACAGGACACCTATACTTGCACATTCTTACAAACAGATTTATTCTTCAACCTGGTTCATGCTAAATGTGATATTCTCAGTAGTCCTATTAATTTTAATTTTCTTGGGGTATTTGGGAATTAATAGGCTTTATGTGATAGTCAAATGTTTCAGAAGGTGGTCGCTATTTGATTCCTTTGAAACTCGATTCTGTTAACACTGGCAGGAACTAAGAGGAGAATAGTGAGCTATTCTGGGAAAAATAAAAGTAGGTATCACAAAATGGAGAGAAGTAACAAGGAATATTTACGAAATGGTTCACTCATTAAAAATTTATTTTACATACATTGAGTTTCTAACATCTACATAATGTGTGCAGTCAGATTTTCTATGTATCTTTACCAGCTATACAAAAGAGTTCTTTAATATAGAGGACTTCTGCGGATATACTCAGACAATTGAATATTCTTCTTCTTTTCCTTCTACTTCTTCTTCTTCTTCTTCTTCTTCTTCTTCTTCTTCTTCTTCTTCTTCTTCTTCTTCTTATTCTTCTTCTTCTTCTTCTTCTTCTTCTACCTCACGTCTTTGGATTGTTTAACCCGTTCCGGCTCCAAATTGGTCTGCCCATCCTTTCTTCGGTCTTCCCTGGTTTCCTCTTCCTATAGATTTATAGTTTAAAGCCCGATTTCACCAACAGATGTTAAAATCGACGTTAACAAATGTAACGTAACAATTGTCACAGCAATAAAACTAATGTTAAATTTCTTGGATTTCACCAACCTGTTTTCTTAAAATGTTAACAAACCTGTGTTGACGCCAAGAAACTTTTAAATATCACAGTTATAGAAGGCTATGGATGATTTTCTGAGCGTACTCCGATGCGCTTTTGTTTTCATTTTCGTCTGCAAAAATGGCGGATGAACAAAATCATAAATAAAGCCGTGAGACAAATTTCTCATCGACGGAGAAAGAATTGTTAATTGAAATGATAAGGAAGTGTAAGGATATCGTGGAAAATAAGAGGACGGATGCAGTGAATGTAAAAGAGAAAGATGTCGCGGGGAAAATATTGGAAAAGAATTTAATTCAAATGCATGTGTACAAAAGCACAAGCACCAAACAACTTGTCAGTATTACGTAAATTTAAAACGAGGTGCGAATAATAAGTGCCTTAAACGTTTCAAGACGGGAGGTGAACAATGTATTATCCACATAATTCAGTGAATTATAAAATCGCAACGTTATTAATACTTGAAGCAAAGGCGAGATCGGCTTATACCTTTCGATGTATATTCTAACTCATTATTACGTAAATTTATAACGAGGAGCGAAGAAGGGCAAGTGACTTGAACGTTTCAAGACGGGAGGTGGACAATGTATCGTATTATCCACATAATTCAGTGAATTATAAGATCGCAAGGTTATTGATACTTGAAGCAAAGGCGAGATCGCCATATTCCTTTCGATGCATACTCTTGTACTTCCGCAGTAACCTTCATAGCAACATGTTTCGACAGTATATACCTCCGTAAAACGATTTTCTTGAGATAGTTCCTCAAAATAATTTCTCCTCATAGGCCGTACTCTATTATGAATGCCATTTAGAAGGTCTTAAATATAGCAAATCGACATCAACAGCTGAGTTCATGCTGGCCATCTTGACTATTTACAATTGTTAAGGACTTAACATTAGAAATTCGGCTTGTTAGTTTAACATGAGATTTAACACGAGTGTTACGCTAACACTTGTTGGTGAAATGCAATTTTTGTTTTAACTGTTGCTAAACTCCTGTTAAGTCTTAACATTTGTTGCTGAAATCGGGCATAAGGCTATTTTTGGTATTCTGTTATTATTAATCCTCCGAACATGTTCTTTCCATTGATTTCTATTTCTTTCAATAGTATGGTTTATTTCTTCTACTTTTACTTCTGTCCTAATATCCTGACTACGTTTTTTATCAATTTTGGTATATCCAGCTATTGCTCTTATGAATCTCATTTCTGATGAGTGTATTCTCGTACTATTTCTTTTTTATTGTACATGTTTCTGATCCATAGATCAGAGTTGGTATTGCCATGGTTTTGTATAGTTTTATTATAGAGTCCTTTATTACTTTATTTTTTAATGTTATTTTTATTGTGCCTGTTATATAGTTAAATTTATTTATTTTCTGTATGATATCAGCTTCCCCTTGGAACGAGACATTACATCCTAAATATTTATAGTGTGATTTCTGATCAATTATTATGTTATCTAACACTATTTTTGATCTTACTGGATTAATTCCTTTAAATGCCATGGTTTTGGATTTATTTGCTGATATTTTCATTCCATATTCTGTAGCAATATTATCTAGACTATACAGCATTTTCTGCAGGTCATTTTAATTTGTGGCCATTAATATTTGATCATCTGCATACAACATAGTTTTCAATTTAGCTTCTGATACATTAATGCCTCCATTGACTTTATTCGGCCAAATCCTTACTATTTCGTCAACATACAAATTAAAAAGTGCGGTTGATAAAGGAAAACCTTGTCTTACGCCACCATTAACTATTACTGGTTCTCTTTTATTTACTTTTATTTTTGTGTCAATGTAAATACTTCTTATAGCTTCAATTAGTTGTAAAGGTATGCCTCTATTATTTAAAATTTCCCACAGTATCATTCGTGACACTTCGTCAAAAGCTTTGTAATAGTCAATAAATAGTAAGTGGGTCTCTAAATTTTGTTCTCGTAGGTTTTCTACTATTTGTTTAAGAGTAAAAACGGTGTCAATGGCGCTTCTTCCTTTTCTAAAACCAGTTTGTTCTTCTAGGAGTATTGCATCTGTTATTTTGTTTAACCGAGTACTTATTATTTTGGCATATATTTTAAAGAAGGTATATGTAAAGGTTATTCAGGATGGTGGTATTTTTCCTTTTAAATCTTCGTCTTGCAGCCCTGAATGATGCTGAAGTTAAACATTCATCCTTAAACGAGTTTAAAGTAAAAACGACTTTTCTGTTTTGAGTTACGCTATTCACAGAGCCATGTAAGGAGCCTTTTTCTAAATAGGATATATTATTCAAAGGACGTGTACTAGTATATTTTCACTAAAATCATGGTATCTAATATTTGTGAACTGAAATACTTCCGATAATTAGCGTAAGTACGTAGTACAAAAAATAAAGGTCTTACTTAAAAATTATTAAAACATTTTCATCCAGCACTTTGGCTCCATATATCTGTACACTTAGAATAAATTAGAGGTAGTGGTTTGGACAGTGCTTCTTTACATAAAGTATATGTGGCATTGAATAAATTTCAACTGAAGAAGCACATATGCATAGCTGATTGCTACCTCTACACAGTTTTAGAGCTCTGTTTTTCTAGGGGATAAATTGTTGCTCAAATAAAAACAACTGGCTGTCTTTATTTCTCTGCTTATTCTTTGCCGTGTATTCTCAGTGAAGATGTATTGTAAAGGTTTTACATTCTTTTAGTCATTTATTAAATGAAATTAGGTATTTTATGGTCCCTCGTCGACGAGATAAGAGATATGTGTAGCTCCAGGTTCCCTTTGATGGGAAATGGCCTCCTACCTGTCGGTAGAGTGAGCTCGGTGCTACTTACAGAGTGAGATAATCCCTGCAAGCTTGCTTCTAGGAAAACTATCTTTTAGCAAAAATGTTATTTTAAAAATCGATTCAAACGTTTTGGAGATTACAATAATTAAAATATATCCACGTTATGTTTTTTTTTCTGTTTACAATATTTCCTGCACCCACTTTCAAGTAAAGAGAATAGTACACTATTGGTGCTCCAGTCTGGTTTTCAGATAAACGTTTTGAATCAGAGAATTTCATTAAGTGCGTGTTTACCTCGGATTTATTATGTTTTCATACCACCAAATAAAACATCTCCATCAATTATATCGTTTCCGATTTTTCAAACTGCACATTAATTCTCTAAAGAGGTTTTAAGTTCTCCCTTTCTATGTCGGTTTTGTTTGTCGACTCAAGTTTTGGTTTGATTTCCTTTTAAAAGGAAAGAGTCCATTAGCTTTATCAGAGAGTAGGAGGAGCCCTCGTGGTTCAGCTAGGCCTCCCCTTTTTCTTTAACCCAAGGAGCAGGGGCCAGATGATTGACGTCAAGTTAAGTACCAGGTCTTCCTACCCGGACGTATTTGATTATATGAATATGTCAAGCATTGCTGGAGAAGATGGATTCCAAGGTCTGGAACCTCGCCAGTTTTAACTTGGTACGAGCCTGTTGCGGATTAAGAAAAGAAAAGACATAACTGTTTATTCTTCTATTAGAACATATTAACTTTGTTAGAAGCAGTTAGACTGAAGAAGTCTCAAACATATTTGTATCCAGTTTTTACCCATTTTAGCGGACTTAAGAAAGGTGGGCAAAACTCGGAGAAGTAAAATGTAAGGAATGGAAATTTCAAGTGTTATTTTGATACAAATCATAACTAAACGGGTAATTTTGTTTTGCTCTACATTTTCCCGACAATTTTTACGCAAACTTCTTTTTCACGTTCACGTGTTGTTTAAAGTTTACAGTCCGTTCTCTGCCGAATGTATCACAGACAGTGAACAGTGATTTTAAATGCTTATTTGTCAGAAGTTAGGAAAAAACTGGAAAATATTCTTTTAGTGATTTGAAGTAAACGTAGCGTAAACGAGTCCACCTCCACGACCTCCGCTACACATTTACGTTGCTGTCTTATTCTGCAAGAATAAAGTTTATCAGCAATCAAGCGGAAATATTGCTTATCCCTATATACTTCTATAGTATTAAACGTCCATCTAATTTCTTCGAAACATGGGTAGAGGTTCTGCAATCAGAATGCCAAGCCTATTTGATGATGGGGAAAACTTCGCGCACCAACCACAGAAGAAGGGGTTGAAGTAAAGGAACCAATAGGAGATTAGAGACTGCATACGGAGAGGATGTAGAGACGCCTGAAAGTTCCTCGTTAGAAGTTCCGCCCCAATGCTGGAGCTACAGAAGACAATGAACGACCTATAAACCAAGCAACCCCCTAGTGTCTTCGATAGTACTCTTTTTGGAGTAATCATTCACACCATCTCTCGGCCACCATGATACACCACAAAACACACCTGAAAAATTAGAAAGAAAGAGAAATACTGAAATAGAAATCAGAAATATGAGGGCTGTTCATTTTTTTTTTTTTTTTTTTTTTTGACAAAGTACCTTTATTGATCCTCATAATTTTGATGTTCCTTCTCAAAATAGTCTCTCCTGAATGCGATGTACTTGTCACAGCGTTCCTGCCTGTCTTTAAAGACATGCTAGAAACCAATTTTTGAGAGATTCTTCAAAATCGCCTCCACAGCCTTCAACACTGCTTCTGATGATGCACAATGCCTCACACGAAGACGTTTCTTCAAGTTAGGGAATAGAAAAGAGTCTCATGAGGCTAAATGCGGACTATAGGGAAGCTGAGGGATGCACGTCAAGTTGATTTTTGCAAGATATTCAGCAACAACTTTGGCAATATGCGGCCGCGTATTATGTTGGTGCAGCATCCAGCCTGCTTCACGAAAATGTGGTATTTTGCACCTGATATGCACTTGCAATGTTTACAGCCATCCCTGTACTATTGTCCAGTTACTACTGTGTGTGCAGGAACAACATGCTGATAAACCATTCCATGAATATCAAGGAATGAGAAGGCCATATCTTTCCCAGCAGAAGCAACAACTTTTTCTTTTTCGGGGGTTGCTGATGAAGGAGATTTCAGCACTGAGCTTTGCTGTTTGCTCTCAGTATCAAAATGGTGTAGCCAAGTTTCATCAACAGTGATTACATATTAAAGAAACTCAGGATCTTCCTCTCACATCAACTTCTAGTGCATGTTACCTCCATTGCAGCGGTAAGCCATACTGAACATGTCTGAACTTGCCTGGTTCTCACAGGCGGAATGCAGGACTGTCAGAAATGAAACTACTACGGCGTGTTTGTTTCACATTAACCTAACAGAACATAATAAGTCTGAATTTTAGTGCGAAAAATTACGACCGTAAAAAATTATGATCTTTCTTTACTGAACAGCCCTCGTAGAAATAGAAAATGTGATAAATGAGAAATCACCCCAGCATTCGCACAGCAATCAGGTAAATTCGGTAAGTATGCAAGATATAATGAACGGTGGACGGGATTCGAAACATTACCGAGGAGAACCACTCACCGTATTGAGTTAACCTAATCTCGGGACATTATATATTTACCTTATTTGTTATTTATTTCTAGATTTCTAGCTGTATTGTTGATTTAATATTGGCTCATGCCACCCTAGATTGCAGAGTTGATAGAATGTAACTACGAGGTTTGAATGCTATAGTCAATAAGCAAATTAATCGCGTAGTGGAAACTTGTCAACTATCAGGGGTAAGGTATGATTTGTTATTATTATTTACTGCATTTTTCCATTCTTTTTAAGAATACTGCACGACGATGTTGAATGATAGGAAGTTGACAATGGAGCAATTGGTGGTAAATCATATATGCGGTCGTCTGGTATCAAACACGAACCGCTTTGGTGACGGTCAAGCGGTCTAACCACTCGGCCACGACGCTGACATGGTATGATGCAGGAGGTTAGGAGTCTATTAAGTACGCCTAAATTGTTTACTTTCTTTTTCCTCCATGTTTCTCTTGTTTTCCCGAATATTTTTACACACAAGAATACATACCCTGAGACGGGATTCAAACCCACAACCACTTGAGCGACGAGGTACTAAACCTGGGCGATATAGCGAGCGCGTCCACAATGATCGACACTGTAAGAAGTAAATGTAAAATGATGGAACAAGATATCGTTATATGGCTCCTTCGATAGGTGAAAGTAAATGTTAAATCGAACCAGCGCTTCTATTCCGTTTAGGGGTTAGAAGACCGGATTCCAAGCCTCTGAGTATGTGGGTATGTTCATCTTTAACCTGAGGAACATAAAATAGAGAATTATTGGCCAGGGGTTATATTAAATATGATACATGAACTATTAAATGGCAAGCACTGCCACCTACGGAACTTGAAAACTATTTGAAACATAACCAAGATATTGAATCAAAGAGATCAAGGGAGTGGAAGTCGTTGCTGAGATGAACCATCCCTGCGTTGCCTTACCGACCCGAGAAAACTACGAAACTTCCAAGTTCCAGAGCGTGAACTCGAGATTGATCAAGCTAGTATTTTACTCTCACATTTATTAAAATAGCGTTAGTTAAAAAGCTATTAATGGATTAGCCCTCTAGCTGAGTTTATAATTCGAATCACATTTATTATACGAATTTTCTGCATTACAATCTTCGGTTATAAACAGAGCACACCGTGGTTCAGCGTCGTAAAACATAGCGACCAACAAATGATCAGGCTAATCCTAGAAGCGGAGAGATTACTGTGACTACAGCTCAACTGGTATTAGAATTTATTCAGCCCTCTATTCTATTTAAACGCCCTTTGGTGAGTCAGCAAATCCAGGGATGGAGAAATGTATAGAATGTTGCTGAAATTGGGCCTGGGGTCCAAAACACTGAAGCTCATACTGAGATATGTTTGTATACATTTATAGACACTAAAAACTTACTTTACAATGAAAATGTAATGTTTTATTCAAATTTTATGAATTAATATTAGACACAATTTTATTGAAACCACTTAAATAATAAGTTAACAGCATTTATTCGATTTAACATCAATCTTTATGGTTAAGAAAATGCACTTGCAGTGGCAAAAGAAAGCAAAAGTTCTCTGCATAACTCGTTATAACCGAGATGCAAACTCAAAACCTCACACCACGAAGGATGACCTTTGCTACAACCAGCCTTGAAAATTTTCAGGCTGTGAAGGTGCCATAGAAGTTCACTGTCACCCAGCGAAACCCTTGTGATGTAAAAAGAAGTGTTTACATGCAAATGTGTAACATTATAAAAATATACCTTTTTATCGATATAAATGAAACATTCACCCCACGTCCGACTTTTTAACCTCTTCGGTAGTGAAAATATCAAAAGACGAATAGGACTATATTATAATATGCTTAAGATTTGTAGTTGAAACATGAACAGTCCATTTTGGTAACTCAGAATAACACTTCAACTAGAATTATTAGGGAAATTTCAATGGTTGTTTGTGTGAGTAAGAAGTAAAGAGAGCAATCAAACTTGCAACATGTGAAGTTGCAAGAGCTGCCAGGTAAAGTTTATCATCGGAATATAATTCTTGACCTTTGAATACGAATTTTATGGTTTACTGAGGAAATACCTCACCTCACACTGTATTCCATGTATTTGTATTTATATGTATTTGTTTATAAGAATTTATTGAAATAGGAATTATCTACATTAGAGTGCATTACTGCTAGTTCCATGACATATTTAGAATTACTTGGTTTTGAAAGCAATTCATAAATATACTTTTATGCAAGCTGCAAAGTGTGTCAAGCTATTCGAGGAGCTACATCCAGAATCATTCATTACAGAAATTCGCATAACTGTTTATTATGCTCGCTGCTTTCAAAGTAAGATATCATGGCCTTTAAATCACTCTTTTCCTTCATCTTTAATAAAGTTTATAGACAAACGAGATTCCAAGATAACCGATTGAATACTTTTTGCATTTTTCCATTTTCTTTGAGCACTTTAACCTATAACCTTTGAATCTCCGTCTAACACTCTTTTGCTGATACACTTCCTATATGTGATGAATCCTATGGGATGCTGGCAGCTTTTGAAATGTTCAGACATTTAATAAATTTTATAGAGATTATCTCGTCTGCCGCATCTTGAATGTACAAAATGGTTTGAAGGTAGCCTGTATATATATATATATATATATATATATATATATATATATATATATATATAATATTTAATTTACATGACTGTTATATGATTATATATGACACAATATTATGAAATCTTTACACAGCTACCTTATACTCGTAATTGAAAAGCAATAATTCACAAAACAGGAAACAAAGAGAGTCTATGCATACACATATCACGACGTAAAAAGAGAACTCCATAAAATTAAATAGCACTTTGTACCATTCTTATAAAATCATAAGGAACCTTAACACTATAAGCATCTAACAGTAGCCTTTCTAACCATTGTAGAATCTCCATGGGCAGGTAATGTCCCCCTATATCCTGCACAACTGAAAGCGTTTATCACACTTTTCTTGAATTTGTGCATTCTTGAATTCTTTTCTAGTGATAAGTATCCAATTATAAAGGTCATAGCGACTGGAAATAAGTTTATAGACTATCGTCAGAAAATTGGATATATATAATTTTTCATAAACCATCTTAAAATATCACATATAAATTAAAATAACTAGGCATTTTTGAGAATATCAACATTTTTGGAACATTTACATGTAAAACTGCATTCGTATCGCATTGTTGAAAGATGCAGACCTAAGTTCCAAATTTGATGTTTAATCCTTGACTGGTATACCAACATCTGTCAGACGCCAGAGGTACTTATCAACCCTATCTCCCCATTAAATGACATTATTCTTTTGGAGAGTTACCTTAGGGCAATGTAGATATGAAGCCTCTCGCTTTATCGGACGTTAGTTTATAGTTGAATAAATCTTCATTGTCGTCTCCCAGATGTATGATATCGGTTGCGTAAATATATTTATACATTTTGGGTTTCGGTGTTAGCACTTATTTATGTAACGGTATGTTAATTGAATGATGAATTTATCGAGCTGTGTTTGTACAATTCCTAAATATACCTTAAGGATGCAAACTATTAAACAATGGAAACACAACCCGGCCCATCTATAAAGCAACGGCATTCAGAATGAAATTTGTTGTGGACTGCAAAACGAAGTTAGAATAATGATTTGTGAAGTGCTTGTTGTTGGTGATGAAAATGTAGAATATTTATTGATTTTATACAATTTGTTTTGCATTTGACAGGTATTTTTATATTTGTGAAGTGCTTTTCAGGCATATCTGTACTCTAATGAGTCGATAAATCATGAGAACAACAATTCAGGGTTTCGGCATCCAAATTCAAATTCTGTGCTTCAGTCCATTATTATATTACAATTGTCTTACAAATTTGTTATGTTTTGTAAGTGACAAGCATATTAAATATTTATTAGCGTCTCTTTATTTGAGGCTTTAAGAAAAAGAGGAAATGTCGAATTTTTAGAAAGGAGATTCTGAATTCAATTATATTTTTTCAAGTTTGTGCCGTATTCCTTATTAAATTGAGTGTAAATTAGTTGAATACAGATGTTTAATAGTGCGTATTTCAGCAAATATTTTAAAATGAATCAAACAAGTATTCGTTTTTAATACTAAATACCCGGAGACTTCAAGATATCATGTCGCCAGTTACGGAATCAAAAAGAGCGATATCAGTTAAGGGTTAACAAACTGTTTGTTCTTCAGTTATGCTTTTCTCGGACACAGACAGATCCATAAAGGTACTCCTTTTTCTCATACATTTCATCATCGAATTGTTAGACACAGGTACCTCCTCAACTCCACTAGTAAGTACATAAATCCTTAAGTTTTGATCAACGTATGGCTAAATATACAAATTTAGTTTACAAGAGAGTGCTTCGCTTTTAATAGAACAACTAATATACTTTCATGCTCATTCAATATTTATTATTACTATAACTGTTATCACAGTAGATTATATAATTTTATCTTTAATAACCAATAAAGGGCCGCGCCATGGCTCAGTGATTAGACCGCTTGGCTCTCACCCGGGTACGATCCCAGGCGACCGCAAAGTGGGATTTGTGATAGACAACATGGCTTGGGGTGGATTTCCTCCGGGTCCACCGGTTTCCCCCACCGTCAATTCCACCAGTTGCCACATCAATCATTCATCTCAGGCGTTGGGCCGACCTCTCAACCCTGATTTCATCTCTCAGGCCAGAAGCTTCAGCTGCTTCGCTTTGAGGGAACCCAAGCGCCTCTCAACGACAGCATTGACGAGAAAGGGATTAAAAAAATAACACATTTACAAATCGACATGTTATAGATGGCCAATACATTGAAAATCTTTGAAAAGTTCTTCCAGCGTGGTTTTAATTTTTATTGTTTTACCTTTTCTCCGTATTTTATATTTAATTGATGAAAATTTAAATCCTACTTTAACATTAAAAAATATTGGACATCAATGATACTGAAGTTATGAATCTCAAGATTTTACAGATATTGAATTTGATTCCTATATAATTCCTCAAAAAGAATTAAATCCTTATAATGCACTTGATAACCGATCAACATTAACAAGAAATACTTTAACACGAATTCTGATTACATGCGAAGATGTAATTCACTCATACACGATTGCTAGAATTGGTGCTAAAGCTGATGCAACGCGAGGACGACTAAATCAAGCAACTTACTGGTTTAATCGTCCTGGAGTATTTTATGGACAATGTTAAGATATTTTTGGTGCAAAGGACTATAGCGCTATGCATATTATTTATGTATCTATGAAAATGCGAATTATACTGATGATCTGATTGGTAGAATCGATATTCCACAGCCGCCCCACTTCTAGTTTTACTTCTGCGTCTAATATTTCGTAATAAAATCGAACTCTCTGAAAAGGCTGCGGTATTGACAAAGTGTCAGACTTAACGAAGTATTCATGCATCGCCTTTCTTGCCGAGGGGAAACTACCATTCCGGTCTTATTTTGTGCAAGGGAAAAGGCATTGTGACAGTGAAGAAAGTGAGTTGGAGGCTCAAATGAGGTTATGTTTGTATCCACGACATCTCTGTGAACTGGACACACAGTTGCCCCAATCATGACGTCTTTGTATGGATCTTGTCCTTCCTGGGGAGAGAGAGAGAGCGCGCGAGTCTGCTGTCACAGGGGTAAGGTATACAGAAGAGCCCTTTCATCTTATCCACAATTGGATTACAGCTCACTATGCTTCTTGCCTTCCAACTCCAACATCACAGCTCTATTTATCTCCCAGAAACTTTTACCCCTATGCGGCCCTACTCATTCTCTTTTTCTTTCTTTTTTTAATCTAGTGTATTTCCTTCTGGACTTTTCCTTCATTTGAGGGCTACGGCACTTGTTTTGTTTCCAATCTCATCTTTCTTTTTCTACTTGCATTTTCTTGTTTAGTTCTTATAGCCTTTTTCGCTGCTCTTGGTTTCCTGGATGGCTTATCTTTACTTAATTTAAAAGCTTTCTTCCAATTCCCAGTGGATTACCTATGTCTAGAAAGACTAAAGCAGATTTAAAATGATAAAGTAAATATATTATACCCATCTAAGATAGGTGAGTAAGTTATTATCAATTACAATAGTATTTATGTTTGTTTTATATTTTATATATATTTTAATAACTAATACAAATCTGATTTTGCTTTTATTAGAAAAAAAGTAATAATAGTAATAATTATTTTAATAATAATGATGATGATTATGATGGTGATGATGATGATGATGATGATGATGATGATGATGATGATGATGATGATGATGATGATGATGATGATGATGATGATGATGATGATGATGATGATGATGATGATGATGATGATGATGATGATGATGATGATGATGATGATGATGATGATGATGATGATGATGATGATGATGATGATGATGATGATGATGATGAACACAATCTTCTCTGCTGATTGCTATAAATATAATCTCCACTATTTACTGTGTATTAATTTTAATAAACATTTGCATAAATTGTTTTATTGCCAATGTGCTGTAGTTATAATGAAAATAAAATATGGTCAAATTATACGTTAGTCAATTGTTTTAACAGCTGATTACCATGAGATGTTCTTAAAATTCCTTCTCTTCATAAGACCGTTCGATTAGATTATAAGGGTGGAAAAGCTCAACCCAATAACAGATATTACCTGGCCCCCTCGGTAGCATAGCTGGTAGCGTGTCTGCCTCACGTTGAAGAGGACCTGAATTCAAATCTCGGTCAGGGTGAGTTACCTGGATAAGGTTTTTCCGGGGTTTTCCATGATAGATCAATATCATGACCCCGGACTCCTTTGAGCATCATTTCACCCATTCCATTCATCGTCCAATATGACTTAACGTTGGGGGACGTAAACTGAAAAAAAAAACTGAATAATACCAATTTTACAGCAAATGTTTTTAATATAGCACAATTGCTTTAACGATGTCTGCATTTTTGTGAGTAAGATTTTTTCCAGCTTTCACTTTTCTCCAATAATGTAAAGCTCATTCAGAATGGAATGTCAGGATATGCATTTCATTTGTTAAGAAAATATTTTAAATGCATGATAATTTGATCAAACTTAAAGAAGACATTGTCAAGTTATTAAAAGTGAGATATCTCTTGTATAGAAAATGAGTAGTTGTCAAACATTTTTAGGATTACTCACTCAGATGAGATGTTCTTCATATCTCCAGAAGCGCTTTTCGGTCAGGTTTTGACCATCTTCAGTGGGTGTTGACCAGCTATTAAGGAAGAGAAGAGCCGAACCTTCCAAGAAACTTCTGCTCCTGTGATTGTCATTTGGTTATCTCCTGATTTGTATTGCCAACTTCTGGGACTGGAACACTGTGGCTGGACACAGGTGGCTGATGGTCATCTGTGGTGTTGACTGGTTGTAATTGTTTTTCCTCTGGATGTGGATCACTCGAACTGTAGACCTGTGGTGGCGGATGAAATTCCATTTTTTCTTTTTCCCCCTCGTTCTCTGGACCAATATTTAAGTTACTGGTTGTCTGTGGGAGATGTTCCTCACTCATATGTTCCTGGAGTAAACTAGATTGGTTGACATATGGGTTAATTTCAACTGGTTCTATGTTCTTTAAGTTTGTTTCAACGACATCAATGTTGGATTTTTTAAATTTTTTAATAAGTTGTAAAACACTGTTTGATGGTGGTATCTCAAAATTCAAAAGGTTTTTTGTTTCACTATTTAGGATATAAATTTTTTCCCAAATATCTAATTCATTAACTGTTTTTACATGTTTCAATAGTTGTATACTTTGACCAATTTCATGGTTGTGTTTCCAGAAATGGTTGGCAACTGCAGACTTTTCTATTTGTTTAAGTTTTATATTTCTTAAGTGTTCCGTTTGACGGGTTTTTAAATTTCTCTTAGTTCTTCCTATCATCCTTGGGCATTCAACAAATTTAAAAGAATTTTTCATAATTATAATATAAAATTAGCCCCAAAGAATAATTTCAACCTTAAGAATCTGCTCAAAAAACCGTTAAGCAACACTATTGATAAATCAAAATTATCTGGAATATATAAAATACCATGTGACAATTGTGAAGCATATTATATTGGAAGAACTAAGAGAAATTTAAAAACCCGTCAAACGGAACACTTAAGAAATATAAAACTTAAACAAATAGAAAAGTCTGCAGTTGCCAACCATTTCTGGAAACACAACCATGAAATTGGTCAAAGTATACAACTATTGAAACATGTAAAAACAGTTAATGAATTAGATATTTGGGAAAAAATTTATATCCTAAATAGTGAAACAAAAAACCTTTTGAATTTTGAGATACCACCATCAAACAGTGTTTTACAACTTATTAAAGAATTTAAAAAATCCAACATTGATGTCGTTGAAACAAACTTAAAGAACATAGACCCAGTTGAAATTAACCCATATGTCAACCAATCTAGTTTACTCCAGGAACATATGAGTGAGGAACATCTCCCACAGACAACCAGTAACTTAAATATTGGTCCAGAGAACGAGGGGGAAAAAGAAAAAATGGAATTTCATCCGCCACCACAGGTCTACAGTTCGAGTGATCCACATCCAGAGGAAAAACAATTACAACCAGTCAACACCACAGATGACCATCAGCCACCTGTGTCCAGCCACAGTGTTCCAGTCCCAGAAGTTGGCAATACAAATCAGGAGATAACCAAATGACAATCACAGGAGCAGAAGTTTCTTGGAAGGTTCGGCTCTTCTCTTCCTTAATAGCTGGTCAACACCCACTGAAGATGGTCAAAACCTGACCGAAAAGCGCTTCTGGAGATATGAAGAACATCTCATCTGAGTGAGTAATCCTAAAAATGTTTGACAACTACTCATTTTCTTGATCAAACTTGTTATAGTCATTGTTTGAAAATCAGCATTTTCGAAAGCCTTTTCGAAGATTTCCATGCTCACAGTAATTTGTAGCGGAGAGCGGTTTTCTTGTAAAAGATTTTCGTTTTTCTTTTATATCAACAGACTGTTTCTTGTTGAATTATGCTGTACACAGTTGACAGACGCAATCTTCCATTCACATATGCACACATAACATTAAATAAAAATACGTTTTGGGATCCCAAAAGAGGTATTCTCTGCGAAATCTCGGTATGAAGTGCTTTGCGTGCAAAGTGCTGTTTGCGAGTTGCACGTCGCTGTACTAAATTCTTGACATGGCATAAAATCTTAACTTCTAAGGAACAAAATAATGAATTTAAATTATTGGACTTTTGATAATTATAATAAGACAATAATGTAATATTTAAAAATTAAAAGAATATTGAATATGGGTCCTGACTCAGCTAATTATTCAGTATATATTGCGTAAACATTCTCAGATTAAAATAATTTAATTTCACTCAGTGTAACGTTTTCAATTTGATTTCGTGTTTTGCTGGATTTCTTTCTACGGTTGAGGATTTTCCGTATGTTATAATCAGAGCTAGGAAGTTCGTACCGATTTCCTTGAGCAGTGTAAGAGCGGCCAGGCATGGCTATACAATGCAGCATTACTAGCAAGGGCAAGTTTTATCGTGGAATGCAGCTAATTACTGCAAAACAGGTGTAAGTGCATGGGACAAAGTACGTTGGTAAGAAGGAAGACGTTGGAATAACATCTTTGTTGTGCTTCAAAGATGAGAAACTAAATTTGCTGTACAACCATTGTATGTGTTCTAGAAGTGTACTTATTCATGTCCTTATTTACTTGATTATTTACTTTACATTTCAGTGGGATACTTAAGCAAGCATGGAAAAAGGAGAAGCCAGATCGAGAAACTAAATGAGCTGAAATAATTAATGAATTTTCAGGATTATCAATGAATTCAGTCTTGTTTTATGGGACATAGAATGAGTTTTTCGTTTGAAAGGCGTCAGAGGTGCATTATTGTTTTTAGTAATACGGCAGCATATGAGTAAATACGTAGTAAAATTCCTGTTTTGGCATTTTGTCTAGTAAGAGTCTTCAGATATTTAAGAAGTAGATTTTATATTATTTTACAGTCGATCAGGAAATGTTACAATCTGCGCTATAATTGCTTGGGTGTTGGTACAATGTGCCTATTTAAATAACATCAGCCAGAGACAGGGTCATATGTACTGTATAAGCATTTGTATGTTATAGATAACGATCAACGTGCATTTCTTATCTATGAGTTGTTTGGATGCCGCGAGAGGTTCGAATGCTCCTTCATCAATAATTATTTTAACTACAATAAAACATAGAATTATCAGAAATCTGAGAGTTAAAGACATTCGTTAAAAGTTTTGGGTTCGTAAATTAAGTTAATAAGAGACATTTACCCTTTCATGTGCATTTTAGTCTTTCAAGTGCATTTTGTATCCGGAGTTCGTAATTGAGGACATAGAGCAACTGAAGGTATGTCAGTGTTGTTTAACCATCCTGTGTAAAAACAATGTTATGTCTTAACTGAGCGTGATGGCTCAGGCTGTTTCACTCTGGTCCGCATTCGGGAGGCCCGGTTTCGATTCCCGTGGCCGACCTAACTAAACAATGGGTTTTTCTGGTGTTTTCCATGGATTTTCGCCAGCCAAATGCTCGGTAGGTTAATTCATTTACCGAATTTCCAATCTCACCATTACATCTTCATTATCGTTTCACATCATCTTTAATCTGGTGGTTTGTTTCAGTGTCGCCGGACGTCTCGGCGGTCCATGGCGGGATGATATGCTTCTTCCGGTAGGTTAGTTGCTGATCTCCGGACCTGCTGCTGGGAACGCTTCCGAAGCGCATTAGGGGGAATATCCGTTGTCCTGTCCTATCGGGGGAGGTTTCATCTAAGTAAAATGTAGGGACACTGCCTTCTGCACTGTCGTGGCTCCTTGGTACGGCACCCTCTGTCTCCTTTCACCTCATCCTTCCACGCTGGATGCCTCACCTGTGGGGGACAGGTATTGCTAGAGACCAAGCCCTGTGTTTGAGGGGTGACGTGCGCGGTGAAGAGGGAAGCAACTTGGTAACGCGTGGCAATGCTTGCATAAAACGAAATTATTACTTGATAGTGTTATGTTATTGTTCATTACATGGGCATCAGTGATGGTTCTCTCGCTTCTAAGCATTTGTTTGTTACAAATGCCAAGCTATTATGAATAATTGTGAATAAGGTTCATCAGGGGACATTCGTAAACGAAATATTGTAGTCTATAGTGAGGTTTGTCAGTTGGAATATAATAGTAAAATGCCACATCCAGGCAAAATTATTCCTTAAATATCCCCCTCAAGCAGGTAACAAAGGGGACAGAGGAATACACATAAAACATAAATGTATTAACTATTATAAATGTTTTATATCTTATAATATACGTCCTGCTACTTTAAGTCATATCGGGCGATGAATGAAGTAAGTGAAATGATGTTGCCCAGAGTCTATAGAGCTTAGGTTTGCACGACATTCATCTTTCAGGATGAGGAAAAACTCCAACGTTAAACCATATCGGACGATGAATTACATGATGTTCAAATGGGTCCAGGATGTATAGAGTTTAGAGTTACCTGAAATTTATCTTTCAGGATAAGGGAAAACCCCTGACGAAACCTTATCCAAATAACCCACGCTGGCCGAGCTTCAACTCGGGACCTCTTAAAAAAGCAATAATTTGAACAAATATTCT
The DNA here is from genome assembly GCA_030765055.1 of Mantis religiosa. Taxonomy (NCBI): domain Eukaryota; kingdom Metazoa; phylum Arthropoda; class Insecta; order Mantodea; family Mantidae; genus Mantis; species Mantis religiosa. Next base: position 66,784,094 of record CM060957.1, on the reverse strand, counting down.
TTGTTCCTGCGTGAGACAGAGAGACTACCACCTACTTTACAGGCGCGGGCAGGAGACTACTGTGGAAAATCAGAAAAATTTCATTCTGAATATTAGAAAGAAGCGTAAACAACTTCAGGAGCAAAGTGGACATTCTATTTTATATTCAACACCGATGGGAAAATAAATACACCGAAAGACAATCGAAAAGTGTTTGGGTGAATTTAGTAAGTGTATTTATCCGGGAAGTTGTTCAGGAATTCTGCAAAATACAGGAAGTTATTACAAAAGCAAAGAAATTCCGTCGGATTGTTCGGCACAGTACACATTTTCCTTGGGTCACAACATCTTTGATTGGAGTCTTAAAGAACTATTGTCTTCAAGTTGAGAAAATGTCAAAGCAAACAGAATATTTTAATTGAGAAACCTAAAATTGTATGTGGCATGAATATTGTGACTTTGGGGGTTCGTGAAATTAAAAGTACAATTGCACAAACTCAAAAATGTTCTTTATTTCCACCGAATTACAGTTGGAACACTTGCCGATTACATTGAATTACGTAGCGCACACAATTACAATTCACCAGTTCGTCTGTCACAGGTCCACTCTGCACTCGCATGTACGTACAACTCCTCCGATGCACGTACACAGTCTTCCGGTCCGTTCACTAGCATGGCGCTGCTCCGGCTGCTCACCAAGTACTGAACTGACTCGCCCACTGCAGGCCTTATATAGGATGATCGCTGTTTCTGGAAGTCTCGCGGTTCATAAAATAATCCCGTATGTTCCAGACGCCAGGGGGAGGGAAAAGAGGCGGCCAGCGACCAGTGACACTTCCCTAATCATCCCCTCAGTTAGTGACACGAGGTTGGGCAGTAACCTGAGAAGAGGTTCTGGCAGTTGCCAGAACGTACGCTATAGTAAAAAAAGTTATCCTTGAACGTTGTCTTACTGCATGATCAAGCCAAGTCGTATTAATGTGGTTTGGCATTTAAATTTAATCTTTGGGTCATTATAATGGATCATAAAACTGAATAAAAAAACGTATTAAATTTAAAGAAGAGTGTATTTTGTCTTCCAAACTTTAGATGGATGCATTCATCGAAAACACGGAAACGCCACTGTCCGTCTGGCCTCCTGCACTTTCCTCCCCTCTCTGATGTCATTCTTACTGTATGTAAACTTGATCGCATTCCTTCTCATTCCTTCCAACTTTACAGAGTTAGGACTCAAGCTGTACAATAATTGGTTGCAGTGCCGAATTAATCCTAACCCTATATGTTTTATCTTATTAAGAAGCATTTAAATATATTACAAAAAATGAAAAGTGAATTGATGTTTCATTGGTCCATTGTGTTTGGAGTTTTCCTATTCAATTAGCACTATGCATCAAAGCAGAATTTAAAACCTGTATTATTTATTGTGTAATGTGTTCAAATTGAGCAGTACTTGAGGAATAATGCTTATTATAAGCATGGGGAATGTAAATCATTGACTTGCATAAAGATGGCCAGATAGAAGGTTTGACAAACACGTGCATAACATACAGATCTCATATAATACTAAATCACTAGTGTGAAACATTTTCTGGCACGAATGACATACTCTACAGAAAAAATAAGTCTTATTCTGAAAGGATGGAAACTCGCATACATTTGTTTGGCAACAGATGTTGTAAAAGGCGTTCACACTCCATTTTTATCTATGTTAAATGTCTTATCTCTCCTAAACTGATCTTTACATTAGAAAATTATGGTCTACATGCAAGCCATGCAGAAAAAAACTTTGGGGGAAGGGTTCCCCTTCCACACCCATATTTAGTGAGATGTGAAACATTTCTAAAAGTTACGGCGGCGGTGCTGTCATAACAGTTAGTGAAGCTCTTGTAAGTGGCAAAGCACCCTGTAAAATGAGAGAGATGCATGGCAGTAGAAGAGGAGGAAGGCGACAACTTCAAATTGAGATGCTGTTAACGTCATTCCCTCCTTCTTCATCCCTTTCTTCCACTTTTCACGCTAGGTAAGTGAAGAGGGCGCAACAATACCACTTGCAGACGCTGGTTATGATTCAGACCGCATCGTCACGACCAGAAATGGCTTCGACACCGTTGACGAAGACGAGGACTTCCCGGCGTTTATATCGGCGATAAGAAACCCCTGCCTACAGCTTTAAATCACCCGATCCGCTCCCACGTGTATAATAAATCTCGCTAGAGCTCGTGTGAAATACTCCTCCATTCCACATAATCTGGTTCGAGGACCCCGTTTAAATCGGAAGCCTTCTACTTCAGAGTTATTTATTTTTTAAGTTAAGTGAAGTGTATGTGTAGGGAAAACCGTTTCGTTTTACGAGTATATGCAGCGTGAATTGCGCCTGTTTGTATACTAAAACGGCAATATCTATCTAACACTTTACCTCTTTGGTGACAAAGAATATCTTATAGCATTTTCATGCTTGCCAGAAGAATAATTTGGCATTTATTTTATTTTTAATTTCTTAAAGTGCTATGCCTTCAGCAGTGCAATATATTCTTATACGAGGGCTGCTCAATAAAGAATAATTATAATTTTTACGGCCATAATTTTTCGCACTAAAATGCAATCTTATTATGTTCTGTTAGCTTAATGTGAAACAACCACGCCATGATGGTTTCATTGTTGGTACTCGGGTTCCCGCCTGTGAGAACCAGGCAAGTTCAGTCATGTTCAGTATCGCCTACCGCTGCAATGGAGGTAAAATGCAGATAAAGTTGATGTTAAAAAAAGATCCTGAGTTTATTTCAAACGTAATCACTGCTGATGAAACTTGGCTACATCATTTTGATCTTGAGAGCAAACAGCAACGCTCAGTGGGGAAATATCCTTCATCACTAACCCCCCAAAAAGCAAAAGTGGTTGCTTCTACTGGGAAAGCTATGATTATCTCATTCTTTGATATTCATGGAGTGGTTTATCAGCATGTTGTACCTGCTCACACATCAGTATCTGGACAATACTGCACGGATGTCCTGAAAATATTGTAAGTTTATATCAGGCGCAAAAGACCACATTTCCCTGAAGCAGGCTGGATGCTGCACCACGATATTGCGCGGCCGCATCTTGCCAATGTTATTGCTGAATATCTTGCAAAAGTCATCGTGAAGTGCATCCTCCACCCTCCCTAGACTCCGGAGTTAGCCCCATGTGACTTTTTCCATTCTCTAACTTGAAGAAACGCCTTCATGGGAGGCATTATCCATCATCAGAAGCAGTGGTGAAGGCGATTTTGAAGTATCTCTCAAAAGATGGTCTCCAGCATGTCTTGGAACACTGGCAGAAACGCTGGGACAAGTGCATCACATTCAGGGAAGAAATTTTGAGAAGGGCCATCAAAATTATGAGAATGAGTAAAGGTACGTTGTCAAAAAAATTGTGATCATTCGTTATTGAACAGCCCTCGTAAATATGAACTTTCTAGGACAGAGGAAGTTCCCTCAAATATACAGATTACGTTATCTCACAGATGAGCAGGCACTGAGCTGATAAGATCAGGCCAGTCAGGTACAAATCTTAGGTAGTCTGCCTTCCATACCGCCGCGAGCTCACCATCGCTTTACAGGAATCGATTTGCTTCGCTAGTGAAGTTGGGTACCCGAGTATGTCTTTAGTGTATATTTAGAAAATTTCTGTATGCTTAATCTAAAGAACTCACTTCTAAACACTTTTTGAACATTTAATCAAACAATAAAGGTAAACGTTTGTTTTATATTAAACGTTTACTTCTTATGCGTCAAATGTACTTTGTAACTCTTACATTAAAAGGTTCTTAAACGAATAAACTGAAAACAAAAATAAAGAATAAAGATACAAAAATTTCAGTTAATGTAGTAATCCAGTACACTGCTCTGTTTTAAACATTTAAGGAAAATATCAACAATTAAAGCAAATTATTCTCAATTTCTTCTCGGGCAGCAAGCCAGGGGAAAAGACGATTAGAAATGGACGTTTCGGGAGTGTGCATCGCTCCCATCATCAGGATATTTATTAAATTTTATAACCACAAATGAAATAGTGGATATAACACAAATACAAACAAAGACAAAACACTATCAAAATTCGCAATGCTGAACAAAAGACTGTTTTCAGTCAATTAAATGCCAGGTCAGGTATAGAACATTAATTGGGTCAAAGAAACGTAACTACTTAACTTGATTAAAATCTGTGTTTCTTAAGTCGACTGATTCCCATTTTTAAGGCCAGTTTCCAAGAAGATCTGAGCTGAAATTCAGCATCACGATTAAGCGTCTTCCTCTCGGAGGAAATGGCCAAAGCTTCCTTAATTCTCCGCTCCCAGTAACTCTTTTGTTTTTGGAATTTATGTCCTCCAACGTTGTCATATCGGACGGTGAATGCATTGGGTGAAATGATGGTCAAATGAGACCAGAGTCCATGGAGCTTAGAGTTACCCGACATTCGTTTTCAAGTATAAGGGAAAACCCCGAAGAAACCTTATCCAGTTAACATACCCTGACCGAGATTCGGACTCGTGACCTCTTGAACGTGAGGCAGACACGCTATCATCTACACTACCGAGGCGGGCTCCCAGTATCTGTTGCATATTGCCAGAATGGTGTTCTACGAAAATTGGCTCTATGTTATCAAAGCAATGCTCTGCCAGCCCAATAATCTCTCATTAATCGTGATGCTGGGTTTCAGTTGAGATCCACTTTCAAACCGGCCTTAAAAATGGAAATCTTCGACTTAAAAACACAGAACAATACAGCTTAATAATCATGTTAAGTAGTAAATTTCATTAACCAAATTAAATTTCTATACTCAGGCCATCTCCTGACCTGGAATTTAATTTACTGAAAACAGTCTTTTGTCCAGGAATGACAATTTTGATAGTGTTTTGTCTTTGTTTATATTTGTGTTATGTCCAGTGATTCACATGTGCTTATTACATTTTATAAATGTCCTGATGTTGGGAGAGATGCACACTCCCAAAACGTCGATTTCTAATCGCCTTTTCATCTGGCTTGCTTCCCGAGAAGAAATTGAGCATATTCGTCGCCAGAAAAACTTCAGGTCTTATTTTAAAGCAAATTTCATTTAATAAACTGTTCAGTGCGTGGATATTGAAAACTAATGTTATGAATTTCAGGAGTTCCTCAACTTACTCGTGTAAAATTATTCTTATGAACCTCCATTGTTTCTCCTATTTAATATTAATTCTGATAAATGATATTAAAAAGGATTTTGTAAAAGTTATAGCTAAAATTGAAATAGGGAGGTATAATTTCGTTTTAACGAGCTTTCTGCTGTTGACTTCGGTAATCATATATGTGCACACACATACATTTATCTAAATGTGTACTATTTGAGCCAAAATATGTTGGTTCCTCTAGAATATTCGATGGATTACAAGCCTATAGCAAAAAGGGAAGACTTAATATGCCTTGTGCTTTACATTTTGAATGCATATTCAAGACATAAGCCACATGATAGCATGGAAATAATACTTTTAAACTTAATTTCTGTTGAACTGAATGTATTTTTAAAATGTGCTGTAAAAATAATGAAACTGGCATATAAAAGTAATTTAGAGATTATTCATCATCATCATTATCATCATCATCATTAACCTTCAAAATAGGCTGCGCTTTTGCTCAGTGGTTAGACCACTTGGCTCTCACCAAGGCGATCCGGGTTCGATCCCAGGCGCTGGGGCGGGTTTTCTCCGGGATCTCCAGTTTTCCCCGTCATCTCATTCCACCGGTGCTCCATCTTCATCTCATGTATCACAGTGTCATCGCCTGCGTACACACATAGGCCTGTTTCGGCTCAGAAGGAATCTTCCCAGCATCTCCGTGGTCTTCCAACATCTCTAATACCAACTGGTTTATACTGCAAGGCCTGAGACTTTCTTCTGGCATTCGAGAGAGATGATCTTGCCATTTAAGTTTGTACTCCCTGAGTTTGTCATTTAAAGTCTATATTTTTAGTGGTTCGCTTATTGTTTCACTTTTAATGTGATCTTTAAAACTACAGCCAGCTAGGTACCTCAAAAATTTCATTTCAGCCATTTCAATTATTCATTTAACAGTTCTGTTCAAGGTCCAGGTCTCGGCTCCATAAGATATAACAGGCACTGCCATAGTTTTATACAATTTTAATATGTTGTTGTTGTTTTTATTGTTCGTTTCATAGTGCCACATATGTTTTTAAATTTATAGATCTTTTGTTTTAAATCTCTGTCACGTTCATAGGAAATATCACATCCTAAGTAATTAAAACATTTAACTTGTTCTAGTATTTTGTCTTTGAGAAGCATTTTAGACCGTGTTGGGTATTTACCCATAAGAGGCATCACGTTCGTTTTCTCTGCTGAAATGATAAAATTATACTTTGACATTGTTTTGTCGAGTTGGTACAAAGCTATTTGTAATCTGTCTTCAGTATCTGCCAGAATGCCTGATCGTCTGCAAACAGGACTTTATTTAAGATTGTACGACCTAACTTAAAATCTACTTCCAACTGAGCTTGCCATTCGGCAACTGCTGCGTCTATGTAAATATTAAAAAGTGTTGTTGACATTGGGCAGCCCAGTGTAGTGATGATGTGTAGTGTTTAACGTCCGCTTTTACTACATACGGCAACGCAGGCGGAGACACTAATGGTACATGAGATGAAGACGGAGCACCGGTGGAATGAGATGCCGGGGGAAACCGGAGATCCCGGAGAAACCCACCCGAGCGCCGTGTTGTCCACCACGAATTCTCACTTTGCGGTCGCTTGGGAACGAACCCGGACCGCCTTGGTGAGAGCCAAGCAGTCTAACCACTGAGCCACGCCGCGGCCTGGGCAGCCTTGTCTTACACCTAGGTTGATAGTTCCTATCTTAAAACCATTATGCATTATAATACAAGTCCCTTCGTAGATTTTCTTTATCATTAAAATTAAATGTTGAGGTTATCCGTTTTCAGTCATTATATCCCATAGCTTTTGTCGTATAACTTTGTTTTTAGAGATTCATATTCTCAATATGAAGTTTTGCTGAAGGAATAAAGGTTAATTTTGGGGATTAAATATTTGAAACTTAGAAAATGATTCGGTAGGGCATTAAAAAAGTTCCTATGTTGGGCAATTATTTCAAAATATTCTAAATTGACTCATATAATGATATATATGACTATGTCTAATTAAAGTAACTTTTACATTTTCACTATGGTTTTATTAACTTCTGATTACACACATATTCCTCAGCTGCAGTTGCATAATTTAAAGTTGAAGCTTGGGACTAACATGAATAGTACAACATATCTTAAACTAGTTTGTAGTTGCCATTATGTAAACTATTTCTTATGTTGAACCCTGAGAAATATTATTTCTTCACTGGTGCTCAGTAGGTCTTCCTATGCCGAAATGGAACCTAAAATGACCACGTGATTCGTTTGAATGCTCCGACTCCTTGGATGAATCAGAATTGTCTGAATGCTGACTTTCAGAACTGCTGTATCCTTCAGGAATCAAAGGATTCACAAAACTCTCCAAACTAACCGAGCTTTCAGACTTTTCAGGACTAGAATTCGCAGAATCCTCAGATTTTTCATGATTGTTAGGATCGTCAATAGGTCTGTTGGTAACTCCTGAGTCCCCGTCGCCATCAGCAGGTCTAGCTGAAGCAAATGCTACCGCCACTGCAAGTGCAACAATCTGAAAACATTGTTCATATCATATTAGTCTGTAGACATGGTTCAAAATATCAAACTAAGTTCTGCTTTTAGATACATAGCTGGTTTAATATGTGCTTATAGTCAAATATAATTTTTGCAAACTTGAAACGTAATCAGGCCTCAGAGTTATATTTTTCCGTTTAAATGTTACATGGCCTTTTATTTCCATTTTAAATGGTTAAATTACTACTTTAATTTATGTATCAGTTAAATAGAAGCTACTACTTTTAAGATCAACCAGGGCTGGATAATCGACCACAGTTTGCTGGTAATATTAGCGTTAGTAACATTGTAACCAAAACTGTCTAATTCTAAATGTCTTAATTTTAATTGTAGTTACACGTAAATACAGTTTCCTTTATTCAATGTCGTAGCAAAAATAGCATTAGTTACGCATGCGTTAGATGCAATATAGAATTTCTAATGCTTGTATATTTGACAGTTTTCCTTAATCTCCAAGGTGCACTAATAGAACTGTCCAAGGTTTCTGTATACAATAATTCATTATTTGGAAATGGTGGAGACGTTTTTCGCTCAGTAAAGCTCTTGACGCTAGCGATTATGATATTTGCTAGGATTAACTTTAATATAATTCTGTTTAAATCAAAACATTTAGCTCGAAATCTTCAAAAATCCTAATTATTTAACAAACAAATTAAAGAAATAAAACAAATAAATTAAATGAATGGTATTTTTACATCTGTGACAAACTGCTAGTGGTGTCCCACGGGATTTTACACTTGGTCCTTCGTTATTTTTAATTGATGTTAGTCACTTATTTAGTAATATGCACATACTATACAACTTCCTGATTGTACTGCTAGCTTCGTCACTAGTGGAACATATTTAAACTTATCAGAAAAACGTGAAACTCCCTAGTTAAAATATTAGAATTTTTTCAAGCTGACACTATGCTCTTAATTAAAGAGGTTTTCAATAAGGATACCATAAATTTGAACTTGAATAAAACGTGTTCTGTAAATAATAGAGGTTTATTTCATCTTTTACTTTTAAACATGATTAATGTCATTAAGTGTGGAAGAATAAAACAGTTAAATGACCACTTCGTGGTGTTGCGCGTATAGAGTTGGTCGGATTTTCAATGACAGAAGAACATAAATTGGGTGCAACTTCACGAAAAACTCTCGTGGTGTTATTCATAAGGTCATTTACTCTTTCTGTCTTGTTGGCATAAACTATCATAACCCCACAAGAAGTAATCCAACGGCATTAAATCACATGATCTCGGGGGCCAGTTACCATCACCTCAGAAGATCGATTGTTTCGAGAGCAGGGTGACATGAGGCACCATCTTGCTGGAACTAGATGTATCTGACATCTACACCATCCAATTGAAGCCAAAAATAGACCCATATCACGCAATACACGAAAGGTTTGGCAAACAGATAATGCATTTTTATAATAAATTTTCAAAATTTCTAGCATTGCTGAATGCTGTAACGTTCCATGGCTGTTTGTCAACAACTGTAACCACATGAAAACAATGCCTGTTATAAGTCAATAAAAACAGCAGCTATCACATGTTAAAGATACGACACTCTTGTTGAAAGACCCTATAAATCTATAAGTACACCAGTTTCCTTTATTTTAAAAGAATGTAGAATGATTCTAGACTACCTATCAAAGAATTACAAAATATTTAGCAGTGTACACACATTAAGGATTTCTCACATAACTATGTAAAGAAGAGATTATCTTATATAACATTTTAATTCGAATTTCATCTCATAAGCCGGAAATATCTATTTTGTCGTTTATGAATCAGCAATAATGTAAATGCTGAATTTATTGATAAGAGAAAAAGTTATTTCACAAAAGAAAATTATTTAAATAATTTAAAGAGAACACTAATTTTATGCGACTGCAATTTATTGAGTAATGCATTTCATTCGTATATATGAAACATTTAGGAATGAGGTATACTTCCCGTGAAAACTGTATTTTACTGACTGATACAGTTATAGTATTAGATTAAAATCCAATGTAAGCATCCATCATCCAAAAGTTACGTAATCTCAGAATTTTTACCTTAAATTTTATAGTAATTTATCATACTGCATATAAGAAACATTAAATTTAGAATATATTTATGGCTAACCAAACATCCATTTTATTTTATTCCAGAATAGATCAGATATAAATCTTGTGATTTAAATATATCGTTTATTTCTGTTTAACTTTTTATATTGCTAGCTTTATGAGGTATTATCGATGCTCAAAGGAATGTCATTACACCGTTGTGAAAATTGCACGTAACAATGTATTTTAAATCGATGTTTTACAAAGAATGTTAATTACATAACAGCAGTTTCTTGGGACAGTGGGCAAGATACCTGTCATGTATTTTAATATCGCATACCTACCTTTAAATTGCAAAGTCAAATCAACGTTTGTACCTCGAGGTAATCAAAACAAGTGATTAGTTGGTGCTTCTGAGCCCCTGAATTATAAGGGTGAAAAATGAGTTCAGCTGCCTTGTGATGCTTTAAACGCTGTAGAATTTAGAAATAAGCGTACTATGAAACCCATAAAGGTTCCTGTCTGATTGCATAATGACACATCCTCCTATATACTTCGAACTTTTAAATAATAATACGAGGGCTGTTCAATAAGTAATGATTACTTTTTTTTTACAACGTACCTTTACTTATCCTCATAATTTTGATGGTCCTTCTAAAAGTAGTCTCCCCTGAATGCGATGCACTTGTCCCAGCGTTTCTGCCAGTCTTCAAAGATATGCTGGAAACCATTTTCTGAGATATCCTTCAAAATCGCCTCCGCAGCCTTCACCACTGCTTCTGATGATGGATAATGCCCCACACAAAGGCGTTTCTTCAAGTTAGGGAATAGAAAAAGGTCACATGGGACTAAATCCGGACAATAGGGAGGGTGAGGGATATACTTCACGTTGACCTTTGCATTTAACAACAATATTGGCAATATGCAGCCGCGCATTATCGTGGTGTAGTATCCAGCCTGTTTCATGGAAATGTGGTCTTTTGCGCCTGATATGGACTTGCAATGCTTTCAGGAGATCCCTGTAGTATTTTCCAGTTACTGATGTGTGTGCAGTTACAACATGCTGATTCATTTCACGAATATCAAAGAATGAGATGACCATTACTTTCCCAGAAAAAGCAACTACTTTTACTCTTTTAGGGGTTGGTGATGGAGGGGATATCCGCACTGAGCTTTGCTGTTTGCTCTCAGGATCAAAATGATGTAGCCAAGTTTCATCAGCAGTGATTACGTTTGAAAGAAACTCCGGATCTTCCTCTAACATCAATTTTAACTGCATGTTACCTCCACTGCAGCGGTAGGCAATACTGAACATGTCTGAACTTGCTTGGTTCTCAAAGGTGGGAACCAGGACTATCAACAATGAAACTACTACAGCGTGTTTGTTTCACATTAAGCTCACAGAATGTAATAAGATTGAATTTTTGTGCAAAAAATTATGAACGTAAAAGAAAATTATGACCATTCTTTATTGAACAGCCCTCGTGCTACAGAACCATTGGCATAAATGTAACTTCTTGAGTTCTCGGTCGATATTTTAAAAGGCGTATTCTGCAATGGATATTTTAATTGTTTGAGATCGGATGTTTAATATTTTGGTTACAAAATGCATTATTTCTTAGATTTCAAGGTTCTAGAGGCAGTAGGTATATATTTTTTTTCAGAAAATGAACAATCAAACCGGGTATTCCTCTGTGAACGAGATAACATATTCATATAATTGATTAAGCATTACTTCTTCCATCCAGAATTCTTGAAATCCAAGTAAAATAGAGCGAACGAACAGTATTGAGTATTAGATTAGACCTCATAATCAGTACTAGAATATTCAGAAAATTTTGGATAGACGTATGTCTGACTTAAAGATGCATGCATTTCAAGTACGCAATATTAATTTTTATATAATATGTTTAGCCTTTTAACACTGTTAACTATACAACTAAATATAAAACCATATTAGTTAACCAGTCACAAATAGTGTATCATTCATTCACTTATAGATTCAACAACATTTTATATGTACACAGTTAATATATTACACTTGAATATGAATGCACGTTATCAAGTGAAAGATTTTTTCTAAAACATTGGTACGTGGACCTTATTTTATATATGATGTCTTATTATAGTCTTCTTGGATAAGTTTGGTAGGAGTCTTTTTATTTAAACTATAGGAAAATAACATGTTTACGTAAATATTGATTTTTCGCGCGTAATAACCACGTTCTGAGTTAATGTTAAATCTCATGAAATAACGCCGACCTTTCTGAGGCATTTTCATAAATTGAGTTGAGTCAAAATGGAATAAAGGTTTAAGAATTAAGCTTAAAATACCATAGAAGAGTCCTTCATTCAAAGAATCGTTTGCATTTCTTGTGCAAAGAAGAAATTTTTATGACAGAATATGTGCATTATTATCGAAAATCCATAGTTATGTCACATTCATTTATGTATGTAAATTAGAATATATTCTAAAATAAATAAAAGCAGAATTATTTCAGTATCAGGGTCTCATTTTAATTCAATATCTATTTATGTATGATTTTATAGAGTGTGTTGGTCATGAAAATACAATTAGTTTATTTAATAAATTTTATCTAAGGTTCTACAAGAAAACAACACATATTCTTAGTTGCTTTTATATTTTTATTATTATAATTTATAAACTTGTATGTATGTACCTTAAAATTACTGCATTCTCGTACAAGGAAATATGCAATAAAATATTCCTATAAACATTTACCTCACTTAACGTGTGCTAGATATCAAGAAGAAATGTCATTCAGTTTGTGTGACCAATGGAAGAGAGAAAAAATTTAGAATAAACAGAATAAAATAGTAAGAACTGAACGATGAAGTCCCTTTGAAAAGTGGCTGAGTGTTTCAAAATGCAAACTGGTAACAAGAAAACACTGGATATTTGACTTAAATTATATGTTTAGGGAAAGATAATTTTTAAGAAGCTCGTAGAAAATTTAATGTATACATTTCATGTCATGAAAATATGCTAAATCTTAAGTAGCTTAAACAAAGTTGGTAGTAGAAGCTTTTGAGATAAATTTGTAAAAGTGCTCCGTTAAGCAATAATTTGCGTGAAGAAAATTTTACCTTGCAAATCCTCTAATAGCATCCATAGAATATACGTAACTTAAATATAATGTGTGATGCACTATCAGTTTTCATTATTTAGGTGCGTTACCATTAAAAAATAAAGGTAATATTCTATGGGACGAATTCCATTTCGTGTTAGTAAAATAACAATTAAAACTATTGATCAAAATATAAATTTATTAATTTTGTGCCTAATATGGAATTTCCGGAGAATACTTTCAATGGATATATTTTGATAAAATTTTGAAAACTTCATTAAATTTAAATGTTTTGCTTCCTAATCACTGTATTATTCCTTTGTTTTAACATTGGCTAATTTTTGCTTTATTTAGCCCGTATTGATTATACAAGATTTTAATTATATTTTGTTGACAATTTTTTGCTTTATTCTTGAGACAGCTAATGAAGGATTCTTCAGTATAAAAATATAAGTTCCTTACGTTACAACTTTTGCTCAAGTGGTGTTTCACAAAATAATAACTGATACGGGCATCCTCTATGTAACTCACATTACTCCTAAGCTACCTATGTATTTAATTCACCTCAGTGAAGTAAACGATTTTATTTATTTAGGTTTCACTTAGCTACCTAATGAAATTTCATTTGAAGTTGGATTAAAGTATTTCACTTACCAAAATGCTCTTCATCTTTCTGCTGTGTTAAACTGAACTACAATACAGAGCATCGTCTCACTTATATACCAAGGGAATAATGACGCTGCTTTCATTATGCAGTTGTTTGTTTACACCTTTTGGGAGCCAGGAGGAGGGGATAAATGTCGTTTGACTTTGCCACACTATGCAACGGAAACTTCCTTCACATGGTTGCATTTTGTTTGCCCGTGATCGACACCAGGTGTAATTTGTTACCATGGGTCTTGTAAATAATGTCTTACTTGCTGCAGCTACTAATGTTAATTCCCCTCATGCTATGTATGTATGCATTGAGTGCTATATAAATATAAGAGAAATCGTGTAACTTGTTATCATAGTAAGTTGTGATATTTTCTTGGGGGGGGGGTGTATAACTTTTTCCCTTATTTCAAGCAAATGAAAGATTCATAGAAACAAATAAATCAATATTTGATAAACTTGTTCAGCTTCTATTGAAGTATTCAAAATATGCTTAAGTATTCAGATGCTCTCAGGAGAAAAATATGGCTGCGACAAAGGATGCTCATCTACTGGATCTCCACTTTTTTAAACATGTTGCTCATTTTTTAAGGCATTCAATAAATTAAGACCAATGTCTCTAGCAAATTATCTATTGGCTCAAACCATGTAATATATCAAGCGGTCGCCCCAGATTGGATTCCTTTAACAGAATGACGGCTTTCTCGGACTGGGAACCTGGTCAATGAAGCACTTAGCTTTGTGAGGTCCCTTGAAGACCAGTTGAGGAGTTTCATTTCCAGAATGTGAAAATCACAATGCACTAACCATGTCCCGCCCTCAAAAACTGCAACGCATTCATGACAACCGGTGAGGGCAAAGGTGGGAGGCGCTGCGTTAGGGAGGACATGGGACTCTCGAGGCCGCGAAGTGTACTATATCTTTCGAGAAAGGAAATGTACACCTTCCGCGGATTAGTAGCATTCAGACGTTCCATTATTAGAGGATATGAAAACTGAATTGGCCATGTTCGTAGTGTAATTTTAGCCCGTTTCACTCTTCAAAGATTTCTAAGGCTTACATTAACCCATTATGAGAAAGGTTTAATGTCACAAATCAAGTGGCGAATGCCACAAGGTCACAAATGCAATTTTTGAGTAATTTTGCCCTTTACTCTTCCCTTATATGGTATGAAACGTCCAAAATATGTAAGGAATATTGAATTATTGTACTGAAATAGTGCATTCAAGCAAAAATATAAACCATTCCTAATCAAGGAATACTGGTGACCTGTGCCGCTTGTTCTTTTTAACGTTTACATTGGCATTACAAAGGATTGTAAAGGTTTAATGTAAATTAATTTTAGATTAAGAAGTCGATTTCCTAACACATTGTAGCTCAATACCATGTCTTTGTCTGCTTAAAACATAAAATATACATACCTTCATAGATCATCTTTTATGTTGGGAGAGCAGAAATATAATTCTAAAATAACCTGTTACAAAATAAGAAGTTTCCTAGGTTGTTTTTACTTTTGTTATTTTTGATGAGTCAGTGCAAAGCAAGCTTAAGTACAACCCTAAACTTCATAGACTTTCTCAAGGTGATGGCACCACGACTAGTCAAAATATGGGTCCCAGAAAGGAGGCACAAATAATGATGATAATAATGATGATGATAACAGAACCTCTTTAGTACTAAATCTGTTGGTAGGTCGTCTAACAAGAGCGAACCAGGCGTGAAACTTCAATCCCTGATTATAAAATAAAATTAGGAAAATTATTTGTCCACCATTCATTTCAATTGAATTTTCTAACGAGAATAAACTTCCTGTATGTTATTTCGCATATGTTTATAATCAGGAATCTTTTGTATTGTATTCGAGCATTGTTATATTTTAAATTGACAGCAATTATCAGAAGGAAAGTTTATGAATTGATCACTTTGCTGTTATTCATAGAAATTAATATATGATGTATTTGTTCGTGAAACGTTAAGCATAAAAATGGCAATATTCCGGAATATGGCCCTTCATATTTGGAAAATAGTAGCGCATGTATGTTAAATCAGTGGAATGAACGCGCAGCTCCTTGATTTAGAAATATGAAATCTTTAGGATGTGGCTTCTAAAATAGGGAAACCTATAGCCTCGGGTACGGAACTTTTTCGCATATGTTGCGCCGTTGCAGAGCCTTACAGATGAAGAAATACTTCCTTTTATTCTTATCGCCCCTGTGTGGCATTCTTCATTCGCTGACATAACCATTTCCAATTTCCTTTTCTCTATCCTCTTCTTTTGCCCCCTTGTAGCTCCACACCATTATCCACAGTGGCACAGAATTCTGATGTTTCAAATTCAAACTGGAGTCGTAGAGTTATCCATATTTTTGAATTAAACTCTTTAGAATTACATTTTTAATTGCATAATTACTGAAAATCTACAACATATATTGGTAACGTGAGTAGCTTTTAATTATTTTAAAAGCCATGAAGGTATTTATTAACGTGATGTACAACCTTCGACATGGTTAGTTTTCCTAGGGCTTACCGCAACCTACTAAGAGTACTAATTATTAAGTACCAAATATTTTGGCCAGGACTCCAATGTCGGAGATTTTCTATTTTGGAATTCGCGCAGAGATAGTACAAATTTTTAGTAGATGAAGGGGTGTGGCCTCGTGAGATACACGTAGGAGCATGCGTTTAACAGGATTTCTAGAACTCCACGATAAAAGTCTTTTGATCGAAAATTATACACAAGCGCTCATAAAAAGTATTACTTCTCTCTCTCTCTCTCTCTCTCTCTCTCTCTCTCTGTCTCTCTTTCTCTGTGTGTGTGTCACAACGGAGAAAGAGGGCAGGAGAAACAGTTCGGTGTTCAGTGACAGCTGAACTCTCGAAACAAAAGATAGACAACAGTTCAGTCCTACGGATGTTCAGTTTTTTCTCTTTTTCTTATTTAACCATTTTCGTTTGTTTTAATTCTCTTTTCTATAGATTCACACGTATACATGGAGACACACACTCTAGCGAACATGGCTACGAGGGCCGGGCCATCTTCAAAGCACAAAATGCTACGATTCCCTTGAATATCACCTAGACAAACTTAAAAAAGGGTTGTGAACAATTTTACGAGGTTGCTGTTTTAGTTCATTGGTTACAGCAACCAAACGGAGGCCTGGAGATCTGAGGTTGCAATGTATTGAATCGAATGTTTATTCCGTATTTACCTTTTCAAACATTGCCCTACATACCCCTAGTGTAAACGAACAATTAATTTTTTATACTGTTTTCCTGTTTTGATTAAATTCTTTTATGTTGATGATATTTCTGGACTAAAATGTATATCTATAAACATGACTGAAGTGTTCTTCTTCTTGCATTTTTTATGTTGCTTAAGTAATAGCTCACATAAATACTGAAGAATTTATTGAAAGGAATATTTTACGTTGAAAACATGTTATCTGTAGTAGTATCCATCTTCTTAGTATCTATCACATTTTCTATATTCTTGCGTATAAGGTCTCAACTACTTTCGGAAAGAATTCTAATTATTCGAATTTAACATTTCATTTCCTGTACTGAAACTTTGAATACGTCTGTGTGAATCAGTTGGTTCACAACGCTAGATAAATTGATAGTCATTTAATTGTTGGATACTTCCTGCTTGTCAACAAAACAAAGGAAGATAGAGACAACTCGTGTAAAGAGTAACTGCACAAGATGGTGCAATACTAGGAAGCCAGAAGCAGGAAGGACCAAGCAGGAAGTATGAATTTGGCATGGGAATCACCAGAACGACCGCACGATTGTGAGAAACGCTGACTTATCGATTAACGGCCATTTTATTGAGACCCCTATATAAATTATATAAGTCGGTATGCAGGAGGATTTTTTGGATTAGTATTATTTAGTCGCTTGATTAAGTCTGTCAGGTCTGAAGTCTGTTGCTGTGTGTTGAACCCGAAACAAGAAGACGATAAACTGTAGGCTGCACCCTTCATATAGCCGTTAGTTCAGACACCTACGCAACCCTGAACCAAAAGTACAGTTTATCATATTGTAATTGATATAATATTTCAATTGCACCTCTGATCTCTTTAAGATCAGAGAGTGCCTTGTTTCGCTCTACCGAATCACAGAATATATTTGTTAATGTAATTTGACATTAGGCGATTCTCTAAACCTTCTCATGTCCTCAACCTCTACCATCTGATTTTCGCAATTCTTCCAATAGCTACGTTCATAGTTGTGACTTAGGACTGTAAGTCCTTCATCCCCCTTACAACCCTGGTTGCAAAAATTTAGTAATTCCATATTGCCTTTAATAGAAAATACTGTATCGAACTTTACTTAAAAGCTTTTATGAACTCGCCCGGTATTTCTAAATAGTTTGATTTTATTTTTGTAAGATTTGTGTTCCATTTTTGGCAAGAGATCCGTAAATTCGTTCCCATATATCTCACACTGAGAAGGTGTCCGATGAAGCTGGATATTTTTATTTTGTTTTGTTACTATTTTTATCGTCCTTTTTAATTTTAACACATTAGGGAACAGGGAGGATTAACTGATGCAATAGTTTGTAGAGCTGATATTGAGTCAATTAAAATAAAAGCAATTTGAAAAGAATTCATTCTGTATTCAAGATTGTTAGTGCTGTCTGTATAACCTAGAATTATCCATCAAAATGGGTTGAATTTTGTCCCAAAGGTATATAAAGCTGAATAATTTTGAGTATAATCTAGCTCCTGCTCAATCTTCATTATCCGATTTGGAACCTATATAACCGTAGTGGTATAGTGGTTCGGGACACGAACTGTGGATTTTTTCCAGAGAAATTTGTTTTAATTCGGAGGAAGTCCTGTTACTTTTAAATACATTCAACATCAAGCTTAAGTTATAGTTAATATCTACATAGTCTTTCGATGAAACTGGTTTCAGAGGTATTTCAGGCTTTTGATTTGGATTATGATGTTCTTGTAATTTATTATATTCCTGAACGAAGCCCCATTTATTTTTAAGAAATAGTATAGTGCATTTAAAATGTATAACTGTTAAATAATTTTAAATTAATCAATTAAAGAAATGTAAAATTAAATTCTCGCTTTTTACAGCTGTGACTGCCTTAAATAACGATAGTAATTACTCTGGAACAAAAACATATATTGAGCCTTTGTCATCCATAGTTTTAATTGCACTTTAAAGGCAGCAGATCGGCATTAACGATGATGTTATTGCTATCTCTCACGCAACTTAAGTGAATAGAGCGGCTGCATACAAATAAATAATGGTAACACGTGACACATTACCTCGTCTAATCTTTGTCTAATATGAGTATAAAAGGTGTAGCTTTTCCTGACACTTTACCTTCCAACGCTTCCAGAGCAGCTACTCCATTGGTAAAGGAACACCGAAGAACGAAGACATCATGGCTAAGCTTCTGGTAAGTTAAATAACTTCTATCGAACACACTTTTACAGCATATTCTTAAATACTAAGGAGTGGATTGAAGTAATTAAGTTATCAAATTCCCATTATAAGGTGGTGATGTAAGAACTAAAATATATTCTTTACTTCGTACCTATGTTAGACTATTTCGTACAAAACTTCTATTGCGAGATTTCAGTGGGAGTGCATGCTTTGAGATCCTTTGAACTGAAAATACTTTATTTCGTTTACTATAAATTAAACAAAACTGTGGACTTTCTAAGAATAGTTTGCAGAAAAAAATATAAAATAAGCGATAAGAAGATAAAGAGCTTTGAATGCAAAAGTCAGAAATAGAATTGGATATTTCTAAACGTTGTATTCTACTTGTATTACAGTGCCTCAGAAATTTAATAATTTTCCCAAAAAAATTGTTAACACCATTAATATAGATTCTCCTCCTTTTCTAATATAACTACAGCTAAATAATAATTTTTCAGATTCTCAAATTAGCTCAGGATCCTCAGAGCTCAATGTCACCTAACACACCTTTTCCAGAAAAGAGAAAAACTCGAAAGAAGCCTTATATGATTAAATTGTTGTGTTAACCATGAACGGTAAGCGTATACGGGCTTAAGAAATTTTCATTCATTTCCTCTTTATTTTCGTTCATTTTAGATAACCAGTAAACAACAAGAGATGCACATAATCTTCATCCATAAAATTTAAATACAGTGGAAGTACATATTTTATGTGAAGTACAGTTTTGTATCAATTTAACAAATAACCACTTGTTACTGGTTTCAGCGTTAAAATCTCTATAGTTTTCTCAAATTTAATAGTCTTTATTTGGCTATGTTTCCCTGTATCATGCAAAGATAAATCTTGAAGCCATCACAGAACGATCAGTTCTTTCACACTTTGTAATTTATTTGAGCTTTACTGTACTTCCCTATTCCGATTTATTTTTACTGCCACATAGAAAAGCGCAAGTGAATTTGTCCATTAGGTTTGTTTTGTTAATGCAAAATTTTACAACTTTTCTGAGAGAAACTGTTATAAATGTGCACAATTTATCGGACAGCATAAACTGTTTAAAATTATTAACTTTTATCCACATTCATTATTTGGGCAAACAGCCCAAAGTGGCCAAGCTGCACCTCAAATTTGCTGCTACATCCTCTGCATTTTTCCAGTTTGGACATCACCGGCCCATTCTCACACTTAACGAGACTGTGTAACGTTCTATGTAGAAGCTCAACGGCAGTTTAACAGTAAAGTACTGTTTAGAAAAACGGTCAATAGTGCCAAAATACTTATTTAATGGATATCATCTTATTAAATGGTCTCTGTATTTTTCTCTCCCTTTCAAATCATTTAATTCTTGTATTTTTTTTTTGTTTTTTTTTTTGTAATTTACGTCTGCCAAAGTTAAGTCATATCGGACGATGAATGAAATGATGCTCAAATGAGTCCGGGGTCCATGGAGCTTAGAGCTACCCGACATTCGTGTTCATGATAAGGGAAAATAACCTTATCCAGGTAACTCATCCTGACCGAGATTCGAACTCGGGACCTCTTGAACATGAGGCGGACACGCTACCATCTACGCTACCGAGGCGGGCGGCCCGGATTAGCCTCCAGTGCTCAAGTTACCTGATCCATGGGTTTTTCTGGGATTTTCCCGAGCCGCTAGGTGTTTGCTGGGTAGGTTAAGTGCATCCCTCGAGTTTCCTGTCACTCCATTTTACCTCCATTATCATTTCATGTCATTTCTCTTCTGGTGGTTTCTTTTAGGGTTGAAGAAACAGCGGGTGTCTTGGGGGTGCATGGCGGGATAATAAGCTCTGAGGAAAACGCTTTCCCCTCCGGCGGGACGGAATTCGATCTCCAAGTCGGCCTAGTGGTCCAATTCAGAAGGGCGGCAGGCAGGAGCCGGTTGTGTAAGACTGCCTGGAGTGCTCTGCTCTGGGGAGGGAGGCCTCCGGTCTCCGAACCGGCCTGGTGGCTGTTTCGGGGCCACGGCAGGTGGGAAGATAATAGCCCTACCCACCGCCTGGGAGTTTCTATCTGGTTAGGTGTTAGGACATCGCCCTCTGTAGTAACTTCTGTAGTTACTCCTTGGGGTAGGCCAACTTCTGTCTCCTCTCTCCCGGGGGTGCGCCACTTGGGATATAGGTACAAAAGTCCAGTGTGTTCAAGGCGCTGAATCCCCTCCGAACCATCCAAACCAATCTAATCCAATGTAATTTAATGCATTTGAATTGCTACTTGTGAGGTTATGTTAAACTTTGAGTCCAGGTCAACAAGCCAGCAACAGTAAATGATGAAGTTGGACTAATTTACGTACTTTTTTCATAAAAATTCGGTCAACCGTACTTGCGCAACCCAATTAAGTTGCGGCGGTCACTTAACTGATATTTTCTTCAACATTAATTGTGCTCCAAAACAAAAAGGAAATAAAACATCTTTTATTTAATTTCAAAGATAGGACACTCTTGTTGAAAGGCCCTTTGTGAGACATTTTCGTCACAAATTAAATGTACGTCCTGAACTTTCAGAGAATAACAGCTAATCCTCATTCTGGAGAATTTCTGCAGAGTGGTAAATCCTAAAAAATGAATCTTTTAACGCAAAAAGAAGTATGAATGTCGTAAAATGGCAAAATTTAACTGAAATATATCTGTCAAATAGTTGTTCTGTTTTTTCTGTGATGTTGTCATGCAAAGAGTAAGTCATTCATAGTGCCGAGCCCTTAGAAAATTAGATTATAAATTAAGATTACTGTATTCTCATGTTCTTATTAAACGTGTTAGCAGGATCTAATAAAATCATTTCCATAAACTATATTTAGTTGAGAAACTATCTTTTTTTATAAATAGTTTGACCAAAAGTATGGAAGGTCATAAGAGTGCACGCATTGGGTTTTGGGTTTTGTGTATGTGCGTGTGTGTGAGTGTGCGTGTGTGTGTCTGTGTGTGAGTGTGTGTGTGTGTGTGTGTGTGTGTGTGTGTGTGTGTGTGTGTGTGTGTGTGTGTGTGTGTGTGTGTGTGTGTGTGTGTGTTTCCTTTTGTGTTGCATGTACGAACCTAATTGATACGAAATATTACTTGGTCATTTTGGGCAGTGTAGGTACATAATAAGTAAAGATATTTTATGAGTCTTTTGCCTGTGGCTAGATAATAATACATTAACTATGGCAGGGCGTTTCACTGGCACCCATAGTTGAAATACATTTTGAGAGGAATATTAAGGACATATTTGCTAAAAAAGATTGCAATATTCATTTTATAATTCATTATTTGCTGATTCTTTGTCTTTGTTTTATGTTGCAGTCATTTGTGTTGGCTTTAACTCTGTTCACCGTAATTGTAAATGCTGAGCCACAGATTCCATTTTTAAGAATTCTGGAGGACTTTTTCGGTGGAAGATCCAACACGAGAGCCCCTTCGAATAATAGGCAAACTGAAAGAACTACCAGGCCTTATCAGGAATTTACTATGCCTACCCTTCCAGCACAACAAACCCAGGGAGACAATCAAGGAAACGAGGCGCGTACTTATCCCGCTACTCAGGGCTATACTGAGCCTACTGTCCAAAACAACCCAATACAACAAACCCAGGGAGACAACCAAGGAACCGAGGCGCCTACCTTTTTTCCTACTCAATACTATACTGAGCCTACTATGCAAAACAGCCCAATACAACAAACCCAGGGAGACAACCAAGGAAGCGAAGCACGTACTTATACGCCTATTCAGGAATTTACAATGCCTGCCGTAGCAACGCAACAAACCCAGGAAGACAACCAAGGAAATTAGGCACGTACCTAATTTTAGCTCTGCACAGGGATTTACAATGCCTCACAGACCCACTCATCAGACCTAGGAAGACAACAAAAGTGAGCGAGCTGTAGCTGACTGGAAATTAAAATATGGATGTGTCTTACTCTTTCCTAAAATGTTTGAACTCAGTTGTGTAGCAATGTATTTACGCTCATGTATGTAGAAAGAAATAATAAAATATATATTCACAAATGCACACAGCCTTCCAGTTCTATTCTATTCCTGAACCCATGTTATTAACCTCATTGTATACATTCATTAACCTCCTTCTTCATGTGTACTGGGTACATAACATTATATAGATTATATTCAAAACTTTATTACTCCTAACTACGATAAGAGCTGCTTGTCGAGAGTGCAAGTTACAGAAAATGCGGAAACTACAGTAAGAAATCAAGACGGTTTCCCTGGCCGCACCGCACCTGTAGGTGCTATCAGCATTGCACTGTTTTTGTCGAGCCAGTAAACATACCTGTACCAGTTGGAACAGCTACAGATGAGGAAGGGCCACCTCTTTCTTCTTGAAGAAAGGAGATATGACATATGTTGCACTTAGTATACCTGAGACAGATTTTCTCCAGCTTTCGCTACACCAATCCCTGTCATACAACAAATTACAGCTAAAAATGCTTTTTAATAAAATAAGTTCTGGATATTTTAGAATTTTTGTTCTAGATGCTCATATAAATTAGCGTTTTTTATCTTATGGAATGAATGAATGAAAGTGTGGTGTTTAACGCCCAATTTTACTACATACGGCACCGCAGGCGATGGCATTGATGATACATGAGATGAAGATGGAGCACCGGTGGAATGAGATGGCGGGGGAGCCCGGAGATCCCGGAAAAAACCCGCCCCAGCGCTGTGTTGTCCACCACAAATCTCACGGTCACCTGGGATCGAACCCGGGCCACCTTGGTGACAGCCAAGCGGTCTAACCACTAAGCCAAGGCGCGGCCATTTTATCTTAGGGATGAAGGCGCCAGTGCCCAAAGGTAATTGCTTCATTACCTACGCGTTCACCTATCAAGATCTCATCGTCACCATCGGTATGTCGGAACTATATCCAGTAGATGTTCAAGTTCTTCTCTGGAAGCAAGCCAGCTGAAAAGACGATTAGAAATCGACGTTTCGGGAGCGCACCTCTCCCACATTCAGAGTATTTTATAAATCTTATAACCACAAATGAATCACTGGATATAACACAAATATAAACAAAGACAAAACACTATCAATATTCGATTAGTGAACAAATGACTGTTTTCAGTAAATTAAATGCCAAGTCAGAAGATGGCGTGATATAAAATATGAATTGGGTCAAAGAAACGTAACTACTTAACTTGATTAATAAACTGTATAAATCAGTGCTCCTTAAGTCGTCGGATTACCGTTTTAAGGCCGGTTTCCAATAGGAGCTCAACTGATTAAGCGTGCTCCTCTCGGAGGAAATGGCCAAAGCCTCTTTAGTTTTCCGCTCCCAGTAACTTGCATTTTGCCAAGATGGTCGACTCCCAAAATTTGGCTCTATGGTCGTTATCAAAACAGTGTTCTGCCAGTCCAGACATCTCAAGTTGCATTAAAGAAATACTCCATTCATATTCCTTTATTATGGTAGCGATGGTCCCTCTGGTTTGTCTTACATATTCGTCACCAGGAAAGCTTTAGGTCTTATTTTATATCCAGTAAAATTTGTTTACGTGCCGGTACATCTACTGATATGGGACTACCGGTTGTAAAGACACTTTAATAACACCACCCAACACGAAATTTACCTCTAAGGAGACAATAGATGTTTTTAGTCCATTTTCACAAGTGCTTAAAATGGCACATCAGGTTTCAGTTCATAAATATTTTAGGTGTACTTAATCGAAAACGAGTTCACTTACTGGACGTAACACACTGGACGTAACACACGTGTCATAGGTTGTCCATTTTTGTCCTAGAGGATTATTTACACAGTTACTTATCAAATGGAAATATGAAAACGTGCTGTACGGTTTAACCAGGGCTCTATTTAAAAAATCCTGATTTTCAAGCGGGAAATTCTAAATGTTAAAGACATTTTGTAGAGGAAGTAGACTTGAATGATTTGAAAAGTGACTTAAATTTGTCAAAAGAGGAAACTGGACTTCTATGTTCCAGGCTGCAACAATGGAACTTACTTGCACCCGATACAAAAAGAGTTCATACGTGTCATAGCTTGCCCATCTTTGTCCTACAGGATAATTTACACAAGTACTTACAAAATGTAAAGATGAAAACATGCTGTACCGTTTAACCAGGGCTCTATTTAAAAAATCCTCACTTTCAAGCCGAAAATTCTGAAAGGGAAAGACATCTTGTGGAGGAAGTGGACTTGAATGACTTGGCATGCGACACATTTTTTTTAATGTACGTCCTCCAAAATTTAGTCATATCGGACGATGAATGAAATGGGTCAAATGATGCTCAATGCGTCCGAGGTCCATGGAGCTTAGAGTTACCCGACATTCGTCTTTCAGGATAGGGAAAACCCTGGATAAAACCAGGGTTACCTTATCCAGGTAACTCACCCTGACCGAGATTCGAACTCGGGACCTCTTGAACGCGAGGCAGACATGCTACAACTACGCTACCGAGACGGACTTAAATATTTTAAAAGAGGAATATCGACTTCTATTTTCCAGGCTGAAACAATGGAAATTACTTGCACCTGATACAAAATTTACTGAGTAACGAAGTAGACCTCAGAAATTTGGATACAAATTTTCAGTGGAAATAATATATATTTATGTATAGGCATCAATGGTGTAATAAGTGCGCTAGGAATTGCGTATATTCCAAATGATGCAATTGTTTATAGTAGATTCATTAAAGGTCAACTTAAAGGCTTTTTACTTCGTAATAGTAATGAACTTCCATATGTTCCAGTTTCCCATTTTGTAGGTCTTTTAGAAGCCTATGAAAAGATTCCGAATGTTGTAAATATTTTAAAATACGAGATTGATCACTGCTAAATATATGGTGAGTTCAAAGCAATTGGTTTGCTGCTTGGATTACAAGGAGCATTCACAATGTATTGTTTTTTGTTTTTGTGGGGACAGCCATGATACTCATAAACTTAATTGGTACTGCAGTGGGGCAAGCGAAAGTAATATGTCCCAGGAGAGCCTAATAAAAGACACCATTGGTTCAGGAAGATAAGATTTTTCTACCTCCCTTACATATAAAGTTTGTGCTGATGATGAATTTTCTTAAGGCACTCAACAGAAATGGTACTGGATATGCATTAAGGGCAAGGCAAGTTTCCACAGTTAAGTTACACAACCTGCATGAAAGAGGAGGAGCCCGCCTCGGTAGCGTAGATGGTAGCATGTCTGCCTCACGTTCAAGAGGTCCCGAATTCGAATCTCGGTCAGGGTGAGTTATCTGCATAAGGTTTTTCCGGGGTTTTCCCTTATCCTTCAAGACGAATGTCAGGTAACTCAAAGCTCCATGGATGCTGGACTCACTTGAGCACCATTTCACCCAATTCATTCACCGTTCAATATGACTTAACGTTGGAGGACGTAAATTATAAAATAAATAATGGAGGACGAAATGTTAGAAAAGGCGTTAAAAATTTTGGAATTAGCAGCTTGGCAATCATTTAGAGGGGTTTTGTGTCATTTTCTTGGAAACACAAAGTAACAACGCTAAAAAAATTTTATCTCAAATTTGTTGAAATTCCACAAAGACATTAGAAGTCTTTGAAAATGCATTTACTCCATTCACATTTAGACTTTTTTCTGGAAAAAGTTTGGCGATGTTGCCGAACAAGGGGAACATTGCATAAGGACATTTCCCACCTGGAGAAGAGGTATCAAGGGAAAACATACAGGGTACAAGAGGCAATCACATGTTACTAAGCAATTTTAAGTACATTTAGAGCTTTGCCCTTTAGTATATTTTCCAAATATTATTGCATGCATCTAGAACAACGTTTTGAATTAATCTTAATTCAGCGTGATATATAATGCTATACTATAACCTTATATCACAATAACGAGTGCAATAATATCTTATCTAAAAGCATGTAGGTGAGAACCTAAATACCAGGCGTGTCCGGAAAATAAGGTCTTCAATTGTATTTAACATAGAAAACATGTTTATTGTCAATGAGTGTTACACTCATGCAAAGGCGGAGCTTACAGCTATTTTTCAACGTAATCACCATTGTGATCGATGCACTTATGCATTGCGCTGTGGCAGTTTTTGTATACCCTTGCAGTCTCCCGCCAAGTTGCGCAGGTAGCGCTCAACCTAGTTTTTTTCATATTATAGTCGGTCTGGAAATGTGTGTGACTTAAACTCAGGAAACAGACGATAATCACTTGGTGCTAAGTCTGGACTGTAGGGGGGGAGGTGAGCATGTAGCATCCGAACTGGGCCAGGAGATCGTCGTTGCATGTGCAGTAGGGGGACGAGTCTCACAGTAGCTAGCGGCGCCTTTTGTTGTGCCGGTAGGCACAAACTCGCACAACAATACACCTTTCCTGTCCCAGAACACACTGGCCATCACTTTGCCGGCAGAAAATATCTGTTTGAACTTCCGCGGCTTCGGCAAATTCGAATGCCGCCACTGACGAGAACGTTCTTTAGTCTCTGGTGTTGCGTAGTGCACTCAGGTTTCATCGCCAGTGACAATTGAATCCAACGATTCCTCACCCTGTTCTGTATAGCGCTCCAAGAATCGGTGGGCCGCTTCATTACGTTGCTGTTTATGGCCTTCGGTGAGCAATTTGGGGACCCACCTCGCACACATCTTGCGATAATGCAAATGATCGGTCAAAATCTAGTCAGTCGTAGTCTTACTGACTTCAGGGATAAGTTCCCATAGCACGCGAACTGTCACACGCCAATCCTTAACCATTTCTTGCTCCACTTTTGCAATTGTTTCGGCGGAAATCGAAGGCCGACCAGAACGCTGTTCGTCATGGACGTCTGTAAGTCCGTCTTTGAACTCCCTGACCCATTTTCGCACGTTTTTGACATCCATACACTGTGACCCATAGACTTCGCATAACTGAGGATGAATTTCAGTAGTGTTAGTGCCCTTGACACTCAAAATCACTGCATGAAACTCGCGCTTGGCAGTGGAAGTGATAGGAAGCTCCATCTCAAACGCCTGTCCAGCCAATACTAATGGTTGCAACGGCTTCGCTGTGGTGGTGATTTGAAGGGGTGAAACGAAGCTACACGCCAGTGTTGCCGGAACTCGAGTAATAGCATTCCTCACGGCTTCAGCATCTTGGAGACCTTATTTTACGGACAGGTCTCGTACCTTCATATATTCTTAACCTGATGTGATAGGAGATTTCTGTGGCACTTTTAAAAATAAGTACATCTTTTCCCTTAAAATGATATACTTTTATCGCTGATGTACGATTTATTTGGGGTGGGGTAGTATAATCGGTCTATACCATATTTGAACCCAAGTAGTAGTGGTGGTGTGGATTTGGGAGTCGATGCTCTCGGTATAATCCTGTAGCCAGAGACCTCCCTAATTTGAACCCAAGGCCTTGAGACGACAGTGATGGGATCTCTGGCTGTTGTCACTTAAAGCTCCTTATTTTATTTATCATTATTTGTTTGGCTCTACCTTACAGGTACTCAACGTTTCCTCAAGAAATATTCCTATATTTGTCCTTTCTTTACATCCTTTCTTATATTCCTTGATTGAAGGAGAAAGAACTTTAGAATACGTTGATAGGTTGATACCAGTGTTTGTATGTACATGTCCATTGAAACCTAGATAATTAATTTTTACCAACATGCAAGGTGATATATTCCCCGTACTGCACTTTATGTATACATCGTTAAAGGTTAGCTGCATTCCAGAATATAGGGCACTATAGATATTTACATATTCAGGAATTGATTCTAGAATCTTGCAGTGCTGTAGTGCACATACACTATTCCGAATTTGTAATGAAGCATCTTAGTCCAAATAAAAGTACGGTGTACCTGTATTACAATTTCTGGATAGCACCTACAAAGTTGGAAAACGAGTCACTGTTTCGGGGCAATTTTCGAAAAACTAAATGTTTACTGGTTTATGAACATTAAGTTAAAATTTTAATGTTTTAAGGGTATTTAATGTACTGCTTAATTAGAACACACTACGCGACACCGTAGCTGGAGTGTAAATCGCGTTCTAATATGGAGAATTACCGCCAGGACAACCTGTATGAGGAATGAATGCAGAGGCCAACAGTGGAATCTTGAGTAAACACAAACAGGTAAGAGGTATTACGTCACCATTTCTGGTGTATAACCTGTACCGTTCTCCAATACTACGTGTGGTACTTGAGTCTCTCACAGTGGACGTTATGTTGATGTTTAAATGCTCAGACTGTACTGCACTATATTCCCGCCTTCTCTGACTCCTCTAAACCGAGCCATGCTACACCGGCAACCTCCCCAAATAACTGTACTTATTTATAGACAGGTAATGCATACCAACGACGTTTGTAAACATCACTTTTTGCGAGGATTGTCCATTTGCTTATGCCATCAAGTTTTTCATTTAACTATAACCTTTAACATGGCATTACCAAGCATAATCGCTATAGTATCCCCAACGTAACAATATGGGGAATAATCATTTCAAGAAACCTATTGGTGTGATTCACCAGAAAATGATGGAAGTATTCATCTGTGGTGGCAGTTAGAGTAACTAAAAACAACAATGAACATGGGCTACAGCGATGCCCTCTCGGCGTTGCCAGTTCCACAGCGAGCGGGCGATAAAGAGGAAGAGAGCTTGTCTTTGTCTCACCTAGCTGGTAAACTGAACTGTGTTATTTCTTCGATGGGTTACAGTTAGAACAAAAACATATTCTTACATTCCATATAAAGAACTATGCGAAAGCGAGTGAACACAAACTATTGAAACATAGTTCCTCCTGCAGTGAAGTTGATTAAGCCAGGCTTCATTCAAATAAAAGATAGCCCTGGAATCACCTGTACTTCTAACCTTGTAATTTTGCGCAGAGTTTGGTCTTGCAGCAAGGATATCGCTTCTTCCGAGTAGAAATTGTGACCATCATTGGTTTTCCTATATTTGAAACCAAGAGATTTCAAAATGTTAGAAGAAGATACAGAGCCCGTATAACCTATTTTCTTCCTAATTAAATTTGCCAGATTTTCGGCATTTAGCTATTTACGCTTGTCATATTAATAATAATTTGTTATATAAAACAAACTTTTGCAAATCGTCTAAATTGGGAACGCGCTTTTCGACTGCTCAATATTTTTAGATCTGAATACAGTAGCGTCTTCTAGTTTATTAAACTACTTGCCGTATTTAACAAAGTTTATGAACACGGGTGCCAGGCCAGAAACAAGAAGTACATTTATACAAAATTATACCATGGTTGTAAAGGACCACTCACCACATGCCGCCGGAGCCGCTTACGTCGATCTCACTTTAGGGTACCTAGCTACTTATGAGCAAAGCTCGGCTCCAGCACCTCAGCTCCCACAAGCGCCTAAAAAGGGAACACGGCAACACGCTTCTTGAGAGCCCGGCCGGCAAAGTAGCGAGCGTTCGGCTCATTTGTCACAGAATGAGCCCTCACGCAACAAGCCTATTCCAGTACTTCTCGACTGTGAGCGAAATAACTTCATTGTTTGACAAGTTTGAAGAACGAATATACTCGAAAAATAATATTTCTTGCCTGCCTAAGTAAAATCTCGCAGTTGCCTCGCAATCAAAGCTAGGGACCAAGTATTTACTAACTTTGAAAAACACTCTTAAAGGATCACCACTTCATTGAATGCAAGGTACAAAATACATCAGCAAGTGCCTCTGATTCTTTTGTTTCTGTACAGGGGTCTTCCCTCTCTCTCAATATCTTTTAAGTGCGAAGAGAAATTAGCTGTATGGTTCGTGAAAACTCGGTACCGTGTTTAATTGTACAAAGTCGCACTCACTTCACCGGCTAGCCAGTGATAAATCTGCCGCGCCAAACCCTGCCTCATGTTCATTTCTGTTTTTCCGGTACTCTAGCTCCTCACGTCGCTTCTCTCAAGCTATGCTCGATCTTGGCTCTTGTGTGCTCATAAAATTTCCTAGATACGACTCTACCGTACCTCCTTAACTATGTACATGAAGCATTTTCCGAATACTTATTGACCTAACAAACCTTTGGAGAGATTTGTTCTTAATTTCAAATGCATCATAGCTCGGCGACAAGTTATACGGAGGCAAATGCACCCTCCTCTCACAATAAGTTTAAACATCAACTGATATAGGGTAGTAAGTTATAATCGTACTCGCGACCTCTCTGTTACTCTAGGCAGCTGGCAATCGCCGGGGAACTTAGCCGACAGATGCTGTCTGGAATATTTTACCTTGTAATAGATACTGGAAATGTTGACCTTCTGCTCTCAAACATGCAGCATATCTCTTGTAAATATTCTGGCTCACTCTCCTAAACAGAGCAGGAAGTATTATTTAGAGTAGTTGCACAATGTTTTTCATAAGTTCCTGTAGTTTGCAAGGATGGGAAAGATACACGTCTGTTGAAACCGAAGCTCAATTACTACACACGTGTGTTAAAGCCAAATGATCCTGCTAAACGTTTGAATTACTGTAAATGGTTTCTCCAATCCGTAGAAAGAAGTTTAATTAACTAATTCCGTTCTTCACTGATAAATCTTATTTTCCTTTGACTGGACATTTGAATACTCACAACAGTCGATAGTGGCTTCAGAAAAACCTGTGCTACTGAACGAAACACATTCATATGATCATAAAATTGCAAAGTGGTGTGCGATAAGTGCTAGAAGAATAATAGGGCCTATATTCTGTGATTAAACAGTAAACTGGCTATAACTGAATCTTCATACCTGCAGGTATATACATTTCTGCATGTCTATCTCTTTAATCTATGTGCTATAAAATTTCCTAACAGTGTTATTCCTGATTTAGTTACCTGTGCAGAAGTGGCTGAGATTAGTAACAGTACTACAAAAACGAACAAGAAAAGAAATCAAACAGTGGAATGGTAAGGACTGTGAGAGCTTATCTTAGCATAGCATTCACAAATGTAAAGTAACATAGTACCTGCGTGGAAGCACATCGTGATGAATATTTACGCATAAATTACATGGAATTGCAGAATTTAGCTTTAGAAGTATGCTCGATCCTGCATATAGGTGCAGATAATAGTGTATTTTATAACTTTAGGTTGTAATTAAGTATTACACTGGCGAAAAGGAGATGATACCCTGCGGGTACATTTTAATACAAAGTTATTTTTGGCACACCTGATCAAGATTAAGAAACAGTTACCTTAGATTTAATTTTATTTAAAATTAGTTATGATTGTAGTACACAGGGAGCGACGCTAAAGGTAACAATTTAAAGTGTGGAAAGATAGAGTCATACTGAAAAATTCAATGCCATAGCCGGGATTTGAACCATGGATCTTCTGGTTGACATCCAGCCGCTCTAACCCTTGTGCCAACGTGCCGACATGACATTAAATTCTCCAACTGACTTGTGTTTCTCCCAGTAAACCACTTAGGATTTCTCATAAACACATGCGACAACTACCTTAATGGCGACTTACAACATTAAGTACTTTAAGGCCCGGGCTTTATAGTTAACCACTATTAGGTCAATCAATGGAAATTAATTGTTCTTTCACACTGGCCGTATGTAGGCTAATGAATGGAAATATAGAGTCAGACTGAAAAATGAAATGCCATAGGTGGGATTTGAACCTCAGATCTTCTGGTTTCCGTCCAGCCGCTCTAACCCTTGATCTACTATGGGCAACGTGCCCACAAGAATTTTTCAGTCTTACTCTATATTTCTGTTCTTTAGCCTATACACGGCCAGTGTGAAAGAACAATTAATTTCCAATTTCCAATTGACCTAATAGTGGTTAACTATAAAGCCCGGGCCTTATAGTATTTATATGTTGTAAGTCGCCATTACGGTAGTTGTCTTATGTGTTTATGAGAACTCCTAAGTGGTTTACCGGGAGAAAGACGAGTCATTTGGAGAATTTAATACCATATCGGCACGTTGGCCTTAGTAACCCAAGGATTAGAAGGGCTGGACGGCAACCAGAAGATGCGTGGTTCAAATCCCAGCTATAGAATTGAATTTTTCAGTCTGACTCTAACTTTCCATACTTTAGCCTTCACACGGCCAGTGTGAAAGCAATTAATTTCCATTAATTGACCTAACAGTGATTAACTGTAAAGCCCGAGCCTTAAAGTACTTACAGCATAGTAAGTCGCCATTAAGGTAGTTGTCTCAAGCGTTTATGAGAACTACTAAGTGGTTTACCGGGAGAAACACGAGTCAGTTGGAGAATTTAATGTCATGTTGGCACGTGGGCCTTAGTAGTTCAAGGGTTAGAGCAGCTGGACGGCAACCAGAAGATTCGTGGTTCAAATCCCAGCTATGGCATTGAATTTTTCAGTCTGACTCTATCCTTCCATACTTTAGCCTATACACGGCCAGTGTGAAAGAACAATTAGTTTCCAGTGTGAAAGTGATCAGATAGAAATAAAGGAAACTGAATATTAATAATGATTTTAATAATAACATTACTTAGTGTTAAATAGTGTGAAAAATTAATTCAAAAGAATAACTAAAAGCCATTGTTAAATATTACAACGAACATTGTTGCAATTGGATGTGACATGGATCATTATAAAGATGTTGAGTTGCCATAGCAGCGGCAGTAACAATAATTTGAAACTGGCCGAAGCAAGCACTCTTATGGATTTAGCCGCCGTAGAGATCGGACGTGCGTGTTAGTCCGTAAGTTAGCAGAAAGGACGCGGTGGAGAGAACATTGTATAAGTAATATTAAACGTAAGTAACATCGAAGTTGACAAAAGTTATTATTTGTTCAGGGTTCCAAAGATTTGTTTCAAATGGTCTAATTAAAATTAAAATATAATTTTGGGAAAGAAGGTTATAGTAATTATTTCATCTTTCTATAAATCCATAATCGCTTCTTATGCGCAACCACACCTTTAAAAATAGATCTTCATACTAAAACAAGATCAGTTGTGGTAAGTTACCCAATACAACTGGGAACATGGGGTCTAGCTTCGAGGTAATCAACGAACATCGCCTCATCTCTACACATGAAACAATTTTCGTTTCAATCATGAAAAGTAGTACTACAATGAATATACAGGCACTGCGTTTCCTACTGAAATTAATAGGTACTACAACGTGTGAAGTATATGTACACATATCTAATTTGTTATGAAATTAGTAAATATAAGGCAAATAAAAATCATTACAGAATTAGTTTCTTTCATAGCACGAGTAAAAAGATAAGGAATTTGCGTTTCTTTAATGGAAATTGATATAAATGACTCATTGTCCTGTTGTGTTATTGTATTGTTAGTATGCTTTCAAGCCTACGTTATTCCCAATTACCTCAAAATATCTCTTAGGCATTGGGTTTTTTTCGGGTTTGTAGTTCTTGCAGTGATATTGCAGCCCACTCTTCTGGTATTGCTCCTTTCAACTCACATTTGGCCTCAAACCGTCTTCCATTCCGATAAACATGACTTGCAAGTAATTCCCAAAGGTTTTTGATGTAATTCAAATCTGGGGTATATGTAACCAATTTGTGGTTGTAGCAGGGACATGCACGGATGCATTGTTTTATTCAAAATTTAGACTTCCATTCCCTAGTCATAAATTTTAATCAATTTCGTCTCTAGCAGCTCAGAGTTCATTCTAGTGTTCAGTCAAGCAATGCACGATCTACCTTTAGAGACGAAAGCTGCCCAAAGAAAAATACTTTTGCCACTGACATTTCTGCTCGATTTAAC
This sequence comes from Mantis religiosa, assembly GCA_030765055.1. Lineage (NCBI taxonomy): Eukaryota > Metazoa > Arthropoda > Insecta > Mantodea > Mantidae > Mantis > Mantis religiosa. The sequence goes on along the minus strand of CM060957.1, from coordinate 66,749,525 downwards.
AGCTGCTGTGTTCTAAGATCATGTAAACAGTATTGAAATGCATTCGTTACATCTAAATTAAACTTATCACTGAAGTCCATAGCATATGCTTTTCGGCAAACTCCGAAATAGCTTGCTTATGTTTGGGTGTTTGAGGTGGTTCTGCAGTCGTTTCCCAAAGGTAAGACATTTGTCATTTGATAAAATGTATCGTACACGTCTTCAATTTACTGAAACTTATAAATCAGCAAGAATTTGGCAAGAACAACACACAACACTTTCTAGGCATTTTGTACTGAACACTATGGTGAATAATGTCTCGTTTCGCTCACTTAATTACTAATGCCCGCCTCGGTGGCGTAGATCCCGTGTTCGAATTTCGGTCAGGGTGAGTTACCTGGTTAAGGTTTTCCCTGGGTTTGTCCCTTATCCTGAAAGACGAATGTTGGGTGACTCTAAGCTCTATGGACCCTGGGCTCAGTTGAGCATCATTTCGCCCGTTCTATTCATCGTCCGATGTGAGTTTAAAAGTTAAAGGACGTAAATTAAAAAAATAAGAAACTAATTATTTATTGACCCATTTTGAGCCGCGTGCACTTTTTAACTCTACAACTACACACTGGCATGTTGCGTTTCTATAATGCACATACTAACAAGAGGGTCTCCCAAGTTTACTTGGTATTAAACAAGCGGTAATATAAGCCTCAGATAATGACATCAGTAACAAAATCTTCTTCCGTTTCCTGGCCTCTCATCATAGAGACGGCCTTAACTGGAACGTTGTGCTTTGGTTCCGTACTATGGAATGCGCCAACGTTCTATCCCACCTGTAGGGTGTGAATTTTAAGCTTGTAGGACCGATGTCCACTCAGCATCTGGGAATTTGAGGAGCTACAGTAGTTAGCGAATCTCAGTCCATAAAAGCCAACATTCCTGTAGGGGTTGTCGATGCTGACCAAAGTTCCTCATCGTATGGGTTGGATGATCATCCAACTCTGCCTTGCGTACGTAGGCGTGAGGCCGGCAGTTGGGCTGGCGGGTCTTGGACCACTTTTGGGCTGTTACACCGTTAATTGAAATAGTACGAGATAGATACACATGAGCGTCTCTCAACAATATGTTGTACCACTGGTCAGTATCGAACTTATAACTCGACAGAGCGTTGAGGCTGATACCGAAATTAAGAATTGCAATGTATAAAGAATCATGATGGATGTCAAAGGAATGTTGGTTCTTCGTTACAAAACGTGCAAGGGCAGTTGAGTCGAATAGCATTTGGGGGGGGGGGAGTTGTTATAACAAAAGCAATGTAAGAAACAGTGTCCTTAGCAGATTTCTAAAGGGGCTCACTTGACTTGTTGAATAGGGTATTCTTTGAACCATTCATAATGGCGACAAAATAGCTACAAAGGGATCTTTGGTTGAAAAGGAGTTTTCAGAAAGTGAAAGTGATACACCCACGCGCATCTGTGGTCATTACAATAGTCTTCGGCGTGGAGCCGATTAGAGCATTTCGTGGCTGGTAAGCCATTGAGACAGTCTTCGGCGTCAGGCCGATTAGAGCGGTCCTAGGCGTGAGGGCGATTAGGGCGATCCACTTCTTCTGTATTGGTTAAGGACAGACCAGAAGAGGTGAGAGAAGATTTTGGTCGGTTCATATATACGTGAGGAACAAATAAAGTGTATCGAGTAATAAACATTCTGCCGTCAGTAACTCCAAACAGGGATATTGGTAACCCTTGGTCGGCAACTTCAAGTTCGATGTTCTAAAAAAAGAAGCAGCAAATAAATAAGTTTGAAACGGGCATTCCAGTGTCATTAAATATCCTTCTCACACACATCCACGCATACCCTGTGAGAAACCTCATTGTGTTACCCTGAGCCACACAATAGCTTCAAAGTTGCATCAACGTGGAACCCTTGCCAATCATATTAGTTACAAATTGTCGCGACAACGTGGAACTTTGATACAAAAAATTTTAGTATCAAGGCGTATCGACCTTCAGGTGACCGCGCTGTGATCTTTTCTTATTGGGTCTTATCTGGTCGGTTAGAAGAGTGAAACATTAGTAGGTTGATGTACAGTAAGTTACGAAACACAAATAGAGCGATTTTAAGCTCTGTGTGTGTGTGTGTGTGTGTGTGTGTGTGTGTGTGTGTGTGTGTGTGTGTGTGTGTGTGTGTGTGTGTGTGTGTGTGTCTATATGCTATGTTTTCTCGCGCCTGTCGATGTATAACACATTACTGTCCAGAAGACAATTACATCTGAACAGAGTACACATACACCGGACTCGCCGTGTATGTGTGATAACCTGAGGTAAGCATCTCTGATTTTGCGAATTTTTTTACGATACGCTTTCTTGATATGCCATGTAGTAACCAACTGTATTAAAGCATACACTTAAAAATTAATAACTTAATTATTAATAATTATTTTACATTCCTTCGTATTGGATTAGGGATCTGGTAAGCCTACTCTCTTTCATTTTTCTTGTTCAATATTAGCCATTCGGTAGAGCTTATAAAACAGTTAATATTTGATGATGCTAGAGTTTAAAATATTAAAGAATCTGTACAAAACCTAACCTATTCCTTCATAATATGAAGAGGAAAAAAGGTACACTCATATTACTTTCTCTCTTATCACACAGTATTCTTATAACCAGGTCTTCTTCCAGGTGCTTCATGTTAATCAAGATATAAATTTGTAAAAGTGCTCTTACTGTATATTTTCTTATTGATCGAATGGGAAAAGTAACGTACATTGGACTAAAGTGATGAGCTGGACAATGTGTGATGGTTTTATAAATTATTATTCTTCGGTTACTAGCATCATATTTATCGATATAGTTTGTATAAATTGTTTTATCATGTACTTCCTTTTAGGTGGATGGAAATCTAGAAATACATTAGACGATAAGCATATGAGGTTATAAAAGGGCTGGTCGCGGCATGATTATTTCGAAATTTCATTCTTAACTTGTCCAGGAGGTAAACAAGTCAATAATCCAAAATTAGAGGCATACGAGTATATTTAATATGACGCAAAAATGCCAAAGTATGTGGTACTTTAATAACAATGATGGGATATTTTCCAAGTAATTTTCCACGTTCTGGATTTCCTTGTAAATATTTGTGCTGAATATTTTAAAGTTCTGGACTAAAATACCATGTTTAGTACTTAGCAAATTTTCGTTTTTAGGTTATGCTGTCTGTGATTACACACAATTACATGTTCTGTTTTCTAAAAGTAATATTTTAGGGGACTTCAAAACGTTTATTTCCAGTGGAATTTCACTATCGAAGTTTTGATTAAAAGGCAAAACCTTCTTTAAGTAGAATGGACGTGGTAGAGAAACGATGTTTTTTGTGTAATTTACGTCCTCCAACGTTGCCATATCGGACGGCGAATGAATGAAGTGGGTGAAAAGATTCTCAAATGAGTCCAGGGTCCATGGAGCTTAGTTATCCGACATTCCTTTTGAAGGATAAGGGAAACCCCGGATAAAACTTTATCCAGTTAACTCACCCTGACCAAGTTTCGAACTCGGGACCTCTTGGATATGAGGCAGACACGCTATCATCTACGCTACCGAGGCATGCTGTAGCGTAGATGGTAGCATGTCTGCCTCACGTTCAAGAATTCGATTTTCGGTCAGTATGAGTTATCTAGATAAGATTCTAGATAAGATTCTTTTCTAGAATTTTCTCTTATCCAGAAAGATGAAGGTATGGTAGCTCTAAGCTCTATGGAATCTGGGCTCGTTTGAGCATCACATCACCCTTTCATTCATACTGCTGCTGCTGCTGCTGCTGCTGCTGCTACTGTTACGAAGGTACGTAGCAACTTTAATAATTTTCTTCCTAGAACATTAAAATATATTATTTCGGAGAATAATTGCTAGGACCTCCTATATTTGCACTAAAGAAGCAGTACAGTAGGTAACAGAGGATATATATATTTTTTTAAACAAGATTATTTCCTCCAACATATGTAGTTATATCGAACGATGAATTAATTGGGTGAAATGATGCTCAGATGAGTCAAGGGTCCATAGAGTTTGGAGTTACTAGACAGTTATCTCTAAGAATAAGCGAAAACCCCAGGAGAAAGTCTTATCGAAGTAACTCACCCTGACCGAGATTTCAACTTGGGACCTCTTGAACGCGAGACAGACAGCTACCATCTCCTCTACCAACGGGAGGGGAGAGTAAGGATTAATTATCCAAGCCTCTATTACTTGCTTTTAAAGCATTCGTATTTTATATATCATAAATAACCAAATATGTATAAGTTAATTCCAACCTATTTATGTGAATAATATATCAGAGCAAATGGAAGTAAATGTGCGATGAATATGTTGTAGGTAGAGCAATTTGAATGTACTTAAGAATCAGTAACTTTTAATGTTAATGACCAGTTGTTTGTTATTTTCTATTTTGTGTTTGTTATAGAGAAGTAAGTTCATATACCATGCTTTCTGTCAGCTATTGTCATCGTGTTAAACAGCAAAGATAGAAAATAATACAAATTCTAGTACAATATTACACAATGTTTTCTTAAAAATTATAACCTGATGTGGTATTTGACTTCACATGATATTATTGTTTGAAGTATGGCATTGACTCTGTTAAGTAAGACGTTAAAATCGTCATCAGCGTACACAAACAAACGAGTACAAGTTTTGACGTAGCACATGTGTTTGAATGAATGCCGCCGGTGTCCAACACGCAGCTCTAAAAAGAAACAATTACACAAAGGAAGTCATGAATAACTGCGCCATTTTGCAGCCGCCTTACGTAGTCTATTTGTCTTGTATGTGTATATAAGCTCTAAGGTCTCTCTGTTTGCTTCACTTTTAAGTATTGTTTGACTAATACAATTGCCAAAGGACATCATGTTTAAGCTTCTGGTGAGTACATGGAGTTCGATGTTATAATTCTGTATAGTATTTAAGTACGTTAAGGCTTGATATTAAATATATCTAGCCCACAAATGCATGAATAATTTATTTATAGTTATATTGACAAGCTTTGGAACTATTTGTGGAAACTAATCATGTAAAGAGCTGTTAATGTTGAACCAAAGTTACCGGTGGTCCTATTTTGTAGACTTAAATCAACAAAATAACATTTAACTTTGCTGAGAATATGCCGAGAAGCACAGAATTTATACAGCGTCCAGCGTCCATAGTTAGACGTATATTATAGTGTATTACTCTTTAACCTAAAAGCTCTAGGTTATACTTATTCACGTTTACGTTATATTCACGTATAACTTGTATTTTGAGCACTGCCCAATATGAAATTTACCTCAGCGATGATCATGCATGCTTATAGTCCATTTTCTGAAAATGGATACGTAGATTGTGAAAATGAGCTTAAAGTTGACACATCACATCCCAATTTTTAGATATGTTAGCTATACCTAATCGGAAGCGTATTCGCTTACCAACCTTAATACTTCTCTACCCCTGTCTTTCAGGGCTACTTACACAAGTGTACTTATAAAATGTGAAGATGCAAACATGTAGTGCAATTTAAGCACGCATCTACTTCAAAGGATCATGACTTTCAACCAGAAAATTCTGAAAGCGAATGACATTCTGTACAGCAAGTTAACTTGAATGATTTGTCACGCAACTTAAATTTGTCAAAAGGAAAACCTGAACTTCCAGGGTGCAACAATGGACCCGGTACAAAGAGTACAGAGTTTCAAAAAATGCATTTGAAATTTGTTAAATATTTTTCAATGGAAGAGAACATGTCTCCTTTAGACATCAATGGTTTAATGAGTGAATTAGAAATAGAGCATAATCCAAATGACTGGCAATTGTTTATAGATTCATCTATGTTCAAGACAAAGGCTGTGTTACTTCATAATGATAACGAACTTCCATTTGTTCAAGTTTTACATTTTGTAGATCTTATAGAAAGTATGGCCAAGATTGTATATGTTTTAAAATACTAGTTTCATCGTTGGAAAATATGTGGTGACCTTACAATATTTGGTTTGCTGCTTGCATGACAAGGGGGATTCACAAAATATTATTTTTGTTTGTATTCGGTACCGCCTTGTGCAGAAACATTAATTATGTGGTACAACATGTGGGTCAAGTGGCAGGAGTATGTCCCAGGGAATACTAATTTAAAAAAATACACCATTGGTTCAGCCTGAGAAGGCTCTTCTGCCTTCCTTACATACAGAGTGAAACATATAAATCCGAAATGCAACTTTGGGAGAATATAATACAGAACTGGGAAATTACATTACACTATTTACATCTTAGAGAAAACGTTGGAAGTGTACTCCAAAAGCATCTATGGATCGTTGGTCTCGTTTTCTTTCTGTAGACACTGAAGTTTATATGGATATATTCAGGACAATTGTGGAGCAGCTGGATGATATCGAATTGATAAAAGGTTAATTCCAGCAAGATGGAGCAACGTGTCATACATATAATGACACCATGGAACTTTTAACCAGTTTCTTTGTATTCGAATAATCCCAAAAGGTCTGTGGCTTCCTAGATCTCCTGACCTAAACACACTGGATATTTTCTTCTGGGGGTATCTAAAATAGTGTGTACAAGAATAGACCACAGACAATTGATGTTCTCAAGGAATCCATTCGAACCGAAATAAGTATAATTGGTGAGCATATTCTCCGTGAAACTTCAAAGAATATAGTGAGACAAGTGCAAACATGTATAGATGCTGGTGGAGGACACTTCCAACATTTCATCTGAGATGTAAATAGTGTAATATAACCTCCCAATTGTGTATTGTGTTCTCCCAAAATTTCAGTGGATCGCACTGTATAAAACTTCGGCTAATGAAGAATTTTTTAAGGTACTTGATAAGGACGGTAGTGAATTTGAATATTTTCAAGCCAAGTTTCCATAGTTTACTTACGCAAAATTGAAAGCGGGAATTTTTGGGACCTCAAATCCGAGAACTCGTGAGAACGAAATGTTTGAAAAACCGTTACAAATGGTGGAATTAGTTGTTTGGCAATCATTTACAGGATTTGTGCATGATTTTCTTGGAAACACAAACAAAAACATGTTAAACTTTGGTTTCAAATTTGTTAAAATGCTACAAAGACACGGGTTGTAGAATATCCTTGAAAATTAATTTCCAACATTCACATATATCTCTTTTAGATATTCTCCCTGAAAATCTGATTGATGTTAGCGTTGAACAAGGGAAACTGTTTCATCGGGGTATTTCTTTGATGGAGAAGAGATACCAGATCGCTCCATCAGTAAGGGTGAAGAATTATTGTTACTTTCTCGTTAGGGAAAACGGGAACACAGGACATTCTACCAAGCAATTTTAGGTACAGTTACAGGCATCACCCTTAAATAAACAAACCAAATATTTTGTGCATGCATGTGAAACTACATTTTGAATTAATCTGAATTCACCATGATAAAAATGTCGTTATATCATAGTAATAAATGTAACATAATATCTCCTTTTAACCTTGCGCGACAGGAGATTTCTGCGGCAAGTTTTAAAATCCGTACATCTTATTCCTCAAGATCTACCTTTATCGCGGAAATATGAAAAATGTTTTCTTTTGTTGGGTAGTGTTATTATTTAGCTGGCTATATTTTATGTTGCAACACAATTCATTAATCACTCACAGTTTTTCATTGCACACATAGTTCAATGCAGATTTTCGAGTGAAACACAGAATAACTCCATTGGAGATTTAAAATCCTAAGTCATCCGACTTGCCTGTTGTGTGAATGGAATGGAAATAAACAATCTTTATGTAAAACGTTTGGCTGGGCAACATTATATACTGAGATACAGATGGGCATAATTTTCTAGGAATTTACTTTTGTAAATTGGATCCTATTGTAACTTTCATTCACTTAGGCATAATTCAAGTAAAATTTATTATAATTAAAAATGTTAAAAAAATCATCACTTCCTGGATAATAGGACTTGAAAGGATACATTATTGTGTTTTCCATATACATGGAAAATACAAACATATCCACAGAAAAAAAATATAATACCCCATTTTGATTTTTTAACTTCTCGGGGTTATGTAGGATTACGTATTAGGTTAACTATGGCGGAGATTCGGTACTGCGACTAGTCTTAATCTATTGTACCTATGCCGGAAGTAGGAAATACCAGGGAGGAGGCAAGAGGAGACAGAGGGTGATAGTCCCACGAAGCCATCCCAGTACAGAGGGCAGGGTCCATACACTTTTACTTAGATGAAAATTTCTTCGGTAACCCAGGAAAACGGACTTTGGACCCTACTTGTTCGGAAGTGGTTCCAGCAGCCGGTTCGGAGACCGGCAACCGACCTCCTGGAGACGGAACTGCTTCACTTAGAGCATATCAACCCACCATGCACCGCCAAGCTGCGCCACTAAATGAGGAATGATGTGAAATGATAATGGGGATGAAATGGAGTGACATAACATTAGGGACATGTAACTTAACCTTTCCAGCATTCGCCTTGGTGATCCGGGTAACATCAGAAAAAAACCATGGATCAGGTAGGTCAACCACGGGAATCGAACCCGGGTCTCCCGAAGGAGGGCTACAGATGACACCATGTCCTCCAACGTTGTCATATTGGACAATGAATGAAATGTTGCTCAATTGAGTCCGAAGTCCATGGAGCTTAGAGCTACCCGGCGTTCGTCTTTCTGGATAAGGGGAAACCCCGGAAAAACCTTAGCTCCCTTAACGAAATTCGAACTCGGGACCGTTTGAACGTAAGGCAGACACGCTGCCATCTACGCTACTGAGGTGGGCACTAGGGTAGTTTAATAATTTGTGTGACGTGAGTCAAATCATGAGAATGTTGTAAATGTATGTCATTATTTTCACAACTTGAGTGACTACATAAACCAATACTGTCAATACTCGTATACGTATATGTTGTTGACTATTGATAACTGACACATTTGTTTTCATTCTCCTAATCTAAAACAATTATAAAGGATAATATTTCATAATTCATTTTCTACTGGCCTCTCCATTTGATCTATGGACGCAGCCAAGCTACAGGTAAAAGATATAGTAACCTCTTCCATTCCATCCCACGGGACATCAAAGTTCTCCCTTCTGACCACGTCTTCTCACATGTAAGCAATAATAAGGGTTTTCTAGCCTTAAACATATGGGTGGTCCTTCTCAATATGTTCACCAAGTTAGAGCGCTGTTGCAATATTTTTCATGTGTCCTTAGAAATTAGCTTAGACTGTGCAAACGTGCTTCCTATGTGTGTTAATTAAGCTTATATTTATAGAAGTTACATAGTGTTTTACTTAGTGTAGTTAGTGTAGTTTTATAAATTTATTAGTGTTTAATAGTTATTGGCGTTTAGCACTTGCGTAATTTAATTAAGTTGTGAAGACCGTGGGAATCGAATCTAATATGGATTTCCGTTGATACTTGTAATATATACCTAGCAGTATTTCTAACTTTACGCGAGTTCTAAAGCGTTTATGACATTTAATTATTATGCGGAATGCACGTGATTATTTATTTAAATTGTGTTAGCAGAATGCCTCCCCCCCAAAAAAAATACACTGCTTAACTTTATTCAAATTTGTAAAACTAGCAGACATCCTTGTAAAAACTTCCAAAATTTAAAATGAGTAATAGAGTTTCCTTACTAGTTTTTCATTAATTCCTTGGTACGTTTTTTACTTTTGAAGAATTTTTTGCTTTGTCAAATCCACAGAAATCCACCACATGCCTTTTTTTGCCCGCCTCGGTAGCGTAGATGATAGCATGTCTACCTCACGTTCAAGAGGTCCCGAGTTCGAATCTCAGTCAGGGTGAGTTACCTGATTAAGGTTTTTTCCGGGGTTTTCCCTTATCCTTACAGACGAATGTCGGGTAGCTCTAAGCTCTATGGACTCTGGACACATTTGAGCATCATTTCACCCATTTCATTCAACGTCCGATATGACTTAACGTTGGAGGACGTAAAATTACAAAAAAGAGGTATATTTGTTTTTGCCATAGACGAAAGCAAAATATTTTAGGATAAATCGGCTCACGATTGCAATAAACAAAGCTCTAACGTGTAATCTTTGCTTATAAATTATTATTTACTACCAGAATACCCAAAGTGCTTCTTTGATTTACAAGTAAATATCCCTCGCAAATTAATGCACACTGATGCAATTTAACCCTTTTAAAATTGTACTGATGTTTTACTAAAATTTCCTTGTATATTATGCTAATAATACGCATTTAGTTCTTGTACGTAATATAAGTACTAATACCGTAACACCATAGATAATATATCTCTTTTCAATAATGTTATAAAGAGTTTAAACTTTATTTGAAAAGATCAATGACGATTTCTTACAGTGAATTCTGCTTTATTTATTTATATTTTGCCTCTAAGCGTTACTTTAAACAACGGCAACCCTGGGTATTCTCAACTGTAAACACGTGCCTAACATTCTTCACCTCTGACCCCGGTTGGTGAATCATAAGATGTTTATGACATTGTGGTTAGGGGCAAGAACAGTTTTTTCCTACAAAGGGAGCCGTTTGGGAATGCTTTAAGCGCGGTCACCATACGCAAAAGCATAGTGAGGCGCGGAGCTCTGTGCCGTTACGTACGACACATGTATGAATGATTTTGAATGACGTCACCTGTACCGCGCAGCTAACGGATATGCCCCGCGCACAGACATAGATGCCTGCAGCTGTTTACGAACGTGAATGGCTTACAGTAGAACTCATGTGGAATAAAGATTTGGCGTGTCGCACAATCGTCCGAGCTCTAGGGTAGGGAAGGTATATGAAGGCCGGTCAGTATTAATACTGCATTCGCAGTGACAGCATGCACCTAACTGGCTTGAAGCAATTGGCGCCAGTATCGCCAGTATTGTTACGGACTTTGGAGGTTTGTAAGTTAGAATCTAGTGTCGTATTTATTAAATCGTTGATGTTTATGCTAAGCTGACGTCACGAGAAATGAGAAGAAAGTACAGTCAGATGCTCTTAATCTGTATTAGTCTACTTTAAAAACAAATAAGTTGTTCACACATTCACTGCGTTATGGAGTCTTCACATGTGAGTTCCTTTAAATAATTTGTGCACTATGTAACTAACGTTCCATACTTACCATTATTGTTACTATGCATCGTAAGTTGACATTCCCGCACTAGTGCGGTATTTCTCCATTGTAACAGAAATAGGAGATGCACGTTCTAAAATCTAACAATTGTCTTCACTTTTATTTATTAATATTTCAGATAATATCTTAACTACTAAAATTATGTGCAATACACATGTGGTAAGCACATAACGGAATCTCAAAAATTGAAAAAACTCGGTGCAAGTTCCTCGTTTTTTTTTCAAACCTTCCTCCTTCCCTATACATAAGTATAGCAATATACTATTATTAACGACTTTGATAATTGACATGTTCATATTAACGTCGCCGATATGCAAGAACTTCGACCAACAGGAATTCCTTTACATGCAAGCATGTCTACTGAGATGGGGCGTTCGCATTTGGATCAAAGGAATAAGCTGTTCATTGATAAGGAGCAAACTATCGCCTTCCTCTTGGAAGAATTGTCTAAGAAAACAGAGAAATTCCCTAGCTTGGCTGTGCAATGTAACACCCCAAACGTAAGCTGTTGGCCATGATTCCTCGGTCCACCTCTAATCCTACCGCTACTACGTCCTGCTCTCATAAAAACATATTTTAATTGTTTTAACAAAGTAGGCTATCAATACACTGTGCAACTGAACACCCAAGCAAACTCTGTTTCCCGCACACAACTAGCGATAACTAAGCTGAGGAGTATGTGATTCACCAGTGTATCCAATCTGGAAACTTTTGTTTACGTTACCTTTATAGATATATTGTGAATAGGAGAATAGAGTAAGCTAAATGAAAGCCAAATCTCTTAAGAGCTAGACGCTATATAATGGCTTAGGAATATGGTTCTCTGTATATCACCGTGAGACAGAAAGAGAAAGAGAAAGAAGAGAGCGAAGAATAGGATAAAAACCATTTTTATTTCAGAAAAGTGGATTGTGGAAATGTAAACTCGTACTACAAAATATATTTGAAGTGAACAAAGAAATTTTCCAAGGCTACAAATATATAAGCTGAGATTTCATGGCCGGCGTCTTGAAATTAAATGTTACGTTTCGGGCTTATGGGCCGAGGTATAGAAGTTCTTGAAGAGTGAACTAAAGTTTCGCGAGGAACTGCGCCTAGCACCTTCAGGGTGGTGATGCTGGGCGCAGATCCTGGTGAAATGTCGGTTGACTGTTTAAGAACCCCTATGCCACGGCCCATAAGATCGAAACGTAATGTTTATCTTACCTTCAGAAGTTATTTTAAAATATGCTTTTAATTTCTCATGAACATTTTAAATATGCTTGTTAATGTTTAGATTAGATTTTATTGTGCAAAGTACAAGATATTGCAATTTACAACTTTTGGCTGCATTTATTTATCTTTACCTTGTTGCTACCTTGGTTTACACGATATCTTGGTATTCTGCTCCGCCAGGTTGCTCTTAACCTCCATGCCTCCTTGTTACTTAATTAGTCCCATTCTTCCCCCTCATCATCCTTTCTTATATTCTTTGCATTTATGGCCCATTTTTCTGTTACTATCTGCAAGAACTCACCAATACTTCTTATTGTCCTCCACAGGAGAGATAGTCTCCTGGCCTGAGATTCAGGGGGGTTGGCGAAGGTTCCAAAACTCTCCATGGCCAGGTTAATAACACCCCATGTTAGTGCAGTTACAGATCAATCAAAAACATTCTTACGGCTTCCACTTTTGTGAACAAATCTTCTAGGTTTTAGTGTACAGAGCGAATAGCGCATGTTTTTAACGTTCTGCTCCTTGTTGAGCAGGCGTTCTCTGCCACACACATTCGCTGTCCCTGTCCCACTGTATAAGGCAGCACATACCTTTCAGGGACCTTGTTTCCGTTGCTGGACAGTACCTTCTTTTCCTCCCTGCCCGTTAACATTTTTATAGCTACTATCCTCTTCTTTACTTTCTACCACTTTTCCTCCCAAACCTTTTATCTTCATATTGCAACCTCCTAGAATTCTGTTAGATAGTGTTCTATGCTTTCTTTTCCCGCACACAATTCACAAATTCCCTTCTTCCTACCTCTTATCTCTCTTATAAATATTGTTCCTGTTCTCATCCAAGCTAACCCTTCTCTCTCTTGTCTATTGCAGTAATCTACATATGCCTCTTGTCACTAATTTCTCTTTATTTGCTTGTAAAACTGTAATTATTTCATATTTTTTAGACTTCCCCATATTTCCTGTCTATGTCTTCTGGAGTTTACCAATTTACCCACATCTCCCGTATAATTGAGCAAGTTCTGAAAAAAATAAGAGTTTGTATGTATATATAATTTTGTGACTTGTGATGGGGATTTATTTCTTTAAACCGTCATATTGTAACCTTAGATGACTCAGAACTTAAAGATACACACACACACACACACACACACACACACACACACACACACACACACACACACACACACACACATACACACACATCAAGCCTGTACAGCAATGCTGATCAATACTAATGGGTTTTCCTTCTGTTTCTGTTACAGGTTATTGTTGTGAGTGTAGCAATTTTTGCAAGTCTTGCAATTGCTGACTCTTCTTCCGAAAACGGTGACCAAAACGATACTCATGCGGATAATAACCCTTTTGGAGGATTCAACCTTTTTGATTATTTTAGATTTTTGGGTTGGTTGGATTGGATGCAAAGGTCTAATTACTCTACTGGATTTAGCAACAATTTCCTAAATATGTCACGTGATTCTGAACGTGGTGACTCAGGCAGCATTCATACTGGCAAATAACGAGGACTACCAACAATGATAAAGAAGACATAGTACGAAACGACTAGAGAGAAAAAAACTTTCCGTAAGCAGTAATAGAGTGAAGGATATCCACTCTGGATTTCGGAGCCATCCTGCAGACGTTAGCGGTAGAAGAGTGACTAAAGCTAAACTGTTCATTTTGTTCAAAGAATAAATGATACCACTGTATGATGTTGAATAATGTTAATAAAATATAAAAAGTAAACCAGATACTTTTTCTTTCTAATGTGACCCCTTTACAGAACTGATGTACGTATCCCTTTTGGTTTTCCAGATTTACCAAATGAGTGTGACGAAATTCGGTAAAAAGAAAATTAAAATATCTCATGTTTTGTTTGATTATTCCTCGAATTACTTAACAATATATTCTTAATAAAAGTTGTGTACTTCGCGTTTAGAGGATAAACAAAAGCAATCGAAAGTAAGGTAGAATATAGCCTTATTGGCATCTACTTACATACCGGAGCGTATATTGTAAACCTTGTAATTTATTTATGCATTTAATTTCAATAATACATAATTGATTTACAAATATAACCTCCATACTAATAACTAAAACAATGATAAATAATACAAGGTAATACTGTTAATGAAATAAGTTACAATCAAATATATAAAACAGAAGAACAGTGGACTTCATTTACACTAATTACTACGAGGGCTGTTTAATAAAGAATGATAACAATTTTTTGGATACCCTACCTTTACTCATCCTCATAATCTTGATGGTCCTTCTCAAAATAATCCCCCCTGAATGCGACGCACTTGTCCCAGCGTTGCTGTCAGTCTTCAAAGACATGCTGGAAACCATTTTTGAGAGATTCTTCAAAATCGCCTCCGCAACCTTCACCATTGCTTCTAATGATGGATAATGCCTCCCACGAAGGGGTTTCTTCAAGCTAGAGAATAGAAAAAAGTTACAAGGGTCTAAATCCGGGCCATAGGAAAGGTGAGGGATGTACTTCACGTTGATTTTTACAAGATATTCCGCACTAACATTGGCAATAAGCAGCCACGTAATATCGTGGTGCAGCATCCAGCCTGCTTCATGGAAATGTGGTCTTTTGCGCCTGATATGGACTTGCAATGTTTTCAGGACATCCCTGTAGTATTGTCCAGTTACTGATGTATGTGCAGGTACAACATGCTGATAAACCATTCCATGAATATCAAAGAATGAGATGACCATAACTTTCCCAGCAGAAGTAACCACTTTTGCTTTTTGGGGGGTTGGTGATGAAGGAGATTTCCACACTGAGCTTTGCTGTTTGCTCTCAGGATCAAAATGGTGTGGCCAAATTTCATCAGCAGTGATTATATTTGAAAGAAACTCCCGATCTTCCTCTAACATCAACTTTAACTGCATGTTTCCTCCATTGCAGCGGTAGGCGATACTGAACATGTCTGAATTTGCCTTGTTATCACAGGCGGGAACCAGGAGTACCAACAATGAAACTACTACGGCGTGTTTGATTCACATTGAGCTAAGACAGTAAAGTAAGATTGAATTTTAGTGCGAAAAATTATGACCGTAGAAATTATGATCATTCTTTATTGAACAGCCCTCGTATATTGCTTAGTGGGATCAAATAGCACATTGAAATAATGGTGAGCAATTTGGAAGTCCTCTGAATTGCCATACATAGAAACTAGATTTTGTATCCAAACTACTGACTGCTCTTGCAACGCTGTAATCGTTTGAGTTTTAAGGTTAGACACTGAGAAGGAAGGTTCGTTAGTTATTTTAGTTGAACCACTCAGCAGCTGACGAAAGCTTTGTCTTTTTCTTTCTTTCTATATGAAATGGAACAGATATCTAAAGCAGAAAGCTGGACCAATGTGATCGATAGAGCACGTAAAAGCTGCCAATTCCACAAGCACCAGTAATTCGTGGTAATATTTCTTCAATCCTTCTGGACGTATAGTCCTCTTCTCCTTGATTTCGTTTGGAACTAGGAAGGGCGGGAGATCGAGGGTGAGGTTCGCTCCCGGGAAGTGAATAAAGCGCCAAGTGGGTGTGTCCATTTCTTTTACTTCCATGCCTTTCTTTCAAACTTCCGCTTTTTCGGAGCAAATGGTATTCTGAGTTCCAATGTATCTCTTATTACTGCTGGAAGAGTTTATAAAAATTGTAATTAGTCCTGAACATGTTTAAAAGTGTGTAGCAAGATACAGAATTATCTTGTGTGACTGATATGATTGAAACAGAAGGAATGTTTAAATGATAATAATGTTTCAAAATAAATTTAGGTGCATTATTTTTCGAAATATTCTGCAAAAACGCATTTATTATTATGCCTGTTTGGAAAATATTCATAAAACTTCTAACACTTTTTGACTAATTAATGATTTCATACATGTCCATATCAGGTGTACCATTTTATGAATATGAACATTTATATCGAAGAACAGAACCCTCTGTGTTTTAACTTTAGATTGAACTTATAGAAAGCCAAAAATTTTACGCACTATAGACAGCAGCTGCTCTATATTATATGTTTGAATAGCTTAACGTTCTATATCACTAAATACTACATAGGGAGGGTATTATTTCGCATTCAAAAACTTGGTGACGAAGTTTCACTGAAAAAAAAAATTCTCAAAAACGAACTCTGAAAAATGTAATTTAAATACATGGGTATATTTAAAAAGCTTTCATGAGCAAGGAAAATAGTATATTAACAATTTTGAATACTTTCTTACATATACTAAGGTATTATTTATTCTGAACTATTTTTGCAGAAGCAATATAATACCCAAACTTATTAGATCTGATTAAAGGACTCAGGTATGATTGTTTTGTTTTATGTAGTTCGCCATTTCTGACATTCCTTATTAATTGTTTTAATTTTCCTATATTTTTTATTCTGTCCTTATATAGTAGTCCAACGTCTCTATGATTTGTGGTTAATAATCATCGTTGTAATAAAGATAACACAGTTGAATTTCAGAACTTGGGTTTCAACGAGTTTTTCAGCACTTATTACCAACTGAAATAATAATTAATGTACGTGGAATGCCAATAAAACGAATTTCATGACATCACATAGGACCAATTCTCTAGTGAAAAAATATATATATATAGAGAGAGAGAGAGAGAGAGAGAGAGAGAGAGAGAGAGAGAGAGAGAGAGAGAGAGAGAGAGAGAGAGAGAGAGAGAGAGAGACAGAGAGACAGAGAGACAGAGAGAGAGACAGATAGACATTTTTACGAACGTAAGGCATTCTTTATTTCTTAATTAAACAACTAATTTCGTTTCAGTAATTTGTGTTTAGTTTGACTAATTTGTATGACATACTGAAGTTTAGACACTAGTATAGTATACTGGGACGTGTTTGACCACCCCCCTCCCCGTACAGCTCTGACATCGCTGCTAGCGACTTTCATCTGGTTTTGCATCTCAAATCTTTCCTTGGCGGTCAACACTTCAACAATGACGAAGAGTTGAAAGAAAATGTTTCCAACTGGTTGAAGACACAGGCGGCAAACTTCTATGAAGAAGGTATTTATAAACTTATGCCTTACTATGACAAATGCCTGCAAAATTTTGGCAGTTATGTGGAAAAGTAGTTTAAGAGTTGTAGAATTTTGTGCAATAAATAATTTTTCTGTAATTGTACACAATTTAATTTTATCACCAAACGGAACTTACTTTCTGGAAGTACCTCGTGTATATATATTGAATACCTTTGTCATACTGATTTGTTACTTATTGTTTTCATATTTTTTGTTTAAATAGTTGTAATAAATTTATTGTATGCATTGTATTATACATAATAATCGCGATATGACCTAGTTTTCAAGCAACTCTAAATAAATAAATTAAAAAAGAAAGCGTTTCAAAAGGTGTTGGTGGGTTGTGTGTCAATAGGAAGTTCTGCTCCTGTAACTAGCACAGTTAACGATTTTATTTCGTATACTAATTCTGTGAGTAAACATTAACTTGAACAAGTGTAATAATACACATAATAAATCAAAGGTACACAAAGAACAAGGGAAGCTGTTTAATGACAGTTTATTTATTGATTTGATGTCTTCGCCTAGAGGAAGAGAATGGTACCTTCATCAACATCTGTTCCATTATATTGCCTCGCTGTACGTGAGCGTGCTAGCTGTCTGGAATTTTCCGTCCCATTTTATGAGTCGCGGTGTGTGGAAAGGAATAAAATGAAATTAATAGAGGATAGTGATACTTTATATATAATAGTGTTTGTAGTTACTTTCCCCTATGGTTACACTGACGCATTGCTTTTAAGTCAAAATGTGGCATATAACACAGGCATGGAACAGCTTCTCGCGCTACCCGAGGCTGCCTAGCTGTCGCAGGTACTAAAATATATTTCAGCAGTGGATAACTGAGAATCCACTAGTTTATAAGAAATATGCATTACATATTTTGGTAAAAGGGTAGTGAAAGAATTCATCCCTTCCATTTACATCACATATTACGTTTAAACAAAAACTGAGCGTGTACCTTGACAAATTTTTAACACATTGTTAATTTAAAACTGATATCTCAGCGCTTTCTTTGGAGGAATTTAATTTGAGCTCTACCCAAATATTTATACACACCAATTTTCACGTTCAAACTTCTTGTTCTAAATATATGAATGAATAATTTTAATTTAATTTAAACAAAGAAAAGTAAATTTAGTAACTGAGGTGGAAGTATAAAGGAATTAATAGCAATTTCCACTTTAAACACCCACTTTAAAGTATCTTATTATTTTATTTATTACATAGAGTGACAGTTTGATTCTATCCACAAATTCCAAAAAGTATTTGGCAGAAATACATATTTTGTGACCCCTTAAATAAGAAAATTCATGATTAAATAGTAAACTTATTAATCTAATTTAGCATCCTCCAAGACTAAAATTCAAAATATAAAAATAAGTATAAAAACGTTCCTCCCTCCAAGACATGCTTTTCATAGAAGCATTTTTAAAAATGCTTAGCTATATTGATTCTAAATATATTTATGAGTGTTCATAATGAAATGCTTAAAATATTTTTGGAAATAATTTCTGAAGTCTTCTCAATTCTGGAACACCTTTACAGAAATGGTAAATTGTAAAAGACAAAATCTTGCTGTATAATAAATGTATCTCTCGTTAAAGTATAAAATATACATTAAATAATTTTCTGCGTTTCCAATTATTGCTCTGAATATTGCAGTAAATACACTTCTCTCACATCTCAACTTGACGTTCCTCTTTATTCTCATCTGCGATTCTTTTTCATCTTTTGGCAATACAAAGAGAACCTAATATTAATGCTATCAGATAGCAAAAAGCCACTAAAAGAACTTCACAATTAGTTGAGCTTTCATGTAGTTAGTACCCACTAAAGCATGATCACTGTTGCCAATAATTAGTTATTTTATTTTGGCATCTGGAACTCAGTATTAAATAAAATATTTTGGTGTATATCATTTTAATTGTTCATAATCCGCTTAACACTAAAGGATACCTACAAACCAAGTTAAAATATTATTATTACTATTACTATTATCATCATTATCGTTATAATTATTATTATAACGTGAAATATATGAAACATTTTAGACAATGTTTTAAGTTAACTGACTGCTTTTGCTATTAATGAAGTAACTTGGATAAACCTTCAGTAAGTGAGACCGGCCCTGACTGAATTTGAACACAACCTGCAATTATGAGTCCGTGTCTTACAGAAAAGTTAGATACAATAATTTGTTAGGCATTAAAGTGAGTGAGTGAGTGAGTGAGTGAGTGTTTGAGTGAGTGAGTGCGTGAGTGAGTGAGTGAATGAGTGGGTGAGTGAGTGAGTGAATGGGTGAGTGAGTGGGTGGGTGGGTGAGTGAGTGAGTGAGTGAGTGAGTGAGTGAGTGAGTGAGTGAGTGAGTGAATGAATGAGTGAGTGAGTAAGTGAGTGAGTGAGTGAGTGAGTGAGTGAGTGAGTGAGTGAGTGAGTGAGTGAGTGAGTAGTGTTTTAGTTCACAACGACAGCGAGGTCATTTGGCTGTGGTGAGGCATTAAATATTTTCAAAATACCCTTATCAGGTGTATTAAATATGGCAAAAATACATTCAAAATTTCTGTTACTTATTTTATTCACATATTATTTCATTAATTTAATATGTTGTAAAAGTATTTCCTGTTGGTTCCACGTCCTACAGGTAAGTTGATAATTCCTATTATTTTCATTAGCACCATTATTCTTTAGTGTTTCTTAAATATTTTCTCAGTTATAAATTCCAAAAAAAATTAATGGTGCTAATGCAAATATTCAGCCGTGTGTTACTTAATTTTTATTCTTTGTATCTTACTTCGTGTCAGTGAATTCTTTAGAGCATCCCAAAATCTCCCTCTAATATAGGAAGGCTCACTACAGTGGTACATTAAATACACAAACGTGCTCTTTTGGAAGCTTCAGTTCCATCTTGTTGAATAAGAGCCCCCACAACCCTGGCCGGGCATTTTATTGCTTAAGCGGATCTGGTCACATCAGGTGTCATACGTGATGTGATATTCGAGCTGACGATGGAAAAAAAAGCTGATGGGAAAATCCAATTTCGGATTAAAATTAGAATGCGTAAATATTCGGAACGCTTCAGTGGAAAGCGTGATGGTGTGGTTTGATAGGCCAGGTCTGGGAGGAGAAAGAGATACAGGTCCTGCGGAGTTTCCCTAGGAAGACGGATCCTGTGCACACTGGTCAGGGCAGTGCCTATTATAAAGTCAAATAATAGCTTCAGTCAACATATCATTTACATTTGATAAAACCTGAAGACAAGCGGATGGTGCCCAGCGGCGTGAAGCGAAGTCTGTCACAGGTGAAGATTTAATAAAAAGCAACCAGTGACGTAACTTAACAAGTCCTAGTGCATTAAAGCATGTTCCCTTCAAATCAATATCTTAATTTCATTTATTATTTAATATGGCAAATTTTAGAAGTTATCACAAAGCACTTAGTAATTGCGTGAATACATATTTGAGATAAAAGGAAAACATAAAAAGGAAAAGATGCTCAAAGTCTAAATTACTGCTTCTGATTATTTTTCACTGACATTTTATCTAAACATATCTGTATCTTCTCTTTTATTTTTTAAGCTGAAAATGAAGCTACACTGAATTAAAAAGAAAAAGTATAACAAGAAAATATAATTAGCTTATGTTAAGAACTCAACATACTTTTATTTGCTCTACCACATACTTAGCAGTTTAAGCTTTGCTAGCAGAGAAGCTGCTGAGTTTCATTAAAAAATATGACACGATTTCACCCGAAGTACATGTATTGAGGCACCGAGAGTGCAAAAAGCCTTTTGGAACATTTTTTATGTTTTAAATGATTATAATAATTTGTACTACAATGTAAAATATATCAAAGCTATTTTCATAACAAATTAAGTGGATATCTTGAAGTTTATGAGTGAAGTTCTCATCATTCGGAAATAATTTATTCTAAATCTATCATAACTGTCAACTTCAAATTTTGGACCACAATGCACTGTACAAAACCACTAAAAATGTTGTGACAAAAGTCATTTCTAAGATAGCCCGCCTCGGTGGGCTTAAATGGTAGCATGTCTGCCTTAGGTTCAAGAGGTTCCGAGTTCAAATCTCGGTCAGGGCGAGTTAACTGTATAAGGGTTTTTCCATGGGTATCCCTTACCTGACAGACGAATGTCGGGTAACTCTAAGCTCCATGTACCTTGGGATCATTTGAGCACCATTTCACCCATTCCCTTGATCGTCCGATATGACTTAACATTGGAGGACGTAAAAATAAAAAGGCATGTTAGTAATTCAAATAGTTCAATACTCTGTCAGTAAGAAAATGTTACAAAGTTTCACGGCAGCATAAGGCATCCAACAACCGATTATTGCTCTTTCTTCTGTCTATCTATAGAAAAATGTGTTACGCAGCTACTTTTGTAATAACATGTCTAAATTAAAATAATGTCAAACAAATAGAACGTCATTTTTGTTTCTATTTTGTGAATGTATCACTACACAGTTACGAAATATCATAACGTGTAATACCTCCAAGTAGCATGCAAATTCAGCATCTTAAGCCTTCAGTACTTCGTTTTAAGTGAGGTACGTCATGTGAACCTTGAAGCAATTTTATCAATTAGTTGTTAACCTCGCAAAAATATTTAGCATGGTGCTAAGTCTTCTTCATTGTGCAGACTATGCCTTAAATATGTAACGATTGTTTTGATTTAGGTGCCAAGAGTTGTAAAATTATTTTAATATGTTTAATGGTTTAAGAATCGATGTGGACAGGTTAAAATCAATAAGAAAAAAAATTGTTTAAACTCAGTAGAACATGGGATGATGAAAATGTAAGTGATATGATGTAAATGTTTTATGATTGGTAGTTTTAAAAATGATATTATGTAATATGTGATGTGGACCAGTAAACATTAAGTTTGATTGGTATTGAAGGCAATGAGAGAATGAAAACTCAATGATTTTAGGAGAACAGCTAGGAAAGAAAGCATCGTTGGATGGAATAACTTTTAACTTAACAGACGTAAATTCAGAGCCGCGGCGAAACCTTGTAAAAGAGTTAATTAATATGCGCTTTCTGTTGATTGTAATCAAGGTATACAGTACTATTGTCAAATTTTGTACGAAAATTGTATAAATAACATAAATTAAACTGATATATACATCTTGATATTTTTAAAGTAGAAAGAGTTTATTGGAAATGTATTTAGAAAATTAATCCTTTCACTCGCGACCACTTCTGTAAATTAAGAGTTGTCTTAGCTCAGGTATAAGCAGATCCGGAGATTTTTTATATAAATTGATATATCAGAGTGCCAGATTGGACCAAGAATAATTAAAACCTCGTGGCTTCGTGATCTTCTTCCAGGTGGGCTGAATAAAACCCTTAACCCCAGTGACAACGTTGGACGATATCAGGTGAGTATAATCCCGTTACACATGATCGCCGCAACGCGGGGCTTCGAGAACACCATCTTCCCAACACCATAATTCCTGCAGAAAATATAGGTAGATGTAGATTAGATAAAGGAGGTCACACCTAGAACCTTATGAAGCAATTGCGTCTTTTGTACATATATCCACGGAGGACTGGATGAGTTGTAGGATTAGCAGGACAAGTTCGAGCTGCAAGGACGAACAAGCCATATGACAGAGTCACGCAGAAGCTCCTAAAAAGTACTGGTTTAAAATCCAGCTGGTAGGGGCTCGCCACGAGCTGCCTATATCGTCTGGGAACTGCGGAAAATTTGACTGCAATGGACGCGAAGACAGCCTGTAGTGGACCAGGGAGAAAGTTCCAGCATGCGAGCCTGTATGCCAGCTGTCTATCTTTGACCGACACATTACTTCAAAGTCGTGATGTAAGAGGAAAGAGGGAAATCAAGTTATAGGAAACTGGAGAGTGGAGAGCCGCCGTGAAAGACCACTCCAGAATTCGCCTAACCGATGAAGGAAAAACCACACTTTTAGAGTGAATAAAATTCGAGGAATAGTGATAGAGAGCAATAAAGTTAAGAAAAGTAGCATAAGTAAGATTTACCGTTGAAAGCTAAATTAACTAATGTTACACATACACTTATATTTACTTTTAATTACACTGTGACGCAATAGTAACTGAGGAAAATAAAACTTTTAATTTAGAGATCATCAATGTGCTGTTCACATCTCCTACGGAAGATGTTATAAGTAGATTATAAGTAGCCTCCAAATGGCCGCTAGTTGCAGTCCTGCACGTATGTTAAATTAGAAGACATTAGAAAAAATTATATTTGATCTTTTTTGAGCCTTAATTCTGAACAGGCCTAAAAATCCTCTTATAAAAAACCAACGCTAAGAAGCTGGAAGGTCTATGACAGGAATGAGAAATAGCACAAAATACCTCTTAAGATCGAGACACGAGGGCTGTTCAATAAAGAATGATCATAATTTTTTCTGGTCATAATTTTTAGTACCAAAATTCAATCTTATAATATTTTGTTAGCTTAATGTGAAACAAACACTTCTGGTTCCCGCCTGTGAGATCCAGGCAAGTTCGGACATGTTCAGTATTGCCTACCGCTGCAATGGAGGTAACATGCAGTTAAAGTTGATATTAGAGGAAGATCCGGAGATTCTTTCAAACATTATCACTGTTAATGATACTTGGCTACATAATTTTTATCCTGAGAGGAATCAACAAAGCTCAGTGTGGAAATCTCCTTCATCACCAACCCCACAAAAAGAAAAAAAAAAGTGATTGCTTCTGCTGGGAAGTTATGGTCATCTCATTCTTTGATATTCATGGAATAATTTATCAGCATGTGGTACCTGCACACACATCAGTAACTGGACAATGCTACAGGTATGTGCTGAAAACATTGCAAGTCCATATCAGGCGCAGAAGACCACATTTCCATGAAGCATGCGTTATGCTGCACCACGATAATGCGCGGCTGTATATTGCCAATGTTGCTGCTGAATATCCTGCAAAAATCAACGTGAAGTTTATCCCTCACCCTCCTTATAGTCCGGATTTAGCCCCACGTGACTCTTTTCACTGTGGGGGCGATTTTGAAGGATTTCTCAAAATTGTCTTTGAAGACTGCCAGAAATGCTGGGACATGTGCATTGCATTCAGGGGAGACTATTTTGAGAAAACCATCAAAATTATGAGGGTGAGTAAAGATACGTTGTCAAAAAAAGTTGTGATCATTCTTTATTTAACAGCCCCCGTACAACGGTTTTGTATCTTTAAACGTGCCCGAAATTACTACTACAATTACTTATCATAAAGTCCTTTCTTCTAAACTCAGTAAAAATATTGCCAATCTTTAAATGTGAGAGCTATGGTTTACAGCTGCACCAAAAAGTACTTTTTGTATTTACATATATGGTATCTTTACAAAACTATATCGGTATTAGATGCAGAGCATTAAGTTATAAACTGTTGAAGAAATAGTTCAAATATGTAATTATATTTTTACATAAAAATGTGTATTTGCAATTTTCTTACAAGGTTAAATAAGGTGCAAAGGCAGAGAGATTGCCATAAGTAATCATATTTTGTTAACGTATCATAATTTAAAGAGAAAAACAAGAGGAAAATTAATAGAGCAGATTTTTAACATTGTGTAATATTTTTTAAAGAAAAGAATGTAATTTTACTTGTAGGTTTGATCTCGCAGTAAAATATCAAATCCTTTGATCTGACTTGAAATTTTGGTTACACAACTAATGCTTTATGAAACGGTAGAGAGTGCAAAATTAGGAACTAAAATGCCACTGTACGAAGCATCAGTTAACTGCCTCAAATGTATAGCCAAGTAAGTGGGACAGGAGTGGATCATGTGACGTGATCTACATTCAACCTTTTATGTCTATTTGCCTAGCACATTGCACTGATGTTGCAGCCTTAAATGTCGTTGACCAGCCATTCCAATGCCGTTTGGCTTGGTCGGAGTACTCGCGTGTATGCAGTAACAGCAATCAGGGTTTGGATGAGTTTGGGGGGTCAGTGCGTGAAGGTCATAGCACCATACCTTATGTTTCATTGTGGTTTTGAGAATGCGACCACCAATGTCATGCCATGGCACATGATAATTTTGTAGAAAGAATAGATTCTGTTTACCGAAATAGCTACCAGCTCCGCAGGCTAGTACCCGAGACCTTTTAAGCAAACCTCTGCTCCGTCCTTGCTGCCTGAGCCTGGCAGGACGTCCCCAATCTCCCATGGGTTTCGCGAAATCACCGCCCCTTGAGTCCAACCGGATCCGAACAACATTCAATCAAGGATGAGCTCAAAGGTTCTTCTGGTAGTCAGGAGTACTACAAGTGCAGGGGTTTGCAGCGCCGGTACCATGACAGCAGACGGGGACGATCCCTCGTCCCTAAGCAAAAGGTCGCCAAACAAGGCATACATCTTACAACGTTAGAGGTACCACGGGTGCTAGGGGCACGCAGGGGTCGGAAGCCCTACCCTACGGGAGGTATTAGAGGCGGTTAAAGGAAGAAAGTTCTTTTATTTGCCAAAATCTACGACACGAAACTACTTCTTTACTTACCTTCCGAAGAAATCCATGCCCGAATATGATTCATCGCCCACCATCGAGATAGAACCCACGACATCAGGCTAGTCTGCTCCCTCTAGACCGCGGTGGGCAACAAGAAGTGTTTGGTACATCCTTTTTGAATATACCTTTAGACTGCATGTCACATGATATTGTAGATCTGTGAATAAATTTTAGAGTAAGAAACGTGTTTATTAAAACTGTCGGTCTCGGTGCCTCAGTTGGATAGATGCTAGCAGACTAAAACCAAGGTCTCAGATATAAACCTGGACCAGAAACATGGCTTTTAAATGTGCTTTAACTACTAAGTGTGCTACAACTCTATGTTAGCAAATGTATTGGTCATGTACAATATGTAGCGTTTGGGATAGTTGCCGAAATAAGGGGGTATTAAGAATTCATCACCTCATTTTTAAATATAGCCCTAAGGTTATTGTGCAAACAGAAATGGCTAGATGATGAGATTTCCCTAGATACTAAAGAAAAGAAATGTTTCTTTAATCCTCTGCTTCTGAAAATACTGCATTAATTTTTTATAAATTATTTATTACATTGCGATATATAAACGCTAACAATATTTATACTGGTAACATAGTGGTATATAATTTATCTCATCGGGAACAAAGAGTTCCTTATTTGTGATTTCATCATGAAGTATAATATTTTTTTATTACTATCCCAGTTTTACGAAAATTATTTTGACAGAGTTAACATTTAAAACGACAACAGCATGTGAAGTCATCTTCGTTCCAAATTAAAGTTTTATAATTTGTAAAGTGAAGGAAATAATGTGATACATAAAAGACACAGATTTCCTTAAAATATAAAATTTATCTCTAAATTACAGTTTTATAAGTTGTAAAGTGAAAGAAAGTGCTACAGAAAGGACTTATAATATAAAGTTTATGCAAAGTTTGTGTGTGGCAAGTACACGTAAATGTGTGTATAAGAGGGAGAGAAGGAGAGAGATAGAGGGGGGGGGGAAGACGCTACTCGGTTCTAGGAGTATTTGTTATAGATTTGAACATGTTTTCAACCAGCATTATTGGGTATGTTTTCCTATTTTCTTTTTCTTTTTGTGTCGAAGTTCAGCCCAGATAATGGAATTTGAAAGCGACTGTATTCACTTCTCTAATAAATTCCTCATTGATCTAGACTTTATCAGGCTAAGATACAATAGTCATTTCCAAGAAAATGGAGTTTACACACACACACACACACACACACACACACACACACACACACACACACACACACACACACACACACACACACACACACGCACTCACATAGACGAATATATTGTGACTGTGGGTTCGTAGAATTAAAAGTCCCATTTACAGAAATTAAAATCCTTCTCTATTTCCGTAGAAATACACTGTTCACTTCTCAAGTAACAACATTACGTCACATACACCACACAATCTACCAAGGTCGCTGACTAAAACAAACAGCGTTCTGATTACACCTGTTTACATCAGCTCTCGTTACATCTGTTCACTTCTGTTTACTAAATCAGCTGAGCTGTTTACTGCTTACGACTTTACGACTAGGCTCTTGGCGAGTCGTATCCTTCTTAAATACCTCATCTGATAATTACCGACTGTTCCGGAACAATTAAGAAATCGAATAATCTCTATCATTCAAGATGTCACCAGAAATTTCCATTTCTCTCGGTTTGTTTGTTTCGACTGAACTTTATCTGCGTGCTATCTTTATCTGCCGGCTCTTTGTGTACACAAGCCGCGCTATCGTAGAAAACGGGTTCGCGACAATATATATACAGAGAGAGAGAGAGAGAGAGAGAGAGAGAGAGAGAGAGAGAGAGAGAGGAGCTCTTAATGAACTACACTGAAATATTTTCAGAGTAAGTGTAGATATCTTAAAAATAATTGGAGATAGGAAACTTATAACCTGTTGTTTCCAATATGGAAGTTAGGCCATTAAGATTATAATGTGTCAGTACGCCATTGCGAACGATAATACCACTTGAGTCCACAACACACAAAAATGAAAAGACAACTCGAAGCTCTCTCTCTCTCTCTCTCTCTCTCTCTCTCTCTCTCTCTCTCTCTCTCTCTCTCTCTCTCTCTCTCTCTCTCTCTCTCTCTCTTTGGCCCAATGGCTATGACACTAGCTTTCCAATCAAAGCTAAACAGTTCGAGTCTCCTTCACATTTTTGTCGTTTTCTTTATTCATTTTTATTTGTTTTGTTTGCTTGTTCATGTTTTTATGTTTTGTCTAAGATTTCAATTTATATAACTGTACACATTTTAAGGAGCAATTTCACCTTGCAAGTGCAATTAATTGCAATTCTTACTTGCAAAGGTTAATACCTGCTTAATACTTTCACATTTTGTGATTTTAAATGGAAGCTGGTTTAAAGGGTGAACGAACTTGCATAAAATAAAAAAAAAAAAAAAATATTGCTTTTTACTTCCACTTTATACAAACTACTCGAAATTGCAACCTGCATTTTCAATACAAAGTTGACAGCGGCGACAGAACGACTGTCGTACTCTGTCCAAAACTACTTGAGTGTGCCGAATAACTCACATGCTGCTATTACTCAGACAGTTAAGTCCTCTTCTGAGGTAATGGGTGTTTTATTAACCAGAGGCATGAAGTGACTCCAGAAAGAGAAATCAATTGTGTTCAGCATGCTGGCCAAGCTACAGCTTGATCCCTCTTGCACTGGCCAATCAGGTTCACGTTCTTAGTTAGGAATCATTATTGTAATTAAAGTACTAAAAGGACGAAGAAGAATATTAAGTACATGACGGGAACCGAACCAGTGACCCCCATTTTCACCTTTACAGATTGGACCACCAATCTGTAGAAACTTGTAGAAACACTATTAGAGTAGGCTAAATGATGTAAGACTGCAGTTAATCACCTTTGAGTATCGCACTGTAGGTATTTACTTCGAAATTTGAGAGGTCTTTGGGGAATTAAATCTTGCTATTAAGAATTATATTTCGATATTCGGGAAGAAGTCTTAAAGACATTCTTATCCAATAATTTCACCCTCTTTGTTTAAATAAAACTTATCAGCATCTGATCCAGTTAGGTTTGATGGAATTTACTCCGTTATGTTTTGCTACAGATCATAGATTGCCTGTCCCAACTTTCTTGTACTAGTCACATCTACAATCGCTGTAATTATATCGGTGTAGCTCATTAAAACTCTGTAATAAATTTTCCTTCTCCACCTACTTCGTACCTGGTGAATAAATTAAGAAACATTACCAAACAATATTTTACTTAAAGCTTCAGTTCTGCCACATTCAGCTTCCTCATACCACAGAAAGCGTCAGAGTTGAAGGTTACCACAAAATGCGTAGCCCGCCTTGGTAGCGTGGTGGTAGCATATCTGCCTCACGTTCAAGAGGTCCCGAGTTCGAATCTCGGTCAGGGTGAGTTACTTGTATAAGGTTTTTCCGGGGTATTCCCTTATCCTGAAAGACGAATGTCGGGTAACTCTAAGCTCTATGTACCCTGGGCTCATTTGAGCATCATTCCACCCATTCCATTCATCGTCCGAGTTGAATTAACGTTGGAGGACGTAAATTGCACAAAAAACAAAAAACAAAAACAGAATGCATATCCTTTGTTATAACTGTTTTTGTAATCTACGAACCGATAAATTGTTCAATGTTTCGTAATTTTAGGTGTGAACATGTATGATCAAAGTGAACTAATTAAGATTCTCTGTACATATAGGAGTATTTAATAACTCCACACTCTTAAGATGCTCAGTTGTTTGAAATGTGGTTTCTATAGGCTATTACAGAAAATGAGGCATAAAAGTATGGTATTTTCAGTACAAGTGAAATCACTTAAGCTTGCTACTGTTCCCACATGTTAGAATCCCATATTTTAAAAGGATTTCTGATAATTCAAAGTCTATTCGCTTTCTTATTCCCTTTGTATCTGAAAGGAAATAGATAAGGAAAAACGTTGTTTACTTCCATTTTCATGAAGCAGATATGAAGTTTAGTACAAATATTTTTAGATTAGACAGAGAAACTAATGCAAATGTAGAACATAT
The DNA here is from genome assembly GCA_030765055.1 of Mantis religiosa. Taxonomy (NCBI): domain Eukaryota; kingdom Metazoa; phylum Arthropoda; class Insecta; order Mantodea; family Mantidae; genus Mantis; species Mantis religiosa. The sequence goes on along the minus strand of CM060957.1, from coordinate 66,719,560 downwards.
TCTTTCTCTACTACACATAATCTGGAAACGTATTCCTTCCCTGCCACAAATTCGTGCCTAGATTTCAGGGATACAATTGTTTCAAGGCCTTCTAAACCCAAAAAGATTTAAAATAATATATTTTTATCTGTCATAGAATTACTTAGAACCAAAAGTTATTTAAAGTCCTCACTTAATTGCGTAGTTTCAGCATCTCTGAAGGTTGTGACATGAGGTCTCTAAGAAACTGTCCAACCCAAAACCTAAAATTGCCTTATGCTTCAAGTATTTAGTTTACTCTAAAAATGATAAACTATATTGAATAATGTACCATATGTGTAAGGTACTTTCCCGAAAAGAAAAATGTATATCTTGACATTTCTTCTGTGATCTTGAAGTCTTCAAGACCGCCCGGGATTACTCAGGCGGTTTCACCTGAGGCCCCCATTCTGGAGGCCTGGGCTGATTCCCGTGGCCGACCTACGTGACCCCTGGTTGTTTTCGGGAGTTTTCCCGGGTCGCTAGGCGAATGCTGGGTAGGTTAATTACATCCCCCGAATGTCTTGTCCCTCCATTTCATCTCCGTTATCATTTCATATCATCTCTCATCCGGTGCTCTCTTTCAGAGTAGTAGTGTCGGCGGGTGTTTCGGCGGTGCATGGCGGGATGATATGCTCTGAGGTAAACTACTTCCCCCTACGGTAGGTCGGTTGCCGGTCTTCACTCTTGTGCTGGGACCATTTTGGGACCCCAGCCAGTGACCTTTGAGGTTACGATCGCCTGCCTTGGTACCATTAGGGGACTCGGCTGCTGGGCTTGTTGCCATCCCGCTTTCGGGGAGCGAGTTCGTTGTCCTGGCCTGTCGAGGGAGGTATCTATCCAAGTAAACTGTAGGGACTCTGCCCTCTGTACTGTCGTGGCTCCTTGGGTTGGCCACCCTCTGTCTCCTGCGCCTCATCCTTCCTCTCCGGTGTGCCCCTACTTGGGGGTATAGGAACAATGAGCCCAGAACGGTGGCCTACGTACCAAATCCCCTCCTTAATGAAATCCTAATCCTAATCCCTTCATCACTCTGAATTACTTAAGCATAATAGATAAGCCTGAGATGGGCATACTTTTAATGAAGCATGCAATACTGTCATATATAATGCATCTTTAATTTTTATAATGTGTAATGTAATTTTAATAATTACTTATGAAATTGGTCACTCAATAACTTACGTAGTAGCGGAAGTAAGTCGTGCTTGGAAATTGAAAACCGCATATACAATATTCGAGTAGCATAAGAGGCTTGGCTTCTATTAGCCGTCTCAAACTCCAGCTGTATCGGGCGATCATCCCGCCCATGATCCTGTACGGCTGTGAGATCTGGGGAACAGTGGCGAATACCACTTTCGTCAGACTCCAGACGCTGCAGAACAGGGCGCTACGGGTCATCTACGATACTGACTGGAGATTTCCCGCCCATATCCTTCACGAACATTCAAACATTCCGTACATTGTCGACGTCATTCGAGAGAGGGCTCGTTCAATGTACGACAAAATTCAAACCCATGGCAACCCTTTGGTGAACTCACTGGGCAGGTATGACCAGAGGGAGCAAAGACGCTTGCCATCATACAAACTCCCCAGAGACGTATTGGGGCCCCTAGGGTAACCCAAGGAAAACCCCAAAAATACTCATTCTACAAACGCCTGATGGCTCGAGCGTCAGGACACCCGTACTCAAAACGGGGTAAAAGTTCTAAAACAGATCCTCCCCCAACGGGAGAAAGTAACAACAAACCCGCCTTTAGAGGACACTCAAGGGCAACCAGTTGAAACCTAATCTTAAAACACTCAAAACCTACCGCCAGCAGATCAAAAGCAATCACATTTGACTCACTTCGCAGGTTAAGCCGCAAAGCGGCTAGGTACTGCGGCAAAAGACACCCGGACGGGGAAAATTGCCCCGCCCGACCAGGACTACCTCTGGACCTCTGGAGCAGAGTGGCCAAGCGAGTCATTCAGCAAGATGCAAGCATAGGAGACGGATGCATGTAAGGCGACGCTCTCGTGGTGCAGCATCATAGTCATAGCAAGTATTCAGTGAAATGTTTTGTGATGTGAACGTTAAAAAGAATGTATTAAACGCTTTAGTATAATAAAAGCTGATTTATGTGTTTGAGTAAGCAGTGCTTTTTTAAAATTTAAGCATATGGTGCACCAAAGACCTGTGTTTTTTTGTTTTTTTTTTTATTTAGAGAATTGTTTATTTTGATGTCAAAATTCCACACAGTGAAATCACCAATTTTATCAGTGTGGGCATATTACATCACTGCTGTAGTATCATAAATGAACAATGACAATCAACATTAAAAAATGAGTCCTTTTTTGATTTGATTTGCTTCAGTCAGATGTCTTATAGATTATGCACCAAAAAGGCACCTTTTAACACAACAGAGCCTTTAAACAAATTATGAAACTGAATAATGATACACTGGAAACAATGAGTTTTACAGATATTTTGAAACATCCAATTTTATCATTAATAAAATTGAATATTTTTCATAAACGCTGTAAAGTATGGTTGGGATAAACACTTTTCATATGTTCTTGTTTACAAGAAACAGTACACATAGGAATGAATAACAATGTCACAACCACAACATTAGTATTATACAGTTTACAAGATTTAGTGTAACCACAATTCATGTAAAAGAGTTGTAATGAAAGATTTTGCTGGTTTTATTCCCCCTTCAAATGACATACTAAATTCAATTCTTCTTAGGCTTCTTTAGATTACGACTACGTGATTTAGCTTTACAAAGGGGACATATAGGAGCATTACGATGTATCTGCTGATGACAGGATAAACAAGACTTCATTGTGGGTGCTGGAACAGGAGCAGGTGGCATTGGACGCTGCTCTGGTTTGTTTGAACTTTGCACTAACAGCAGAGCAGGTTGAGAAGGAGCAAGAAAGGCTGATGCAGTCCCCTGGTGTGCAAGGGCCAAACTGGACAGTGTTGATTCTCGCATTTCAGGACGCCAGTCTGATTTGAAGTGCTTCTCAAACTAGTCAGGTGTAATCAAGTCTCCTTCTTCTTCCTGAAGTTCTGGAAGTCGTTCCAGGCCCACATATTCTCTTCTCATTCGATCTATGTCTAACTGTAATAGTCTATACTCTTCATAAATCCGTTTGGCTGTATCAAGGGCTCTATTTCTAGATTCTTCTGTTTGTTTGATAACATTTTCCATAGCATTGATATCAGCATGGATTTGTCTTAGTTCTTCTACATGTGCCACTTTTTCCTGCATCAGAAGATCCATTTCTCCATTTCTTGTTTGTACTCTGATAAACATTTTTGTTCCTGTTCTGTAGCTTCAACTTAATGGATTATTCTAAGTTTCATTTTTTCTAACTGAAGTGTTTTTGACCTGATTTCCTTTAGAGCCTCTAGCCTGGCAAATATAGTTCTTTCGTCCACCGACATTCTGAATATATCACTATCTGTGCTCTTGATTCACCTTTACATTTATTACTAAAAAGCTTATCGCATCGTCTCGCACAACGTCACCCAGTATTTAATTTACTAAATAATAAACTAGATTTTGGTATTTATAGGAAATCTACTCATATTGACAATTACATAAAAAATAAAAGTTTTAATCCTTTTTCACATAAATTTTCTGTTTTTAGTAGTTTGATTTATAGATTAATAAACATTCCCCTGAATAAAGAAGAATTTAGTAAAGAATATAAACATATTATCAATACTGCTATTAATACTGTTGATTGAAAAGTTTAAATACAAAAAAAAAACAGTTAAGGATATTTCTACTCTTAAAAAAATAAGAGATGATTATAATTTAAAAAAGTACTTACCATCCTTGGTTTAATAAACATTTTCAAAAAAAAATTAAAAAGATTTGTATATATTTAGTTCCTCAAAATAAATATAGTATTAAAAATTTATTACAATTTTCTAAAAGGGATAAAATTACTCACTGGTATTTATCAATTTAATTGTTTGGATTGTGATCAAGTTTACATTGGAAATATGAAACGTAGTTTGGAAACCAGAAAGAAAGAACATTTTCGTAACATTAAATATAAACAAATTGATAAATCGGCCATAGAAGATGATTTTTGGTCATTTAACCATGAAATAAATCCCGAAGTTAAATTATTAAAACAATTAAATGGTCCCATAGAGTTAACAGTGTGGGAGAAAATATTCATTTAAAAAAATAAACATCACGTAATGAATTTTGACATACCGGTAACTGATTCTGATTTTAGGTTTGTTTCGTATTCAGATGTTGGTAATGTTGGAAATGTAACATAAAAGAAAATAACATGGTAACCAAGATTTCCTTAACAACGGAGTTTGTTTAATAAACTGAAGACGAAGGCGATGTGCCTTTGAAATCGATCTTTTATAAAGAAGAAGGAATTATTAACATAAACTTAAGTTAAGTGGAGATTCTGTCCCAAATATTTTTATTTGTGTAATACCGACCAACAGTTTAAGGTTATAAATATCAATTTAACTACTGATTCTCCCTTTCAACTATAAAAATATTGCAAGAGGATTATTCTGTACATGTTTTTGACCATTAATATGAATTAGGCAGAGAAGCAAGCGTTTGCAAAAGTAGTTTGTATAAGACAAAAGAACGCTGTGTGAGTAGCGAACATTTTTGTTTTCGATTTCAATTCAAAAGCCTATGTAGGAGCTTATGTACTTTGTTAGGCGAAATTCGAGCTTAGCGATCTTGATATACAAAAATTCTATACTTTTTTTTCTCGCTGCCTTAAGTTTCCAGGCTGTGTAGTTACGCCACAGCAATAACGGGCTATTCATGTAGAGTGCGAGGGGGTTGGGGGTGGCACGGTACGCTTCACTCTGTGATAGCAAACATCGCCATCGACATCGGCATGATTGATATGCCTCGTATCAACACGTATGCAGACAGGCTAGCCCGGAGGGTGGAGGCGAAGCTTAGAGGCGCTTGATCCGATGCCCGGGTCTCTGATAAGACCTGATAACGCACTGCTGGCACCGTAACCCAGTCAGCATTTCCAACTGGAAAAGTGAAAGAATAAAACGTGTTTTGCATTCGCTTCTCTTTTAACAGCGTGACACTGATGGGATTTTTATTTTTCTGTTTATTTTATTTGGAAAGAAAATAAATAACACTTTAAATTAATGAGTTAGCTCGTTCTTATTTATCCATAACCAACACACTGCTTTGTCAGAATGCATCGAGAAATGCATTTCTTTTCCTGTTATTTTCAGAGCGTATTGATGTTCATTTTAGGGCATAGAGGTATGATATGATATACTTATTTGTACTTATGCATACAATACTGTGACTTTGAGGGTCCATAGAATTAGAAGGTCGACTTGCAGTAAATAAAAATCTCCTTTATTTTCGTCGAGATACACTATTCAATTCTCACGTACCAACATTACATCACTTATACACTGTCTACTAAGGTCGATCACAATAACAAACTGTGACAGCAGATTACATCATTAGCTCTCGTTACAATAACACTTCCAGCTGTCTCTCGTTCACAACACTGTTTCACAACTCACTGTTTTACAACTACTCACTTTGCCATAACCATGTGGTGCTGGCTGGCTCTATTTAGCCAGAAGGTTTTTGCTGCGTGCCCACCCGTTAATGGTTTTACTGCAGGTAAGGTATTTGAATTTGGGATGTTGTAGAGTGAGGTGTAGGTTTTTAGATTTGTGTTTGTTATAAGGTTACAGTTTTGTACCTAGGGGTTGAAGGAAACTACGCGAGCCGTCACGTCCTTAAATACCTAATTCGTAATTCTAGATTGCTCTAAAATAAACCAGAACCCGAACAATCTCAATCAGTCCAGAAATTTCCGGAAGAATAAATAAACCAAATTTTCTATCACATTCCAGAACCGTAACTTAATATATGCCGTCAAGTCCTTTACCTCAGTTATCTTCGATTGCTGGCACATGTTTACAATAGCCACGCTATCATTAACTGCTTAGCAAGGCTCATTATTACCATGAAACTTTATCCGCCGACTATTCTCTTATTTGTGCCAAAATTTTTATGTCTGTTACCGTGACAATACTTTCTTATAATTTCAATGACAGTTTTCAAATTCTATTCTGAGCACAAATTTGTCAGCAGTTCATTTCACGGGCTAGTAGTGGTACTGATTCCTTGGTCGTTTAGCTACAAACCAACCCTTAATGAACATTGATATATATTCCTTTGTGTCCTACATTTCTCTACCTCTTGAATCCCCTAACTTTCTCATCAATTTCTCTTTGACTTTTCTTTTCTGCATACTTCCCCATCTCTCTTATACCTTCCTCTCCTTCCAACGTAAACATTTTTATAGTTACTACGCAAGATGAGGTGGTGAATAAAGATATACATTAAATGAAATAGTCTGTTATCAATCCTGAAAGGAGAACTTGAGGATGACATATACACGTGGAGTCATTGATGTTGCATACATCAACTACTCCACATGTATAAATCTTCCTCACTCTGCTTTTAGGATTGATAACAGACTATTTCATTTAGTGTGCATCTTAACTCAACTGCCAACTCTAGAAAATTGGACTTTATTATCCTAGTTGATATCTCATATCAATTTCTCTCACTTTGTATTAATTTACGTTCCATAATGTAGTCCTCTATGTCTATTCTATCCCTACATAAAATTCACTCCTTTGGGGCTTAGAAGTACGCAGTGTAGGTTTTACTTTCCTCATATATTTGGTAAAATTTAATTTAATCCGTTTTAACCCCATATTTTTGCAATTTCATAGTATACAGTAACATAATTTATTTACCTTCTTGCTTTAACATATGCATTGATGTATAAAAGAATACCGCTAATAATTTGAACTTAACTTGTAAATCTAAAATTAGTAGTGATAATGTTCAGTTGCAAGTTTAATTCCAAATTCACTACTGTTTGCTTCAGTCGTGCATTTCTACAAAACTTTCTTCTCAAGTAACTTTGTTTTAGTGGAAATTAATTGGTATTTCACACTATCCATGCGTAGAACAAGGTTTGGTTAAGCAGAATCAGACCGAAAAATCCAATGCCGTTGACGGGACTTACACCACAGTTATCCCAGTCTCCGTCCTGTTGCTCTAAACACTGAACTACCATGAAATGTGCCACCATGACATTAAATCTTCCAAATGACTCACATCTTTCCCGCTAAACCACCCGGAGTTATCTTATTATGTCAATTAACAGAAATCCTTTTTTTAGTCCTGAAATAATACCATACGACATTAAACTTATGTATGTGGGGGAATTTGACTACATATGCTATTCTAATTAAGGTATTCTTAATACATTTTAAGGTATAATGAAAATACAAACAGAAATATTTTCTTTATTAACAATGAGTTGGACCTCTCCCTTTGAATTTTTGTAACACAACTAAACAAATTTCCTACTAAAATCTATCCATATTGTGACTTTGTGGGTTCGTGAAGCCAAAAGTCCAAGTTACAAACACAAAAATTTGCACCTTCTTTCCGTAGAAATACGCTTCGTGCACATACACAATACAACATTCAAGGTCAACAAACACAGTTGTTTACCCGCACGCGTTCAATTACCGACTCACTCCTCTTTGGCGGACGGGCTGCCTTTTTATAGTTTACTAACATTCCAGAAATTTCTCAAACAATCGAGACCCGGCTAGAACAAAGGCAAACTCTCGAGAAATCCGTCTCCTTCCCCCTCGCCGTTTCGGCGAGCTTTTATCTACATACTGCACTGCGCATCCCTTTGAATGCCTTGCCGCCTCGATCAACAATGGCCTGGACTAGTTTTAAAAGCAGAATACCTAATAGAGGGTATTTAACTTTGTTAACCGAAAGAAAATTTAGGTACCAAAAGCTTTCTTCTCCATTTAGCTGGCTGATACTCGGCATGTCGTTACATTTACTTAATTTGGATCATTTTTGTTGCTGTAATTTATGTCCTTAAGTCATACCGGACGATGAATGAATTGGGTGAAAAGATGTTTAAATGAGTTCAGGGCCATGGAGCTTAGAGTTACCCGACATTTGTCTTGGAGGTTAAGGGAAATTCCCAGAAAAACCCTTATCCAGGTAACTTACCGTGACCGGGATTCAAACTCGGGTCCTCTTGAACGTGAGGCAGACATGCTACCATCTACGCTACCAAGACGGGCATTTTCTTTGGATCATTGGTTACCTAAACTAGTTAAAGGTGTTAAAGTTGGGAGAATATTAAAAAAATTCCTTAAAATGGGCATCAGTATAAAATAGTCCAGTGATGATTATTTCAAGATAAATTTACAGTCAAGCTTCATATAAAGAGGTATCTTTATTTAGATCTAATAAGCGATAACGTTTTGCAAACATAATATGTGTTTTCGTAAGTTTCTTCTTTGGTTAGAGATCTGCTTGATCTTCTTAGAATGCGTTGCACTATATTTTGCTTATAATCCCGTAATTTGAAATGTATGAGGGTGTGGCAGATAAAACAATCAATTTAGTTTTGAACGGAAAGCTTAGCAACCACTTTATAGCTAAATAGTGTTCTGCCTATTACAAATGTGGTTTTTGACGAAGTAATCACAGAAAGCTGAAACAGCTGCTCCCGGCAAGATGACGAAGCACTTATCATTCAGCATTGTGTATGTCCCTAACAAAATCATCTTAATGTTCTTCAGGATTTTGTACTGCTAGACACAAAAAGCCATAGTCGGTGTATTACCATCTACGCTAGCGAAGATGGTAGTGTGTCTGCTTCACGTTCAGGAGGTCCCGAGCTCGAATTTTGGTCAGAGTAATAGTTTGATCGGTTATTTGGATAAGATAAGACCTATACCATACTTGGATAAGGTTTATCTAGAGTTTTTCTTATTCTGAAGGACGAATATCTGGTAAATCTTAAGCTCTATGGACCCTGGGTTAATTTGAGGATCATTTCAACCCATTAAGTTTTCTATGTGACTTAATTTTAGAGAACCTAAAACTAAAAATAAAGAAAGAGCCGTATTAAAATGCATATTTTCTTATTCATTCTATATATATATATATATATATATATATATATATATATATATTTCTGTGATGGAGATGGTAGTTAGAGTAGCTACTGCATTCTAAATAAAAAGCATATTAAAATATAAGTGAAATACACGCTTTGAAGCTCCTTATCCCCAAAAAGTAATGTTTTAGAACAAAGTTGTTTGTGTGTGTGTGTGTATGTGTGTGTGTGTGTGTGTGTGTGTGTGTGTGTGTGTGTGTGTGTGTGTGTGTGTGTGTGTGTGTGAACACCTGTCTATCAGCAGAATAACTCAAGAAGGAAAGATTTGTTACATATTTTAGCATTTAAGTTCAGCATTTTCCAAGAACGTGTTACGAAGATTTTGAAACAAAGTGTTCAAATGTGGGGTGTAGAAAGAAATTGGGTGATGATGGACTTCTTCGAAGTTCTTGGAGTTCGATCTAGTCGTTCCTCGGCTGCTCTGGTATCTGCATGGACTCTTCTTTTCCAAACTTTGAGATTTATTAAGAATGAATTTTTTTATCATATATCAATCGATATCAATTTTCTCTGGTTCAATCCTCTTAACTGTTCACCAATAATCACTTCTCTGTTACACAAAATAAAATAGACTGATACATATATTCTTACACACAAAAGTTGCCTTTGCACAAGAGCGTCTATTTGCGGACTTACTCACTCATCCTTTCACCATGGAAGCCTGGACCTCCAGTCCAGGTGCTTATATAGACTTTTGGCCGTTGCCATAACAACAAATCAGCATCATTCAACTTTTATACATTTCTTCATAAATTTTGTATAATAACCTTTTCATACCATTATACAATATTTTAAATAATTCTTTTTACATATTTAAATTATTAAATAGATTTAAATAATCACATAAATCCTGTCAATTTCCAAAAGGTCCTTCAAACACCAGATTATGTTTTGGAAATTGTTTGAGACTTTGACTTTTTAAAAATGCTTCTTGTTAGTTTGTGCATCAGAATATTTTCATTTTAAGATATAATAAAGCACTTTAGTTACTGATTTAAATACTAAAAGGTTTTAATTTGTAATGAATTGCTAATTGTTTTACAATTTCCCTTGTTGTATTTAATAAAAGTTGGCATACGCATTTTAATAATAAGCATACTTAGGTATACATATTATTAAAATATATTGCTATCCTCCTTCAAATGTATCTGCTCCAGAGAGGTTAATTATCCCTTTGAATAACAGCCTTACATTTGTATAACCTCTACTGGCTCTCATCAGATATTACAAATGAACGCTAAGTCCCATACATACTTTGAAGTATGGCTAAATAATCACATTAAATATGAGGCTTATGCAGCAGCAGTATTTACAGAAAATGCGATTAGACATAGAGTTGATGATATGTTGATATTCACATATTAGCTGTAAACTAGATTTGGTTATACTAGTTATTTTCTCAGTAATTTCTTTGCTTTCAAATTCGGAGCGATAATATTGCAAATATTACTTTAGTCGAAAGGATATGAGCAACCAGGAACAATACCCGCCTCTTAATCATGGTGGTAGCGTGTCTGCTTCACGTTCAAGAGGCTGCGAGTGGTCAGTGTTTCTCCGGAGTATTTACTTATTCTGAAAGTTGATTGTGGATAACTTAAGCTCTATGGAGCTTAGGCTCATTTGTTCCCCATTTCAACTATTTCTTTCATCATTCGACATGACTTATATAGAGGACATTCATTAAGAAAATCAAAAAAAGATGACTATATGAGACTGCAACCGACTGCATAATCAAAAATGAGTCCACTCATTTGGGCGCACCGCTCCACTTCAGTAAGGACAGGGGGGTCTTGGATATGCATTTGCAGTTCAGCAGAAGGTTCTAAGTGACCGGAATTGGCGATTACGGGGTCTCGGACGAAATTTATGAAAATATTGAATTTAATAGCCCTAATAAACCCATAAGATGATTTTCCTAAAATTCATTTAGATAGTAAATTACTATCTCTCATTAGAGATACATGGCTATTTGTCTAAAACTGTGAAGTGGGGAAAAATAAAATAAATGGAAAGAATCATTTCCTCCACACTAGCTGAGTGTAGACTGGGGTTTGAATGAATAGACCCGGACTGAAAACTTAAATGCCACAGCCGGGATTTGAACCACGGATCTCACGCTTCCGTGCGGTTGCTCTAACCATCTTAGCTCCTATGGCCAATATGCCGACATGACATTAAATTCTCAAACTGACTCGCATGTTTCCCGGTATAACCCGGGAGGTACTCATGAGACACGCAACTTTTGTGGCGACTTACGATGCTGTAAGTACTTAAGTCCCAGGCTTTACAGTTAAACCACTATGTTTTTATTTTAAGTAAATTGATGAAAAATTCAATGCATAGTCTCATAGCATTTGAGAACCGCTAGTGGTCTAAAGGGAAACATAAGAGTCAGTTGGAGAATTTAATGTCATGTCGGCATGTTGGTCATAGTGCTCAGTGATTTTGAGCAACTGCAGGGAGAACGGGAGGTCCGTGGTTCAAATGCGGGCTGTGTCAACACGGCTAATGTGGAAGAAGTGATTATTTCCATCAATTTAACCAAAAATTTAGTGGTTTAACTATGAGCCTGCGCCTTTAGTACTTACAGCATAGTATTTCGCCACTAAGGTGCGTGTCTCATAGCATATGAGAACTCCTAATGGTCTACCGGGAAACATACGAGTCAATTGGAGAATTTAATGTCATGTCGGCATGTTGGCCATTGTAGCTCAGTGGCTTAGAGCAACCGCACGGAGAGTGGGACATCCATGGTTCAAATCCCACCTACGGCATTGAATATTTCAGTCTGGCTCTATTCATTCAAATAAAATAAACCTTCAGCTTTCAGCATAAAGGGCCTAGAACCGGTTTTTCCCTAATAACAAGTGAAATCAAGGCAAGATCACGAGCTGTTAAATAAAATTCCATAAGTTTGAGTTCATCAAGGTCATTTTCTACTTAAGATAATTTATATGTCCTAATTTCTATATCAATCAGCGATATGACTGAGGAAGTGTCAAAGATGACGCTGTGTAAAGATTGTCATTGTGTGATTTCTCATCATTACGGAGCCTTAAATGATAGATAAGATTAATTAAATAAACATAATTGTTGCCCTATATGACGGCGTAATGTTTTAGCACTGCAGCAATGTTTCTGGTCAATATCTGCTTATTAGTTTTACATTTTCATTATCTGTTCTCTATTTATGTAAGGGAAAACTCTATTGTAAAAATCTTGAATACTAAGCATCCTGCTCCATAGGTTGATGACAATTTTTCCCCTTCTGTCACATTTATCATGATATAATTAATAGTAAGTGAACTATTAGTTCGAAATAAAAGCCTTAATCTCCTTTTTGGCAAACATTTTAACTTATCCTGATTTAACATTTCAGTACGATTGAGTGTTAACTAATTTGTCGAAAAACTCATTTACGCTGAAAATTAAAATGATTATGCAGTTAATAATTATATTTTAAATATACCTGCAGTGTTTGTTTCAAAAAGGAAGGATATACTCGATTCGTTCTTGAAACATACAAAAAACACACAAAGTAATGCTTAATTTTAAATGATTACATGAAATACTTTGTTACAATTAATTTTTCCAATTTTTATTGTCTTTGTGTGTATTAAATTCAAGCTATTAGGAAATAAGTTATTACGAGGGCTCTTCAATAGGGAATGATCATAATTTTTACGGTCATTATTTTTCGCAATACATTCAAACTTATTATATTCTGTTAGCTTAATGTGAAACAAACACGCCGTAGTAGCTTCATTGTCGGTACTCCCGATTCCCGCCTGTGAGAATCAGGCAAGTTCAGACATGTTCAGTATCGCCTACCACTGCAATGGAGGTGACATGCAGTTAAAGTTGATGTTAGAGGAAGATCCGGAGTTTCTTTCAAACGTAATCACTGCTGATGGAACTTGGTTACATCATTTTGATTCTGAGAGCAAACAGCAAAGCTCAGTGTGGAAATCTCCTTCATCACCAAACCCACAAAAAGCCAAAGTGGTTGCTTCTGCTGGGAAATGGGTGGTCATCTCATTCTTCGATATTTATGGAATGGTATATCAGCATGTTGTACCTGCACAGACATCAGTAACTGGACAATACTACAGGGTTATACCGTAAACATTGCAAGATCATATCAGGAGCAAAAGAGCATATTTCCCCGAAGCAGGCTGGATGCTGCACCAAGATAATGCGCGGCCGCCAAACTTAGTGCTGAATATCTTACAAAAATCAACGCAAAGTGCATCCCTTACCCTACCTATGGTCCGCATTTAGCCGCATGTTGCATTTTTCTATTCCCTAATTTAAAGAAATGCCTTCGTGGGAGGCATTAATCATCATCAGAAGCAGTGGTGAAGGCAGAGAAGGCGGTTTTTGGAGGATCTCTCAAAAAATTGTTTCCAGCTTGTCTTTGAAGACTGGCAGAAATGCTGGGACAAATGCATCGCATTCAGGCGAGACTATTTTGAGAAGGGCCATCAAAATTATAAAGATAAGTAAAGGAAAAATTGTGATCATTCTTTATTGAACCGCCCTCTTAAATATATTTAAAACTATTGAATTGCATATTTCATTTTTAATTCCTTCTCACCACAGACCACACAAAAGAAAAAACTGTTTTATATGTGAATATTAGCATATTGGGTACGTAAAGTGAAATACCTAAAAAATCTCCGAAGCGGAAAGTGTATTTCGTCACACTGTAATATAAAATCTGCCTGAAGAAAGGAAATTTTAATTAGGTTAACGTTAAGTTGAACTTTCACATTTAATCCAAATTGACAAATAGCAGAACTGCTCCAGATATTTCTTGCCAGGAAGATTTACGGATTATTAACCGTTTCATGGTAGTCGTTGGCAAGACTTGCATTCTGACTGAGTGCCTTACTTCATTGCTATGTATTTATTTAATTAACACCTAGCAGTCGACAGCTGAGCGGCACACTACAGTCGTAATATCCTACTTCTCTCCTTCGCTCTGGAACCTAACTCCTACATAGAGAACTCCTCCCCACCCTATCCTCCGGTCTGGAATTTAGAACCCACACCAAATATCGCGAAATGAAACGGGCGTTTCATAAGTCGAATCCATTGTTTAAATGATCCCTATATAATCGCGAATGATATTAAATTGTGTTAGCAAGGAAGTGATTTAGTGCATTAGGCGGTATTTGCTCTGTTAATTAACCTTTCCGAGAGTTTAGTCTATTATGGAGGAAGGCGAGGGAGGAAATATGGGGTGTGAGAAGTTGACTCTGCACGAATTGACGTTCGTGGACCCCTCTCACCCCCGTCGTCATCCCCCAGTCTTCTGGCTGGCTGCTCTTAGTAAGTGCCTAACAAAACCGGAGCTGCTTACTCAAACTACAAACAGTGCACTGTTTTCCTACTTTGGCTTCGATGTGAAACAAAAAGTACTCAAATGTCGTTTGATTAACTTGTAGTGTTTACCACATATGCATACATACATAAGAATTTCTTATGTATTAAGCTTAAAGTACTTTACCTACCTTTTACGGAAACATTTTTGGGTTAATTTTATATATTTTTCGTACAAACGATTCCTCAAAGGCATGTGTTTTTAGCAATATTTCCACCTGCCTATTTACGTATAAAATAAATTATTATATATTAATTTAGGAGTTAGTAACAATTACGTATTAGTCAATGGTAAACATGCATGGACTTTTTATACTAATATCTGTGAAAATGTGTCACAGGAAAGACCTTGAAAACAGGTATAAAATGGTATGAATCTCAATAATTATTAGTGACCAAAAAATATAGACATAGTTATTCAAGAATGTCTGATAGTTTTCGCTGTAACTGGACAATTTCGTCAAAGCTGTTGCTACGTTTAGCCTTTATAGCGAAATAGTTAACCCCCTATTCAGAGAAAGTAGTCTTCCTCAGAAATTATTTTCGAATGCCATTAGAATTTTCAAGTTCAAAGAGGAAATCCATTAAAGCTAAGATAAAAATGAAGTAAACAATGGTTTGGTTAGGAAAATTCTGAAGCTTCAGATGGTTGTAGAAAAGTCAGTATTGAGGAACAGACTGTCTAGCGAAGTCTCGAGCAGAGCTAGCGCTGCAGCTCCAATCCACGAGAAAAAATTTGCATCCAGTGAAGTGCAAGGTGCATCTGACGATATTAGGAATATTTTCCTGTTAGGTTAAATATTTTGAAGCTGTGAGCAGTATGTTTACATTCGTGAGTGGTTTGTAATATAGTGAAACTCTGCAGACATCCGTGTAACTCGCAACGCTGACTCAGAAGAGTTAGAGGAACTCATTTCGGGAAGAAACCTGAGTAAAACCCAAATTCACTCTGCAACAACACACCTACTCTCCATAGCAATTATCAGTTATACTGATACTCGTCGAAGTGGATACTGAGTTCATAGCGTTTCCTAGCCACAGCATCGACTAGTACGACGAAGGCAATGGATCGTCGCTTCGAAGCTCGTCGGAGCGAGGGTCCTTTCGAGAGAGCGCGACATTTTGTATCATTTTCTAAATAATGATTATAAATATTCGAAGAAATGCTTTCATTAGGTATGTAGTTGTTGATGAAAAGCATATGGAATGCCCTCCTATGCTAGTTTTGAAACTTCATCTTTTTATATTTCAGAAAATGATATACTTTTTAAAACCTTACAGATAAGTTATTGTAAAATTTAAACGAATTGGGACTACTTCTAACCAGTGTTTAACGCTCATATATATATATTTATATTTGGACGAGCACAACGCTCTGGTACCGTGTGCGAAACGCATCCAGGAGGTCCCAGGTTCGACCCCAATCTGACTTCACTTTTTCGTGGTTTCCCCTTGTCATATAGGTGATTACGGAGATGATTTAAGTTCATACTGGTATTTACTTCCCTCATTTCCCTTCATTCCATTTTCTTGTCATACTTCAGCCGTGTTTTTAGGCTTGTGATGTGTGTAGTATGGATAAATGGTACGAAGGCTTGCTCATTGGAACTGCTGTTCTAGGTCCTTCGCAGCATTCTGTGATCGCTGTCCTCATGTGGAGGACACTTGACAGCGGGAAAAGATTATAGAAGGCTGCACAGCGATCATGCAGCCAGGATAAACAACTCTTGGCTCTTGTAAGGTACTTCTACGTGTTTCTGTCGCCTGTGATTTTGTGACCTCCTGTAGTTCGTTTACCTGGTCCCCTCTTCGGTGTGTTAGCCCCAATAGATAAGTGGAGCTCCAGTGCATAAGGAGTTCCACTTGTAAGGGAATTTAGTATGCGGCCTTATTATTCTGCCTTCTCTTGCTTCGTTCTTTGAAGTGAGGCGGTCCGGCCCGTAGCGAACCACGTCGAGCTCTCCCTTGTGCTCAACGCCTCACAATAAAGGATTGGTGGCGTGCGGAGGCGGTTCGAGGTGACTTGTAGCTCTTGGATGAGTACTCTCAACTGAACTTTAGGGAGTGGGTGCGCCCTGGCTAGTTGTGGGCTGAATGAAGAAGGCACCTCGAATCTGGTAGACAGAAGTTTACAGCTGTCCCTTAGACCTCTTTGCTCGCCACCGCAAAGTGGTCGTCCGTGTAGTGGCTGTGTTCAGCGTCACTGTATCCCACGTCAGTATTGTGGTGTGATATATAGAGACAATAGCACTGCGTAGTTGAACTATCGCCTTCCCTATGTATTACCCTTTGCACTAATTCTCACTGGAACGACTGTTCAATACTGTACTTTGGCTTGGTGTATGGCGTGGAAGCGTACTTGTTAGACGACGCCGAATACGCGTCCGTCTCACGTAGATCACAGGACCGAAGTGTTCTTACAAGATAAAATACTGTCACCCAATTAGGGAAGGGACGGACAGGCGACAGTTGGGAGGGACCCTAGGCACTGGGCCACGCCCACTCATCGGTCTCTGTCACTAACTGAGGGAAATGTCAGTTGTCCCTCGAAGTTTCTCTCCCCTTCTCCTCTCCTATGGAACGTTCGGGTAATTTGCGGAAAACCAGAGACTTCTAGAATAGCAGGATATTCCTATAAAAGGGACTTCGATTAGGAGTGAGTCAGTCAGTGTTTGACGTGCTAGCGAAGGACGTGTTAATGAACGAGAAGACTGTGCGTGCATCGGAGCTTACGTAACCGCGAGTACAGTGAAATTGTAACGGACGAACTGGTGAATTATAATTGTTGCAGCACGTAATTCTGTGTAATTGGCAAGTGTTTAACTGTAAGTCGGTGGAAATAAAGAACATTGTTGAGTGGTGTAATTGGACTTTTTATTTCACGAACCCACAAAGTCACACTGGTGTCAGGAAGCGGGAAGATAACATCACCGAACATTACAACCATGGACGCGGCATTGGAGAAAATTTTGGAGAAGATGATGGAAATTAAGAGCGAATTGACCACGGAAATGAGGGCAGCGAACGAGGTCCTCGCCGCCAAATTTGGGGAACAGTTGGCCGGCATGAGGGATGACGTCACGAACCTGGGCAAGCGGATGGGTCAAGTAGACGACCGCCTTAATGATTTAGAGGAAAAAGCCGACACTAACGCCAAGACCCTGAACGCCGTGGTGGAAGACGTCGAAGACCTTGCTAACCGCGTTAACAACCTGGAGGGAAAGGCCGACAGCAGCGTCAAGTCCCTGAACGCCATGGTGGAGGACGTCGTCGGCAGGAAGCTGAAGGATTTGAAGGCCGACGCGCCGGGACGCGACACAACATCTGCGCGCGTCAAACCTCCCAAGTATGACGGCGCGTCAACGTTTGAGGTCTTCCGCCGCCAGTTCGACACAGTGGCCAGGCACAACAGATGGTCACCGGAGGAGGAGGCCACACAGTTAATAGCCAGCCTCCAGGGACGGGCCGCGGAAGTGCTAAACGCGGTGCAGACGATGGCGGCGCCCAAGGACATCTGGGAGGCCCTGGAGAATCGCTTCGGGAACCACCGCTTAGCCGCAGCATACCGAAACCAGCTAAAGGCAAGGTCGCAGCAGCCGGGGGAGACGCTGCAGGAGTTCGCCATAGCCATCGAGCAGCTGGCTAGCAAGGCTTTGGTTGACCTGCCACTGGAGTTCGTATCCCGGGAAGCCGCCTACAATTTTGTCGACGGGGTACGGGACACGGAGATTCGTCAGCGCCTAATGCTCGGCGAATATAAAACCATACACGAGGCGCTGACAGCGGCATTAAGGATGGAGGCGGCCAAAGTAACATCTATTCCGACGTCGAGAACGAGGAATGTCCGCTACGCCGGAGACAGGAGACCAGCTGAAGGACGCCGGCGAACACCTAGTGGCCTGTGTTGGGGGTGTGGACAGCCCGGACACCTACAGAGAGACTGCCCACGCCAGGAAGAGCAGCCGGAAAACGAGTAAGGGCCGTCGTGGAGAGGGGCACGTCGGCGCCATCACCACCATCCCCTCGAGTGACACTGCGCGCCGTCAGCCGGCGTATGGATGAAAGCCTCATCGCGGACGGTTGGATAAGAGGAAAGCCGTGCCGCGTGCTGGTGGACACCGGGGCGGCCGTGACCATCATCAGACCTGACGTGGCGAAGGGTTTGCCGACAAGGAAGCCAAGCCGGCCATACCAGCTTGTCACGGCATCGGGCGACACCTTGCCTGTGGAGAGGGAGGCCCTGCTGGAGCTGAACTTGGGACGGAGTGCCGTTCGTCTGTGGGTGTTCGTCGCGAAGGTGGCTGAGGAGGTGATCCTGGGACTGGATGCCCTCAGGAGCCATGAGGCGACGGTCGACGTCGGCAAGAAGGTCCTGCGGCTTAACGGAGAAGAGGTTATACTCCGTCAACCCGAAGAGCGCCTTGGAATGTGCAGGGTCGTCTTGGACGAAGACGTGGTTGTTCCCGCGAGGAGCGAGGTGGTGGTGACGGCGCGACTTGAGGGCCAGAGAACCAGGAACATGATGCTGGACCAGAAGACGCCTGTACACGGACTGTGTGTAGCCAGGGCATTGCTGCCGTGCCGAGAGGAGGTGCCAGTGAGACTGCTAAATCCAACGGACACCGATCACGACGTCCAGGCCGGGACGGAGTTGGGAACGTGCGAGCCCGTAGTGAGCGTAACAGCAATCGACAAGACACAGGAGCCGGCGCCGAAGCAACACCTGGGGCCCCGGCTAGAAGGCTTACTGGAGAGGGCGGCCGACCACCTGACCGCAGAACAGCTGGAGCAGGTTCGACAACTACTGGGGCGATACTAGCGCGTCTTCAGCCAAGGCGATAGTGACTACGGCCGCACGGACAAAGTGCTTCACCGCATCGACACCGGAGACGCCCGGCCTATTCGGCAACCACATAGACGCGTTCCGCTGGCGAAGCAAGGGGCGGTACGAGACATGCTGGAGGACATGAGATCCAGGGGAGTGATTGAAGAGTCCGACAGCCCTTGGTGTTCCCCTGTAGTCTTGGTGACGAAGAAGAACGGCGAGCTGCGCTTCTGCGTAGACTACAGAAAGCTGAACGCTGTCACCCGGAAGGACTGCTTTCCCTTACCCCGGATTGACGACACCCTGGACACGCTAGCTGGTGCACAGTGGTTCTCGACCCTGGAACTGAAGTCGGGCTACTGGCAGGTAGCTCTAGACCCGAGAGACAAGGAGAAGACCGCATTCTCGACGGGCCAAGGTCTTTGGCAGTTCACGGTTATGCCCTTTGGCCTCTGCAACGCACCAGCTACCTTCCAGCGCCTCATGGAGTCAGTGATGAGAGGGCTGACTTACGATGCCTGCCTGCTATACCTGGACGACATCATCATCGTCGGGAAGACTTTTGAAGATCACCTCGAGAATCTGAGTAAGGTGCTACAGAGACTGCAGGCGACCAACTTGAAGCTGAACGCGAAGAAGTGCCAGCTCTTCCGCAAGGAAGTTAACTACTTGGGCCACATAGTCTCAGCAACCGGAGTGGCCACAGACCCGGAGAAGACGCAGGCTGTGAGAGATTGGCCTCGCCCAAAGGATAAGAAAGAATTGCGCAGTTTCCTGGGGCTGTGCAGTTATTACAGGCGCTTCATAAAGGGGTTCTCCAACATCGCAAAACCCCTCACCCGCCTGACAGAGGAACACCGGCCTTATGTGTGGACGGAGGACGTAGAAAACGCTTTCCAGCACCTAAAGGAGACCATGTGCAGTGCTCCAATTTTGGGTTTCCCACAACCGGGTGGCACCTTCATTGTGGACACCGACGCCAGCGACCATTGCATTGGAGGTGTCCTGTCGCAGATCCAGGACGGCCATGAGCGGGTGATAGCCTATTACAGCAAGACGCTATCCAAGGCAGAGAAGAACTACTGCGTCACCCGACGGGAGTTACTGGCGGTAGTAAAGACATTGGAGCACTTCCACAAGTACCTGTACGGTCAGCCATTCCACCTGAGGACTGACCATTCCGCCCTAACCTGGCTATTGACCTTTAAGAACCTGGAAGGCCAGACAGCACGTTGGGTCCAGAGGCTGCAGGAGTACGACTTCACCTCGGAACATCGTAGAGGGAAGAGCCACGGTAACGCAGACGCCATGTCCCGAAGACCCTGTCCAGAAGAGTGCGGCCAGTGCACAAGAGTGGAAGAGAAGGAGCGGCATTTTACTTTTTCAGTTTTTTACATTTAAAGAAATTTTTAAGTCATTGGGTTGAATTTAAGATTCTATGCCGCAGCAGTCCGAGTAGTTGTGGCAGTGCCTGCTGAAGGCTGGGATAGCGCAGGCCTGAGGAGGGAGCAGCTGGCGGACGCAGACTTGGGGCCACTCTTGAGGGAAGTGGAGGCAGGGATGAGACCAACCTGGGAGGACATCGCACCGAGGAGCGCCACCTACAAGTCGTACTGGGCCCAATGGGACTCGTTGAAGATCAGAGAGGGCGTGCTGTTCCGGGTATGGGAATCACCCGATGGGAAGACGCAGAGAGAGCAGTTGGTACTTCCCCGGAGTAAGGTCCCGGAAGTCCTGGAGGAAGTACACGCCGGTACTTCGGGAGGACACCTGAGAGCGAACCGAACGATTGACAAATTACGGCAGCGCTACTACTGGCTGAGGCTCCGAGCAGATGCTGAGAGATGGTGCCGTCAGTGCCACGTGTGCGCGGCGAGTCGCGGCCCCCAGACTAGGAGCCGGGGTCGCATGCAGCAGTACAAGTCGGAGCGCCATTCGAACGGCTCGCCGTTGACATTGCTGGACCGTTCCCAGTTTCCGACCGAGGCAACAAGTACCTAATGGTGGTCGTGGACTACTTCACCAAGTGGCCGGAGGTGTATGCCATCCCAAACCAAGAGGCAAAGACAATCACAGACTGCCTCGTGGAGCAAGTGTTCTGTCGATTTGGGGTGCCGTTAGAGCTACACAGTGACCAGGGTACCAACTTTGAGTCCAACCTAATGAAGGAGGCATTACAAAGGCTTGGGGTGAACAAGACTCGCACTACGCCTCTACATCCCCAATCGGACGGCATGGTCGAAAGGTACATCAAGACCTTAGAGGAACACCTGAGGAAAGTATCGGCCAGCCATCAGCGAGACTGGGACGTCAAGGTGCCACTGTTCTTGCTGGCCTATCGCTCGTCTACACACGACACAACTGGGATGACGCCAGCCAGCTTAATGTTCGGCCGAGAGTTACGCCTCCCTTGTGACCTGGCTTTTGGAAGCCCTCCGGAAGCGAAACAGCCAGCGACCGAGTATGTGGAGAACTTGGTGGACCATCTCCACAACATGCACGAGATGGCTCGCCAGAACATCCAGAAGGCGAGCGACCGCATGAAGACCAGGTATGACAGGCAAGCCAACAGCCAAGGGTTCCAGCAAGGTGACCTGGTCTGGTTGTACCGTCCTACCCGGACCAAGGGACGCTGCCCGAAGCTCCAGCAGCCATGGCAAGGACCGTACCGGGTTGTGAAGAGGATCAACGACGTGGTCTACCGCATCCAGAAGGTTCCCCGAGGAAAGATGTTGGTGGTACACCTGGATCGTCTTGCACGCTACGATGGTGCTGTTCGGGACGACCAGCTTTGAGGAGGGAGCAGTGTCACCCAATTAGGGAAGGGACGGACAGGCGACAGTTGGGAGGGACCCTAGGCACTGGGCCACGCCCACTCATCGGTCTCTGTCACTAACTGAGGGAAATGTCAGTTGTCCCTCGAAGTTTCTCTCCCCTTCTCCTCTCCTATGGAACGTTCGGGTAATTTGCGGAAAACCAGAGACTTCTAGAATAGCAGGATATTCCTATAAAAGGGACTTCGATTAGGAGTGAGTCAGTCAGTGTTTGACGTGCTAGCGAAGGACGTGTTAATGAACGAGAAGACTGTGCGTGCATCGGAGCTTACGTAACCGCGAGTACAGTGAAATTGTAACGGACGAACTGGTGAATTATAATTGTTGCAGCACGTAATTCTGTGTAATTGGCAAGTGTTTAACTGTAAGTCGGTGGAAATAAAGAACATTGTTGAGTGGTGTAATTGGACTTTTTATTTCACGAACCCACAAAGTCACAATACTTTCAGCCCTTTCCTTGAATTTCCCCCAATCTGGGTATTTTTTGGAGTTTGAAAAATCACGTGAACTAATATTAACTCTCCATTGGTCGGTACCTATCCCCACTTACATTCAGTGTTCAAATTTTTCAGTTTTAGACCTGATATCAGAGTCGTTTTCTTTAACGGCCCGCTTGCTAAAATTTATACGGAAGCATGCGTTCTGAGCGATGGTCAAAATCTCAAAGCCTGTTGTCAGAAACACGCATGGGGTTGTAACAATAGGTTCGTTTGTGACTAGTCGCACCAAGTTTGCCTTTAGAGCAAGACAGACAATAGAGTAGGGCTGTTTGTTTACAGCGATTTGAAAGGAAATTTACTGACTTTCGAATATATGCTCACGTTATATCTATATATTCTTTGGCGTGTGTTATTTATTTACTTTTAATTGCGTGTTTATATTAATGTCTTTCTGACAGCAACTTATATGTCGTCTCAGTGTTCCTAGCTGACAGGGGCTGCCTCAGAAGAAAGATTTTTATGATGTCAAAAGTTTGTATGAGAATAACTTCGTAGCTTTTCAATTTAGGTTTGATAATTGTGTTAATTCATTTGAACAAATGTTTTATTGCAGTTTTCGACTTTGTCTTTAGCGAATGCTGGGATGCTTACCTTTTTATGGACAATTTTATTTCCTCCATGTTATTTCATTATCATATTATAATCCTGTTCTTACAGGGCTGAGAGTGTCAAAAAGAGCGAGTGTGGCGCAGCTGTGTGGAAGAATTTGCGCTCTGTAACGACTGTTCTCCACATAGGGGTGGCACTTTGGTTACCTATACTCCTCTACTTAAGAGAAAGTCTCCGAGGGGTGAGACACAGCGGGGGGATTGGCGAAGGTTCCCACACCCTCCCTGGACAGTTTTATGACACCCATGTCAGTACAGTTACAGACCATTCAAAAGCAATCTGACGGCTTCTACTTTTGTGAATGAATCTTCTCGGTTTTAGGGTACAGAGTGAACCGTACGTATGTGTTTCTTTAATAATTTTTCTCCTTGTGTAGCAGACATTCTCTGCCACACAAATTCGCTGTCCTTGTCCCACTGTGTAAAAAAGGATATTCTTTTAAGTGACCTTCTTTGCTTTGATGGAAGGTTTCTAAACCGGTGAGTCTGATGGCTTGGAAATAAACATTCTGCCGAGATGCAGAGTCCTCAGTATATGTTATATATCCCTTGCTAGTTCGCGCCTCTTGTACCTACGCTATACTCCCTCTTATCCCCTCATCCCTATAGGAGTCCAAATACAAAAGCTGTAGGACCATTATGGGTTCCCTTCCAGTTCGTCTCGACTTTGCTATCTATTTAACAGGGTATTTCGAGATGAATTAATATATACTTTATTAATAGGTAACCATTTTTAAAGTATAGTATGTATTTTAATCAAAAGCCCTAGCCTTTTCTAAAACATGGAGCTAACAGAGCCCCGTGTATATATTTTGGTTCGGATAACTTCCTAGAAAATTGGTTTTTATGTATATAACTGATGAATTTGCACATCAACCTTGGTGTTTAGTGGATTATTTATTTTAATTATGTAATTTATAGGCATTTCTACATAAGCTCACCTGTTTTCTTAAAATTTGAATTTACAATGCAATCATTGCATCCGAATGCGTTGCTATTCTACTTGCTATAGGAGGTGACAAAAGCTATAAGTGAAGAGAAAATGCTGATTTGCTGCTAGTATTTAATTTTCTCTTTCTTACCATTTACCAGGTATTTCTTGCAGATCATTCATATCACCTAATCAACAGAGTTTCTGTACTTCAGTCACTAGGAGTTATCAAATTACTGTGAGTACATATTATAAAATATGAACTTGTGAATCTAAAATATGCCGTTTATATCACTAAAGTAGTATTCGTCATGAGATCACACGTAAAAGTGTAACATTCTGAGGAATGAGGATTTGTAGATGTCACATCAAAGCTTAAACTTGAAAGGCTAAACCATGTAACAGGAATACTTTTGAAGCAGCTGATGGTACGTGAATTCTTTTATATTCGTAGTTGCATACTATAATGAGCTCTAGAGTAGCCTCATTATTGTCAACACAATGCTCTAAGGAATTCCGTGCTGACGCATGCAGGAAGTCGGAAATAATAAGCTTCTTTAACTCCATATATAAGCATTGATACATTTTATCGCCTTATGCTTAGTTAGGTCGTTTCCCGGAAAACGAGAAAATAAGACCCTTTCTATCCTTTTATGATGTGTTGTAGCAAAGGGAAATAGAATCTATGAAGGTGCACTCGAGTATAAAGCAGTCTAAAAATAGGAAAGGAAATGTATGAAGTTCCTTTCTTAAGCTTTGCATAGCAGTTTTATGCATGCAAAGAAGGTCGCAGCTAACAAATCTGTCAGCAGATTTCAAAATCCATATAAACTGCTTTGAAAACAAAAATGACCAGAAAAGATTTAGCATCGACTGCAGGTGGGCATCATCAAGACTGCAGCTGCAAGAATCAACTTTTACATTGCTACATGCGTATTGTTATTCATGCAGAAATTCACTAGAGTGAGTGAGTGAGTGTGTAGTGTTTTAGGGCCCGTCGACAACAAGGTCATTTGGGCCGAAATTCACTAGATTTCACTTTTAACGTTTGCAGGCATTCTTTCTGAAAATAAGGCAAAGAAACTTCTTTAGAAGGTGTCCCACCTGGGTAACTAAAAAAAAAAGAAAAAGAAGAGAAAAACATGTTATCTAATTGGAGCATATTCCAACGATGTAATACCCAGATTTAAAAAAAAAAAAATGTTATCGTTCCAAATAAAACTTCACATGGTACCCTTTCGGAAAAATTTAATGTAATAGAAAAATTACTGTGCAAGTTTTGATTATATTATCACACGTTTAAAATATTTTCGTGAGAAATTCTTCTTTCTTTTAATTTTCAAGAGGTAGCTTCTGAAGTCCTGTTCAATCTGAATGTGTTTTGCATAATTTGTAAAATATAAAAGATAGAAAGTAAATGTGGATAATCTTTATTCACAATATTTGTGTCAGAAACATCATTCTGTAATGTAATAATTTTCAGTATATTAATTCTTATTGTTTTGAAATTCTTAATGCTTATTTTTTATTCGAATGGAAAGTCGTTATTCTCTCTCTGTCTCTTTCTCTCCCTCCCTACCCCATTCTCTACCTCTTGGCGGCACTAAGAGGCAGAAATTCAAAGCTACTTTTCGGCATCTTAAAGAACTTTACTATCATTTAAACCTTCATAATACCTCTTTTGACACTATAACTTCCAGTAAACACACAAGAACGCAATTTCTCAGACCCTATCTCGTTTAATATGAAATACAGGAAAGAGTTTAGTAAGTATAATATGTATAGGAGTGAGTAACCTGCTAGTGAAGAATATCAAGATAATTTATTTTATTTGCTTGAAATTTAAGATAGCTTAACTTGGAAAGATACATCGAAATATGAGATATGTGAAATAATGAAGAAAAGAATTTGAGGATGTTTTCCGACAGTTATTTTCTCAGGATATGGGGAGACTTGTCTAACCGAGATTCAAGCTGAGACCTCTTGAATGTTAGTTAAACATTTTAAGAAATCTCTACTACGGAAATAGGCCAAGTACTTATTTGTGAAAACTGATAAAGAGATAAGGTCACTACAAGCAACTTCTACCGTGGAAGATATATCAATTTACATAATACTGCGAAAAGAAAACAGTGAAGGTGCTACAAGCAGGTTCTTTTTCTTTGGAGAATGATGCTACTTAGTTTATACTTTGAAAGTTACATGTTATTATAAAATACCTAAGGCGAAATGCAATTTCATTAAGAAACTATACTGAACTGCTAAAAACATAAAAGTATTAACGTCTAAAACTTGTATGATATATAACCAGATCGCACTGAATTTCTAAAACTTTGTAGGAAGTAAATTTGCTGAACCTATTTATCTAGTAGTACGCAGTCATTTGCTCACCCCCACTCACTCACATTTGTTGAAGCAGCATTCTAGTATTCCGCCCAAAACATTATCACATTCCGCGATATAATGTATGCTTCTTACCTCTTTTCTTATGCACGCTTAGGCAGAGCTATTTACAAATTCTGATCAGCGTTGTCATAAGTAGTAGCTAAAATTACCAGTTTCGTTTTTTTTTTTTTTTTTTTTTTTTTTTTTTTGCACATGTGTATATTTTGTATAGAAAATAGTTAAGAAGAGACATATGCAGTGCATACCCCTTAGGTGTCTATCTAATTTTAAAAAATCTCTTTTCACAAGTAAGTTCAAGCTATGCTAATAAAAACCATTACGCAAACGATAACTAATCAAATATACATGTTGGGGCAATACTACGAAGATAATGTGTGTGATGCAGGGTCCTCAAACCTGTGCAGAGCACCACATGTACATGAATGTGCCCTCTGTGCTTCGAACACAACTCCGTACAAGACTGGAAGAGCAAACACATCCTGGGATAATATGCCCAAACAGTTCACAACTGAACATGTATGACGCCGATCAAGTCTGTGTAAAAGCTCAAATTCTTCCCGCTGTGGCATAAAGAAAAGTGCTTGAAGAGGGCGATGCCATGACATTTTGACCAACTACACCAGAAACAAACTTTAGAAAACTCACCACCGTCGTGCCGAACACGCTAGAAACCGTCACCTTGTTATACAACGCTGAAGCAGATGATCAGAAATTAATGGACAGGAAAGTCATTGGAAAAGAGGACCAGTTGATCATTTATCTACCAACTTGAGAAAACCACGGAAAATCGCAGCCAGGGTAACTTTCTCATACCTTTAATTTTACTACGCCTTCATTACACAAGTTACGATTATTCAATAAATTTATATGAAAATAAGCAAAATAATTTAATTTTTTCTCTTTAGAAAGAGAACCCGGGACTTTAAGAATATAAAGCATACCGGAGAGTCATAACGTTCGGTGGAAATAGTAAAATAAAGAAGATATAGAAGATAATTAAATTTGAAATTTTGTAACCTTTCTTAGGACAGCAATCTAAATGGAACAGCTAGCTCAGTTTTTCCATTAGCAGTAGCTGAGCCAGAAGCACCAGTAATCAGCTTTAAGTTCTCCGTAATACCTACCGTATAAATTAGATAGGATTTGTGAAGGTAATTTGTTTCCTGGTCACACAAAGAGTTGGTGCAGCCGTCCGCCACCCTCCCCCCAGACTACTTTTGCGATATGTTAGTGACATCTACGATGAAACGTACATAACAATACACAGCCGCTTTTGATAAACACAAGAACCTTACACTTAAAGCAAATGTTTATGTATATTCCACATTTGGCTTTTAGCGTTATCGTACGTAACCTTACGAGGGCTTAAATTTATCTAGTGAAGCTCATAACCCCTTGCGCAGATTTATTGAGACTGTTATATGTGTAAAATATAATGGATGATAATAATAATAGTACTACTACTACTACTACTACTACTACTACTACTACTACTACTACTACTACTACTACTACTACTACTACTACTACTACTACTACTACTACTACTACTACTACTACTACTACTACTACTACTACTACTACTACTACCACTACTACTACTACTACTACTACCACTATTACTACTACTACTACCACTATTACTACTACTACTACCACTATTACTACTACTACTACTACTACTACTACTACTACTACTACTACTACTACTACTACTAATAATAATAATAATAATAATAATAATAATAATAATAATAATAATAATAATAATAATAATAATAATAATAATAATAATAATAATAATAATAATAATAATAATAATAATAATAATAATAATAATAATAATAATAATAATAATAATAATAATAATAATAATAATGATGGTGATGGTGATGGTGATGGTGATGGTGACGGTGACGGTGACGGTGACGGTGGTGATGGTGATGGTGATGGTGATGGTGATGGTGGTGATGACAATAATAATACTGATACACTTTATTTGTGCTTTCTAAAATGAAATTAATTTTAAATGTTAATCTAAGATTACCATGTACTTACTAAATGAATAAAAATGTCTTACGGAATACTACACCTAGCAGGATGCCTCAGGCGGTGTCGTCTGTGATCCGCATTCGGGAGGCCCGTGTTCGATTCCTGTGACCGTCCTACCTGACCCATGGTTACTTCGTGGTTTTCCCGGGTAGGTTACTTATAGTGCAGTAACGTAAAGAAGGTCCCTGTAAGGAATGTGCTGTGGGATAAGGACAGCGAATGTGTGTGGTAGAGAACGCCTGCTACACAAGAAGCACAACCGTTAAACAAACATGCGCCCTATTCACTCTGTACACTAAAACCGAGAAGATTCATTCACAGAAGTAGTAGCCGTCAGAATGTTTTTGAATGGTCTGTAACTGTACTGAGATGGGTGTCATAAACCTGTCCAGGGATGGTGTGGGAAACTTCGCCAACCCCATGCGTCTCATCCCTCGGAGAGTTACACTCCTGTGTAGGAGTATACATCCCCTGAATTTCCTGTCCCTGCATTTCATCTCTTTTATCATTTCACATCATCTCTCATCTGGTGGTCTCTTTCAGGGTAAAAGTGCCGGTGGGTGTGTCGCGGTGCATAGTGGGATGATATACTCTAAGGAAAACTACTTCCTCCTCTGGTACTTCGGTTGTCGATTTCCGCGCCTCTGCTGGGACCATTTTGGGAACGCCAGCCCTGGACCTTTGGGGCTCTGACCACCTACCTGGGACCTTGGGGGCTGGGCTGATGAGCTCGTTGCCATCGCGCAGTAGGTGGGCGTGTCCGTTGTCCTGTCCTGTCGGGGGAAGTCTCTAAGTAAACTGTAGGAACCCTGCCCTCTGCACAGTCGTGGCTCCTTGGGCCGGTCACCCTTTGTCTCCTTTCGCCTCATCTTTCCTCATGGGGCTGCCCCACTTGGGGATATAGGCACCATGGGTAATGGGCCTCCGAAATGACATCCTAATCCTACGGAATACTAAACAATGCTACCAGTTCTGCAACTGAAGAACGGTTAATCGCTGAATCAACTATAATCAGTATATCAGACCAGTAATACATAGGATGCAGATGTGTTGGCATTGAACCACCCTGTGCTGGAGCCGTTGCCTTAGTAGTATTTTCAGTTGGTTCACAAAACATTGTGGACCTCTTTCACTTCGTCCACGTCAGTCACATATGTACCTGAGATAATTTATAGTTTTTTTCTTAAGAAACTGCTCTAGCATCCATGCTCCTTGTTCAGAGCATTATATCACTATTTCTTGGATTAGCAGACGAATATGTGTTCCATGCATCTTTCTTTGAGAATATATAAGGAATTTTGCACTACTTGCGAAATAGTACTCGAGAATTTTTCTGTTCCCCCAGACATACTCATCCACATAGCCCTATGCAGTACTTCTCCACCTGTTCAGTAAAACTCAGGTACTAACAGACATCTCAGAATGCAAACCAAAACTCCTTTGAAATATTACTGATCACTGTTTTATCCTCCAATAACTTAACCACACCTCTACCAAAGAATCCATTATCCAGACCATTATCAATCAGATTGATGGCTGGAGTTTAGATTTACAAAGCTCAAAGCTAATAAATTAAATTTTCTACTGACCATTTGTTTGAACTTTTGATTCTGCCTTTATGTTTATGACGTCGGAAGTGCATATGCATTTTGGCCTTAATACATTCTGAGTATGAAATTATGCTCAAGTTAAGGCTAAGTAAGTAAACTAAGAGAGTTTCGCTCTGAATATTTTTTGAAAATACAGTGCTTTCGCACAAATTATTATTCTTGAAGTTCCCAAACAATAATGATGTTCTACATTTGACAGTGAGGCACAGTGACTGTCCTCACTAAGTTTTTCTATACTCCCCTAACCTTTCTCAAACAGGCTGATTATTGGTGAATCTGAGAAGAATTCTGCATAAATAAGTTGCTGATTCGATGAAGGGCTGCGACAGAAAAGATCTTTAAAATTATTCGTATATCTGGACCATTTAAAGTTATATAAATATAAGTAAACTAGGACACAGAGACAAAACACAATTACATTTTCAAAGAAAAGCACTGAATTCTGTAGCTAACAAAAAACCAGGAAAATGCTAACAAATATTGGGAAAGTGATTGAACTTTTTCCTGAATTGTAAACAGAATATAACAAATAATACCAATGTATGAGAAACGACGCTGATATAACAGTTTTAAGTTATTTTGAAAAGCCAATTCTTCATTTTCAATAAAAAGGAACTTGCACTAACAAAGGGGGATGCAATAATTAAGAGGCAACTTTACCGTTAACAGTAGTTTGCTAAAAGCTTCATTTTCTGTTTATTATGATTTATGTAGCAACTTAAATACGAGAGCTGTTCAATAAAGAATGATCACAACTTTTTGACAACGTACCTTTACTCATCCTCATGATTTTTATGGTCTTGCTCAAAATAGTCTTCCCTGAATGCAATGCACTTGTCCCAGCTTTTCTGCCAGTCTTCAAATACATGCTGGAAACCATTTTTGAGAGATCCTTCAAAATCGCCTCTGCAGCCTTCACCACTGCTTCTGATGATGGATAATGCCGCGCACGAAGGCGTTTCTTGAAGTTAGGGAATAGAAAACAGTGACATGGGGCTAAATCCGGACTATAGGGAGAGTGAGGGATGTACTTCACGTTGATGTTTGCAAGATATTCAGCAACAACATTAGCAATATGCGGCCGAGCATTATCGTAGTGCAGCATCCAGCCTGCTTCATGGCAATGTGGTCTTTTGCGCCTGATATGGAATTGCACTTTTTTCGGTACATCCCTGTAGTATTGTCCAGGTACTGATGTGTGTGCAGGTACAACATGCTGATAAACCACTACATGAATATCAAAGAATGAGATGACCATAACTTTCCCAGCAGAAGCAACAACTTTTGCCTTTTTGGGGGGTTGTTGATGAGGGAGATTTTCACACTGAGCTTTGCTGTTTGCTCTCAGGATCAAAATGATGTAGCAAAGTTTCATCAGCTGTGATTACGTGCGCCCGCATCGGTAGCGTGGTGGTAGGGTGTTTGCCTCACGTTCAAGAGGTCCCGAGTTCGAATCTCGGTCAGGGTGAGTTACCTGTATAAGGTTTTTTCCGGGGTTTTCTCTTATCCTAAAAGACGAATGTCGGGTAACTCTATGCTCTAAGGACCCTGGGCTCATTTGAGCATCACTTCACCGATTCCATTCATCGTCCGATATGACTTAACGTTGGAGGACGTAAATTACAAAAAAAAAGTGATTACGTTTGATAGAAACTGCGGATCTTCCTCTAGCATCAATTTAACTGCGTGTTACCTCCATTGCAGCGGTAGGCGATACTGAACACGTCTGAATTTGCCTGGTTCTTACAGGCGGGAACCAGGAGTACCAACATTGAAAAAACTACGGCGTGTTTGTTTCACATTAAGCTAACAGAATATAATAAGATTGAATTTTATTGCGCAAAATTATGTCCGTAAAGAAGTATAATCATTCTTTACTGAACAGCCCTCGTACTAAGCTTTGTTTTCCCTCACAGAGGGCCTTAATATTTCATTTAATTAAATATTTAGTTGGATAGAAACAATAACAACAAGTCGTTCTTCCCCCCATCGCTCTCTCTCTCTCTCTCTCTCTCTCTCTCTCTCTCTCTCTCTCTCTCTCTCTCTCTCTCTCTCTCTCTCTCGATGGAGAACAATTAAACGGACCAAGCTATCAGCAAGGTAAGCCCAGCATAGACAAACTTTGCTTCTTGGTCTTATTGGAGGTGGGATAGTGCGCGTACTTAACAACACACTTGCTTGAGTTGTGGAATAGGGATGCTGTGAGATAAGGCTGTGGATGTGACATTGACTGATACGTTTGCTCGGTTCATCCTCTGAAGTGCCAGGTTTCGCCAGTTGATTATTTCGAGACATATTTCAGAGACCCTGCTGTGCCTTTACCGTAATATATAGCGAATCAATTTATTTAAAATATATTTATTTTAAATACAGCCTTATATTCGCCCTTGGACAAAAAATATACAGGATCTGTAAATCCACATCCTGGCCACGGCTAGCATACAATGTTGCCATGATAGTAGCTTGTCCTACTGAATCTCCTTATAACAACAATGTTAATGTTCACTCATTGCGTATTGTTTCCTATGTTTCATGCACATTCATATAGAGGTTGCTTCCTTCTTTTCGCACACTGTAATGTGCGCGAAAAATTGAGTCTCATAATTGACTCATAATTGAGTCTAAGTTACTTAACGTGTACTAATAGCCTAAGGGTTATAAACAAGTATGTAGAATCTAGAGCTACAAAAGTTTGAATCCCGAATATCACTTTAATTTTTTATTGAAGATATACGAAATGTTTATGCTCACACATAACTGAAACAGCCTACTCTGTTTTTAAACTAACAGAGCTAAATGCTTTATTCCTATATCCAGAATCAAATAAAAATGGAAATTAACTTAGTATCGGGTATCTATTACTGTCCCCATTCTGTGGAGCATGGATAAGACAAATGCCTAGTAAAATTTTCGCAAGGGGATACTTGGCATTGTATTCATAACAGATGAATGCGTCCGAGTGTTTACACAACCAGTATTACTGAAATGTTCTAATTAGATTGCCTGTATTTTGAAAATGATAAGAATATGTTATTTGGTTTTATATATATGAATGTGTTTAAAATATTATTATTTATTTTCTGTAAGAGAACTTTAAGTTACGCTATTAAAGTAACTATAACAAAAATAAACATGCGCCTCAAGGATTCGAACTCATGTTGGTCCACTTACGAGACACATGCGTTTTACCACTTTGTTATCATGCATACGTCAAGACGCAAAACATCTGCCTAACGTATAGCTTTTAAATGAGCGTACATTGGAAAATTAATTTTTCTTTCACACTAATGTGTATGTCAAAGCATTGAAAGGCAGATAAGAACTGAAAACTTCAATGCTGAGAATCAAATCATTGATATTTCAGTCTGGCTCCACATTTCCAAAGCATAAGCGAGTGCTTCCAATGTTTTCCGCATCGAACGTTGTTGCAGGTAGCTGCCATTTTCTCTCATAGGTTGTATACACTTTCGCTTCTTATCAATTTTAAAGAAATGAATATTCTGTAAACACATGAACCACTTGTTTATATCAGAACTCAGTACGACTTAAGGCTGAAATTGTTACATGATGTGGGTGTATGCCTTTAAATTTGTCTGTCTACTTTTAATAAATTATTTATTTACTAAATGTAAATGCAGTGTAGAATTTCATTCATTCTGAAATAATTGTCTATAATTTATTCTAAGTAATAAAGCAGATCTACTACAAATGCTACTATAATTAATCTGTAACAAGTGCAGATGATATTTAAACAAGTCATTTGTATAAACGTTTTCTTTATCAAATATTACTGATAATTTAAATTTGCAAATTCGAGTTTTATAGTGCTGCACAGTAAAGTTTTAATGTCCATACCCCTTTCTGTCTGTTTCACGTGATGCCAAAATTATGGGATTTCAAAGATCTCATAGCCACCATTTTTTGAAGACTTGACAATTTTCTAATCATACATCCTTATTTTATAGTTACAAATGAATATATATCGAATCCATTTTTGTACATGCGTGCATTAGTGATATAAATGTTCTAAACCGTTTAATAATGTTTTGTAAAATGCATATTAAAGCATGAACAATGTGATGTATTGCATTCAAGTAACTATGAAAGAACTATTGTACAATTTATTCTTAAAGTGCTTGTTGTTACAAATGGAAAATACTACTTGCATAATTTGATTTATTTCAAATATATAAACAAGGTCATATTTGAAAGTAATGAGTTGGTAATTCTAACACAAGCATCACTCAAAATATCCTTACTTGAGACACAAACAAATGGAAAAATCAGCAATATCCCATCATTTCTGGTCTATCAAACATGAAATTGTATAAAATATAAAAATATTAAAGCCCGCCAGTTATATAGCTGAATTCGATGTTTGGGAGATTTTACTAATTATAAAAAACAAACAGCATGCTTTAAATTTCGAACTGCCGCCTTAAAACTCTATTTGGAAGTTCATTTTACAGTTAATAGATGCCACCACAGACAACCAGCTCACTCCGGGAAACCACGGATCCAACTAGTAGGATAACTGCTGATGATGTGGACAAACCGTTCTCCGAAACATGTCCAATTAAGAAATTTTGAGTGATGTTTGTGTTTGAATTACCGACTCATTACTTTCAAATGTTAAATACATCACTCTTTCTAACCTTTTGCTTCATAATAAGGTAATATTGTTCAAAAATATTAGTAAAGTCTTTTGGTTTCAGAAAATCTCATATATAACGCTTCTTTCTATACCCATTCTTGAATAAACTTGGCTAAAGCCCTTATTCATTCATCTGTGATACGATTATCGGGAATACATTTACAAATATGTTTTAATACGAATTTTCTTCTGTTTAAATAAGCGGAACAACATAGTCTTGTGTGATTGCGATTAGCTCTTAAATGATTGAAATTCCATTTCCTTTTCATAACAAGGAGTAAGAAAGAAACGTTCTCCCACTTTGTATGTATTTAGAAGTTTGCCATTTATGCAAGTGACGTCTAGGGTAAGAGAACCGTGCATTTCATTTGCGTTGAAAGTATATTGTACCTTAAGCTTAATAAAAATTGATACAGATATTATTGAGAGAATACAATTCAACTAAACTGTTAACACAGGGCAGTTTGGGTTGAAGGCTGTATTCTTGAAAAAATTGCTTAGCACCTGAAAGATGAAGTTGAAAGTTCAATCGACTGTTCCCTTTTGAGTTATCCTATTCACACACACACACACACACACACACACACACACACACACACACACACACACACACACACACACACACACACACACACACACACACACACACACACACACACACACACACACACACACAGAAATACACATAAAAATACAAAAGGATAATTTTTCCAAATATGGTGCAATTTTGTTCACGAATTAATGAGTTGAATGAACTACCTCTTCTATCTATTATTTAAGTGGTAAAAAAACAATAAGGGGTTTTGGATAAGCATGTAAACACAACATATCAGTTTCCTATAAAATGTATTGAATTATAGAAAATTACCTGTAGATATTCATGACCCTGCAGTAGCACAGCGTGAGTTGCTTTTGGTATGCTGACATTTCTAGGAGAAAATGTTTCTCTAGCTAAACTTCAACAGGTGTCCCTGTAGAGCCACCTTAAATGTAACAAAACTGATATTGTTACGCCCTTGGTAATAAGTTTTCTTGGAATTAGCCATTGATTTGCCCTCTGAACAGTGCTCAGTGAGAGATAAATGTCTCCATCTAGTTGAAGCAGGCTGAGATTCAGACTGAAGCACCCTCAACAGCATTAAATCACAGGCTGTAGTTGTGAATCAAGGTGTTTTAAGATGACAGGTTTGAATGAGCCTGTTGTAAACTACACAAGGAGTTATCACCAAAGGCATACTAACCAGCTTTATGAAATAAGAGCAGTACGCCTTGCGTATATACTGCACGCATGGTAAATATGTAGAAGTAGTTGCCGCAATGAAGAATCAAGGGGCTGTAAGGCTGAATTTCAACTGTATTTAATTTATGATATATTTAATAATAAATTTATAGTAATAAATTATTATATTAATTCTTATAATCATACATATTGTTTATGTGACTTATCAGCGGAGTCTCGTCACGACGTGGCTGCATGGTGAAATACCAAGACATAGATCCTTCTTTCCACTTCACTCGCTAAGGAATCGAACATAAGACTTCTACACCTCTCGTGCATTAGCGACACAAAAGTCATCACAAATTCGCAGTTAGAACAACACATTTTGTCACACTAGAAACATGCTAACTGATCGGCTAACTGATACTTGTTCAGTTATACAGCAATTTGTTAGCGTTCACGAGCGTTTTGGAGAATGGTAACCTCCAGAAATTTCTGACTTTAGTGCTTCCGATGTTTTGTTCAACGAAATCGCTGTACATTTTTGTTTATCAGTCCAATTTCTCGACACCGATGTCCTGAAAATCTTTGAGCCGTAATAAGTCCTGAGTCACAGTATAATATGAATCTTAGAAAAATAGTATCTTCCTAAATTTTAAAGTAGATACTTCAGTTTCTTTTTACTTTCAGTTTTTGAAAATGTCATACACCCCTACATTTCTGTGTGAGTTTTAAAACTCTGTAAAGCATATGTATATATTTCTAGGATTATTCTTTAAAATGCGGTAGATAGTAATTTACCAAAACTTTTATTATTCCATTCTTTAGAAACAAAAATATGTAGAAATATATAGAGTGGAAAAATTGTGGATATATAAATCAAATGCAGGATTATATACAATATGATTTTATTATAACTTTGTTGTGAACTTTTCTAGCGTTTTACATTTCGTGGACAGGAGCAGCCACGCATTCGTTTAAAATTTTTGGTATTAAAATTTCACAAAGCATGCAAATTGAAAAAAAGAAAGAAAAAGCATATGTCTAAAGAGCTTCTGCGGTGTGTGATTGCAACGTATCTCGTAAATTAATAATCAGAGAATTTATATAATAATATAAGTAAATAAAATATAAATGAAAGGGTAGAGCCAGACTGAAAAATTCAATGCAATAGCCGGGATTTGAACCACAGATCTTCTGATTTCCGTCTAGCCGCTCTAACCATTTGAGCTACTATGGCCAACATGACATTAAATTCTCCAACTGACTCGTGTTTCTCCCGGTAAACCACTAGGAGTTCTCATAAACACAGAGACAGCTACCTTAATGGCGACTTACTATGCTGTAAGTACTTTAAGGCTCGGGCTTTATAGTTCGGACGACTATTAGGTACAATTAATGGAAATTAATGGTTTTTTCACACTAGCCGTGTGTAGGACACACTATGAAAGGGTAGAGCCAGACTGAAAAATTCAATGCCATAGTCGGGATTTGAACCACAAATCTTCTGGTTTCCTTCCAGCCGCTCTAACCATTTGAGCTACTATGGCCAACGTGCCAATATGACATTAAAATCTCGAACTGACTCGTGTTCCTCCCGGTAAACCACTAGGAGTTCTCATGAATTTCAGTTTTTCAGTCTGGCTCTACCATTTCATAGTGCGTCCTACACACGGCTAGTGTGAAAGAACAATTAATTTCCAAAACATAAATGGTGCAAAAAGCTATTCATGAAAATCCTTTTGCCTCCAAAGTATTTAAAATATAACATATTTGCCTGTTTATTAACTTCTAGGTATGTTTGCTTCACCTATGTTGGCCTTATTGCAGCCTATACACAGATTTTGTTTAACCTTGATAACACGTTCGCTTATAAAGGTTTATTTTGTTTCAGGTAATAAAATGGCGTTGGATACTGCATGAAGTACTGTTGGAATACGGAGCTTTCTGTGTTATTATTTGAATGCTAGACATGTCCATATGTTATACTCTACAGCTAGAACTGTTCAGCACTTCTGATAGATGACCGAGGACTCCTATTCAACAGGTAAGAACGTGTGATTCCAGGTTGGTAGATTCTCAGATGGTGTATCAAAATTTAATTTTTACGCGGCAGGTTATTAGCTGGATAAAATGCAGATGCTCATTTTGTAGCTTGCTGCTGAACTTCTGCATTCATCCTAGCTTTTTTAAGTACATCATGGAGTATGTAAGTAAATTCTACCAAGACATTGTTATGGATGAATGCTGTGTATGTTAGCATATTGCTTCTTTGAGAGCAGCACCTGCTTTCTCCTTTCCGTAACATTGTGATGGGATGACATCTTCCTGCATGCGACATTTGCGATGCCGTCTGCAACTTCTCGGTCTTTGCTGAACCTGCTGCAGCCCATTTATGTTACTCTACTACTTTGCTAGAGTTGTGACCTAAGGATTGTTTTTCTCAAGTTAGGTTGGTATAATAATGTTAACACCGGTTTAACTTAGCAAATTTATTTAGTCTAGTAAATGAGCTACTCGAAGCAAGCCTGCGACAGCTTCAGAACGTAAAATTACTTTTGTGACTCTCGCTAATAAAATATAACTGCCAAAGTATTAACTCTATCAATATCTGAGTTGCCAATATTTTAAATTTTGAAATAACTGTCTTCATAATAAGTAGAGAAATGTAATTTGCCACGAGAAACTGAAGTACCAAGCGGAAAGTACCTTGCCGTGAAACAAGTATCTATATGCTCACTTTCTTCTCCGGCAGCCAACCAGGTAAAAATATGATCAGATATCTTTTTTCCGAGAAGAGAGTGAGCGTATTCGTAGCCAGGAAAGCTTCAGATCATATTGTATATATATATATATATATATATATATATATATATATATATATATCGTGGTCTTCTTCGCTATGGTCTGCCAATAATTATTAATTATTAATCAATAGTTAATAATCTTATAATCGATCTCAGTACACCAATTTTTAAAACAGTACATTTAGAAGGAATGGGGCATAGGCTTTGGAAATACAGTTCTTTTTTCACTTAAATTCCGCGTATTTTATAACTCTTCAGGTGGTTCCTACTTACATGATTCCAAACGTGAGTTGCTAATACGTATCTGAATCACAAGATTTAGTATGCGACATTCGAAATTAGAAGAATTCTATTACTTCTGATTTCCGAACGTTGGCTATGTGTATTTGCAGCTAAAGTATTTACAATTACCTGAAACTTTAAATAATGTGCTGAAGCTGTTCTCGGGAAGCAAGCTAGCTGAAAAGACGATTAGAAGTAGACGTTTCGGAAGTGTGCAACTCTCCCATCATCTGGATATTTATTAAATGTTATAACCACAAATGAATCACTTGATATAGCACAAATATAAACAAAGACAAAGCTTTATCAAAATTAAAATTACTGAACAAAAGACTGTTTTCAGTAAATTAAAAGGTAGGTTAGGAGATGGCGCGAGTATAGAAAATTAGTTTTGTCAGAGAAACATAACTACCTAACTTGATTATGAAGGTCTAATGATCTGTGATTCTTAACTGAACAGATTTCCATTTTAAGGCCTGTTTCCAAGAGAAGCTGTTCTTAAATCCAACATCACTATTAAGCGTGTTCCTCTCGGAGGAAATGGCCAAAGCCTCCTTAATTCTCCGCCCGTAGTAACTATTGTATTTTGTCAAGATGGTCGTATCCCGAAAGTTGGTTCCATGTTCGTTATTAAAATAATGCCCTGCCTGCCCAGACATGTCAGTTTGCATTAAACAAATGCTCCGTTCATGTTCGTTTATTCTGGTAGTGATGGTCCTTCCCGGTTGTCATATTATTTACTGAAAACATTATTTTGTTCAGTAATGATAATTTTGATAGTGTTTTGTCCTTGTTTATATTAGTGTTATATCCAGTGCTTCATTTTTGGTTATAACATTTAATAAATCTCCTGATGATGGGAGAGGTGCACACTCCGGAAACGTCTATTTCTAATCGTTTTTCACCTGACTTGCTTCCCGAGAACAACTTGAGCATATTCGTCACCAGGAAAGCTTCAGATCTTATCTTTAAGTAATACATTTTTTGCTCTTAATTTTACTGGAACCCTAGTTTCATTATTATTTTGAATTAAACAATTGTTTTTCCTTAACAAAAACGTCACAGGGATTTCAGTCCTCTAAGAAAGTTTAATCATATATTATAAATTCTTTTAAACAAACGAAAACTATTTATTACCATTATTTACATATGGTACTGTAATTTCTGTGTGAAATAGCTATAAATATTTCTGACCAACAAGCTTCAGGTCTTTGGGTCACTGTCTAGGTAGATTCTGCTGTCCTATAGGGCTATTACTAAATATATCTAATTTATATTTTCCTCTTGTATATTTAGATAGAAAATAACTCATGAACTGACATTTTCATTATTTCTGCTAACAGTTGTGAGTGGCCGTTTAGTTCCCGCAGTAGAAACTGCTGGGCTTTCAATTGATGGAGTTCCTTTTGGTCTTAATGCGTAGTCTCGCCAGGGGGGAGGTTGGGAGAGGAGTTTGGATATTAAGTTTCAATTCCGAGGGGTAAATATTCCCCGTTTATGTCCACTGTTTATGTCCCTTAGCTTTCTTAACAAGGGATCCCTGAGATGTAGACATGGAGCTTAGTTACATTTTGAAAAGTGCTCTGTAAGGGAGTTTCTTTTCTCGGCGTAATTAGTGTTTCTCGCTCTCTCTCTCTCTCTCTCTCTCTCTCTCTCTCTCTCTCTCTCTCTCTCTCTCTTAAAGGCTATTTCTTCCTTTTTTTCAAAATATTTTTAATTTATTACATATGATAATAGTAATATTTCTTAATAAATTTAATTATTTGATATGTCTATAATGTTTTGAATTTGGATAAGAGAGAAATTTATTTTTCAACCCTTAACGGTGCCACCAGGGACCCATAAGATTACAATGTGTGGATTCACAAGCAGTGAATTGCTGTGTTCTCAGTACTTCAACAACACTGCCAGGGTGAACTAGCTAGCTAAAACTTGATTAAAGTGACTTACGGATAGCCAGAAGGGCATTTTGGTGTGAAATTTTACAAAATGAGTTACTGACAAAATGATCTTCCCTGATGTTTGTAGAAGGGAATAACAATATTTAATTTCCTGTCCCATAGCTTTAAATGTCCTAAATAGACTCATTTTTAAAGGCTGCGTGTACCATGCCCCCTATAAGTCATTTGTAACTGTATTCTCTCCTTGGTTGTAACCTTATTGAAATTATATTCCACAGCACACCCTTATTAGGAAAGGAAGTCCTGGTTTATTCTATCAACATTAATCTGTGCACCTGATGTTAATTCTTCCATGCTTTGTTTTGTATGTTTTGAATTACTAGTACAGTTTTTCAAGATTGGAGGAAGCAATAATTTTGGTGTAAGAAATCAGCATGGGAACCAGTATAAACGACTTAATTAATCCAGATTAGGTACATAATAAAAAGGTTACAACCCCTAAAATGAAAAACATGCAGTAACACATGACAATATATTGATTTCGTCAAACCCAACCTCAGATTTTGGCGATGAATGTGAAGTGAAAATTGGTTCTTGAAGGAAAAAAATTGGTTTCTTCATTGTTTAATGGCAGTGATAACAATTTAACTAAAGTAAATAATGATATTAGATCAACAAGTTTTCAGTTAGTAGATATAGAAGCTTTGTACAGGGCAAATGTTCTGAAAATGAAAAATATTATAATATCAGGGGATACCAAGAAAGGAAATGGATTATTAGCTACATTATCACTCAGTTGCCAACATTATAATACAGAATAAACATTTGAAACCTTCAGAACTATTGAAAGTGTTGCAGAAGTAAATGTAAGGTTTGCTTATGTCTTTAGAAGCATTGGCAGGGGAATTGAGGCAGGTAAGACACTGGCTGTTGTTCTCAATTTACTAGCCCCCTGCCAAATTTAACAAAATAAATAATAATTCCATAGAGCAAGTGCCCATGGTGTCTACGAAGAAGTGAAGGAGTGAAAAAAGAGGAAGGACGCTGATGATGAAGAAGATGCAGAATATGGATCTGGACTGACTCTTGGTGATTCCTCGTCTTCTTAAATATCTCATTGATAAATTCTAGAGATTTCTGCAACAAACAAGAAATGGACTGTTCTATCATCTTCCAGAAGCGTAACTTGATCTGTGCCAGCAAGTCATTTATCCCCGGCGCTACGTTTATCTACTTGTGCACGCTCTTTACCTCCGTGAAACACTATCCGTCTGTCATTTGTTTGCGCCAAAACTTTTATGCCCGTCGCCGCGACAATATCGATAATGAATTTAGTATGTTTAGACATACCGCTTACAGCCCAGACCTAGCACCAAATTATTAGTATAAAATATTTACAAAATCGTAAATTTAATAATTGGGGGACATGGCGAAAGTTGATAGCAACTGTGACATGCTCTGTATTTAATACAGCATAATCATTTATGGTAATACGTTCATAAGCACCAACAAAAATTAATGGATCCTAGTTAGGGTTTATTTTGTTTCTGCAGTATACCTTTGGCGGTAAATGCACAATACATTCATTCACAACATGACTGTGTGTATTATACGAATCAGGATGATTCCTATACAGGGCAGCCATTTTATTCAGAGGTAACTAAAAGAGTTAAGCTCTACACATGGATTTCCCCGAACGATACGTGGTAATTAGAGCGTTCCGGGAACTCGTGAAACCGATGATAATAAAAACACTCACCAGGTGTGGTGTTTTTTGTTTTCCGTAGTGGGTAGCTTTAAACCTAGGAAATACAATATGTTTCATTACCGATAAACCAAACATCTACCCGGATTTCAATAGAATCAACAGCTCTCTCTCCGACATTCACTTGTTTGCTTCCTTGTTTTCGAAACTCATGACCACTTCCCTTCTTAAATAATGTTATTGAGTATTTATCATTATTAATATAATTTATCCATATCTATATGTGGCTTAAAAGCGTGTAATAAAAATAACAATCTTATGCAATAGTTATTTTAAGTTTATTCTTTTAAAAATACGGAATTCTTCGTTTTTCTGATATCAATAACAGCAGTTTAGTTCTGATATAAAGAGTTAAGTTTTGCTTATCACTTGCTCAGTATAATTACTAAGTTTATTATGAGATGAGAGCGAAAAAATAAATATTTTAAATATTTTATATACATTGAATTCAATGCATATACAAGAATTTGCAATATTTTGAAGGGAAAAAAAGTTATATTGCTAAGAAAGCTGTAGTTTGAAAGAAGCAATTACTGAGTCAGAGTATTTAAGTCAGGTTGATATTTCTAGTGGGCCAGGCTTTTACTTGTGTCGCAACTACTGTGCGCATTGGGAGCGCAGCTTTAAAGGAGTGTTGCAGGGGTAGGTAAAGATAACTCTGATCATTTTGATGGCCCATTTATATTATATTACAGCAACAGATTTGAGTACAAGATACCCAAAGTCTTGAGTTATAACAGATGTAGCCACGAACAGTTTACACGATATTTGAGACACAGAAAGGCTTCAAGGATACCTGAGGGTGGTAGTTGAGTGTATTCGTTGAAAATACCGTTGAGGTAAGCGCCGGGACAAAACGGCACCAGGGCCAGATAGGACGGACGCAAGTCAAAGTGACAGCGACAGTTCAGAGCAGAAGGAGCAATCAACAGACCCCGAAGCTGAGCTCCATGCTTCTTTTATACAGTTTATGACTACATAGAGGGGTCCGGAAA
The DNA here is from genome assembly GCA_030765055.1 of Mantis religiosa. NCBI lineage: Eukaryota > Metazoa > Arthropoda > Insecta > Mantodea > Mantidae > Mantis > Mantis religiosa. The sequence continues at coordinate 66,675,714 of CM060957.1, read as the reverse complement.
ATATGGCGTCGTCCCAACCATGTTTGGTATGCTAACGCCCGAATAAATACGAAGTTCTGGAGCATTCTTAGCGCTGTATGAGGGTCAAAAATCCATGGGATGTTGCGCAATTCTGCATGTAATCACGTGGAAACTGAGCTGAAGCAATAAAATGAGTGGCGCACAGTTCCACGTTGACGTTACAGTTTGTAACGAATAATATGGGTAGCTCAGGGTTGAGCAATGAGGTTTCTCTCCGGGTATGCGTGGGTATGTATGAGTAAGCATGGTTCTAATGACCCTGGAATGCCCGTTTCAAACTGGTTTAATGACTGCTTCTTTTTATCTTTACATCAAAGTCGAAGTTACCGACCAAGGGTTACCAACATCACTGTTTAGAGTTACTGAAGGTGGAATGCGTATTACTCGATAATACTTAATTCGTTACGTATGAATCAACATATCTCCCCTCCGGTTCTAATCTGCCTACTACCAAGTCAGAGAAACTTCTTACTCGGCCGCTAGCCGCGGACCGTCTGTCCTTACACTATACACAGCTGTGCGTGGTTGTGTAACTTTCACTTTCTCGAAGCCCTTTATTCAAACAAAAATCCTTTATGACTATCTTGTCCATTATGATTATTAGTCTTGGCCATGCCTATATTAAGGGTCCGAAGAATACCCTTTTCAAACAAAGCCAAGTGTTATCCCTTAGAATTCTGTTTCTCCCGTGTCTTTTGTTACACGATTCAACTCAACTGCCATTCCACTCAGTACACCTGCCTGCAACCCTTAATTTCGGTATAAGAGCTCATGGATAAATCCAGAGGGATTGCCATAGGATGTGGTAAACCACGTTATTCCTGCTATTTGAAACACCTTTGCAAACCAAGACAAGCGAGACTGTGAAATCCAGAAATATATGAAGGCTATAAGAATGCTCTATCTGGCATATAAATATGATTGTCCATCAAATAAATGATCAATTTAAATTATGATCGTGGTGCTCTTCAACCATATGTGCGACACTTGGTTCTGAAAGTTTGAGAATATCAGTTTCGGATGCATTTTAAAACAGGTTACGGGAAGGAAGGCGTATATCTCAGGAATTGTTATTAAACTGAATTCTTTTCTCCTTCCTATGCTATATTTTGAAACTGTATATATAGCTTCCCATTTACTATTTACTAGTTACCACACACAAGTGGTAAACCGGATTATCCTACTTTATAACACCTAAGTATGATATATTATTAGCTCACTCCTTAGAACTCCTATTTCCTCCCTTCATATATATATATATATATTAGAAGTCCCACTCAACTTTGCTCGGTGCTACAACTTTGCGTGCACACGAACTAACTTCCTTCCAGCACAACTATATAGTTGCATATGGCGATCTTTCCTGTGACTTCCAGTTCGCTCCCGGTCTAGACAATTTTTTGTTAGACACCCATTTTCTATTTAAAACATACCTCTTTTCTAGGCATGTGATTTGTTAGTTATATTATTGGATCTACATCTATCTCTCTCTACGAGATTCATTGGATTTCATAATAAGTGAAAGTTCCACCTGCCTAACATCATTCATCAACGTGCTCTTTGCAACTTGGACGTAAGAGGTTCTATCCTACTGATTATGGAATGCATTCCTATTGTTTTGCAAGCTTTTTAGGTTTTTCCCTCATATGCAGAAACCCCTATTGTTCTGGATTACCTTTAATGGGACTCCACTTAACTATTGTATTATGTTTCCTATTCATTTCTTACCTTTCTTTACTAGGTGTCTATAATTCAGCTTTTCTCCTCCTAACCGATCTTATTTCCATCTTAATATTTTTTTTTAATTTACACCCTGCAACGTTGTCATATCGGACGATGAATTGAATGGGTGAAATGATGCTCAAATGAAGCCAGGGTCCCGACATTCGTCTTTCAGGTTAAGGGAAAACCATGGAGAAAACTATATCCAGGTGACTCACCCTGACCGAGATTCGAACTTGGGACCTCTTGAACGTGCGACAGACATGCTGCAACTATCCTACCAAGGCGCGCATCTTGAAAATCGGTAGTTCATTTTCATATATTATATTCGTCACCTTTATTCCTGTACTTTACTTGTAAAGGTAGATAATACAATTGCATATTCCAGTGAAAATGCAACAACAATACATTCAAAATATAAGGTTCCGATACCCAGAATACAATTGGCTAATACAAGAGAATTGCTCGCAGTTATACCCGTACAACTCTAAGCTTTAAAACGTAGAAAAGTATCCTTACAATTTATGTCAGAGTAAATGTTTAATTTCATATGCCGATAGGTTTGGCAGCACATATATAGGATCTTGGGTGCTGTCACTGCAAGTTAGATTTCCATTAAGATTTCACGAAAACGTGTGAATAATATTACTATTACGGATACAGCTATTTTAAATAGTAAATATATTAATGCCTCACAAGTTATCTGACACAATTCCTTTAGAGTGACAATTTCTCGTCTTAACGTTAACTAGAAATAGCCTCAAAATAAACAGCTTCACTTCTGTTCTCTCTTCTCTGCCACTCCCACGCATACCATGAAAGCAATGTCCAATTTTTCGCCACAAGAGTGATGCAGTACTTTAACTGTGCAATGTTGAATACGAGGGTTGTTCAATAAAGAATGATCATAATTCTGTAATAATTTTTCGCACTTCAATTCAATCTTACTATATTCTGTTAGCCTAATATGAAACAAACACGCCGTATTATTTCAACTGTTGGTACTTCTGGATCCCGCCTGTGAGAACCAGGCAAGTTCATACATGTTCAGTATCGCCTGCCGCAACAATGCTGGTAACATGTAGTTAAAGTTGATGTTAGAGGAAGATCCGGACTTTTGAATGTAATCACTGCTGATGAAACTTTGCTACATCATTTTGATCCTTAGAGCAAACAGAAAACTTCAGTGTGAAAATCTCCATCATCACCAACCCCCCAATAAGCAAAATTGGTTGCTTCTTTGATATTCATTCAATGGTTTATCAGTATGTTGGCGCAAACGACTACATTTCCAAGAAGCAGGCTGGATGCTACACCATGATAATGCGCGGCCTCATATTGCCAATGTTGTTGCTGAATATCTTGCAAAAATCAACTTGAAGTGCATCCCACACCCTCCTTATAGTGAGGATTTAGCCCCATCTTATGCTTGTTTATTCCATAACTTGAAGAACCGACTTTGTGGGAGGCATTACCCATCATCAGAAGCAGTGGTAAACTGCGGAGGTGAATTTGAAGGATCTCTCAAAACATGGTTTCCAGCATGTACTAGCAGAAACGCTGGGATAGGTGCATCGCATTCAGGGGAGACTATTTTGAGAAGGACCATCAAAATTATGAGGATGTGTAAAGGTACGTCGTCCAAAAAAATATTGTGATCATCCTTTATTAAACAGCACTCGTATGTCAAAATTCTACCTCCGCTACACAATAAAACTTTTAACTGGATTTTCTTTTGTGAGAAAAATGTTTAAAATGATTGAAAAATTCAATGCCATAGCCGGGATTTGAACCACGGATATTCTGGTTGCCGTCCAGATGCTCTAACCCTGAGCTACTATGGCCAACGTGCCGACATGACATTAAATTCTCCAACTGACTCGTATTTTTTCCGGTAAACCACATAAGAGTTCTCGTAAACACATGAGACTACCTCAATGGCGACTTACATGTAAGTAATTTAAGGCCCAGGCTTTATAGTTAACTATTAGGTCAATTAATCGAATTTAATTGTTCTTTCGTACTGGCCGTGTGTAGGCAAAGTTTGTAAATATAGAGTCAGACTGAAAAAATTAATTTTAATTAATTGACCTAATTGTGGTTAACTATAAAGCCCGGGCCTTAAAGTACTTACATGTTGTAAGTCGCCATTAAGGTAGTCTCATGTGTTTATCAGAACTCCTACGTGGTTTCCCGGAAATATATGAGTCAGTTGGAGATTTTAATGTCATGTCGGCACGTTGGCCATAGTAGCTCAAGGGTAGAGTGGCTGGACGGCAACAAGAGGATCCGTGGTTTAAATCCCGGCTATGGCATTGAATTTTTCAGTCTGACTCTATCTTTCCATACTTTAGCTTACACACGGCCAGTGTGAAAGAACAATTAAATTCCATGTTTAAAATGGCTCAATGTCATAATCATGTCTAAATTACTGACTTTTCCTGAATATATATTATATGCAGTTATTCTATGTACAATGAACGTAGCTTAATGAAATAAATTTTCAAATTTTTAAAAAAGATATCCGAATTCGTAGAATAGTTTCTATTATTGAATTAACCATCCAATGCTTTATACGAATTCCATTATAGGCAAGGAGAAAGCATTTTAAAGCTATTAGACGTCATACCATTTGAACTATATACTTAAAAATCTAGCAGGCTACGTATATTAAGGACAGAAGCCTTTGGTAGAAGCTGAAAATTTCAGTCATGGGCCACCGCGAGGAAAATAACATTATTAGAGGTTAAAAGAATTGCAAATGCTTAATCAATAAAAAAGATGATCAGCGACTGCTACCTGGAGATTGACATTTCTGTTTAAAGTCTATACAAAAGCTGTTTTGGTGTTCCACTGTTTCTCTTCCAAGAATGCCATGTGGATGGTTATAAAAGAGGAGTTAGCTGCATAATCCAACGTGTTCTGTGGTGCAATGAGAGCCTCTTCTGTAATAATGTAGACGCCAACAGACATAATGTGCATTATTGGTGTAATGCAAATCCAGGCTGGGTACAAGCGGATTACATGCAGATACGCTCGAGTGTCTCTGTAGTGGCACATTCTGGCAACTCAAATCTTTTGGCCCTCATGTTACCTGATTACTCAAAAACCCTTCAGCAGGTGTATCTGTAGTGTACGTTTGCGGGAAACCCTTCTGAAATAAGTAACGTATTATGCCTGTATATAGCATGCAACACCTCATGACTTGTTAATGAAATCAGTGCTCTTTTTCCAGCACAAGAAAGGACTTTTCAGCATCTAATTTGTTTTTACATTAACAATAGGGGTATGGATATTAGATAAAAGAAATATTGAACTCTACAGAAAGCATACCTACATCCAATTTTTACTTAGACGGTATGTAATAGGCTGAAAACCGAGTGGGATAGCTCTGGAGCTTTCGTCTGTGGCCCACATACGGGAGGCCTGGGTTCCATTCCCGTGGCCGACCTACCTCACGCATGGGTTTCTGCGGGGGTTTCCCAGGTCACTAGGGGAATGCTGGGTAGGTTAATTACATCCCTGGAATTTCCCGTCCCACCATTTCATATCCATTATCATTTAATAGCATTTATCATCTGATGGTCTCTTTCAGGGTAAAAGTGTCGGCGGGCGTCTCGGCGGTGCATGGTGGGGTGATATGTTCTGAGGAAAACTACTTCCTCCTTTGGTAGGTCGACTGCCGTCTCCGCTCCTCTGCTGAGACCATTTCGGGACCGCGAGCCAGGGACCTTTGTGGCTCGGATCGTCTGTCATGGACCATTAGGCTTCGGCTGCTGTGCTCGTTGCTGTCCCGCTGTAGAAGAGCGAGTGCGTTGTCCTGACCTGTGGGGGAAGTCTCTTTCCAAGTAAACTGTAGAGAACCTGCCCTCTGCACTATCATGGCTCCTTGCGTCGGCTGCCCTCTGTGTCCTTCGCCTCATCTACCCTTCCGGGTGTCACCCACTTGGGGGCATTGGAACAATGGGCCCAGCATGGTGGCCTAAGAATCGAATCCCCTCCATAATGAAATCCCAATTTCAATCCCAAATACCCCGAAAATGTATTATATAAGCGATAGGAGAGGGAGAGAGAGATAAATGCGAGGATACATGAAACGCATCTTCTGGGATCTATTCCTTTTTCACATTCTTCTTCTGCTTCTTCGACTACTTAACTTTAAAGTTTAAGCACTCCAACAATTCCATCTTCCTATTCCTCAGTTTATTCCAACTTTTATGTGAGGCGTCCGATATCCTTTTACTAATCACTTATATTCGTTAATTAAAACTCGTAGTTTCTTTTGTTTGGCTGGTAGAATTTGTTATAACAGCGCTATAGATTTGGTCCAGATCAAATACCCAATATGGTTCTGAAACACTGGACACCATCTGCCTTACTCCTGTTCTCTCACATCTTGAACTACTGTCTACAGAATGGCTACTTCCCAAACAACTGGAAAAACGCCCATGTGTTAATGTTCCCCAAGCCCGGAAAGAACCGCCAGGACCCCAATAACTACAGGCCGATCAGCTTACTCAACACTATGAGCAAGGTAGCTGAAAAGATCACACTCAAAAGAATAATCACTTTCCTTAAACGACAGAACACCATTTTGCCCGAACAGTTTGGCTTCCGAGCGCAACACTCGACCACCCATCAACTTCTAAGATGCATTGAAAATATTACGCAAGGATTCAATCAAAAACAAAGTACAGGCATAATATTTCTTGATGTCCAACGCGCCTTTGATACCGTACATCATCCCAGCCTACTATATAAGATCAAACAGCTTGGCTTCAGTGACACCCTGACCAAACTCATCGCCCACTAATTACAAGGACGCACGTTCGCAGTCACTACACCGTACGCCACCTCCGCAAAGAAATCCATTGAAGCCGGAGTCCCCCAAAGAAATATACTATCTCCAGTTCTATTCAGCATCTATGTCAACGACATCTCTAAGACCTTCATCACTACACTCTACATGTACGCGGACGACACAGCCATTGCAACACGATCCAAGAGACCATCAATTATCAATCAGCGCCTCCAGAACGCACTCGAAGAACTACAGCCATGGCTCGAAAAATGGCACATAAAGGTAAATGCCCAAAAATCACAACTGGTATTATTCACAAAAAGAACTTCACACAAGAAGACACTCCCGCCATTAAAACTATCGGAGAGCTACATCCAATGGACGAACCAGGCTAAATATCTGGGAGTAACACTAGACACGGGACTAACATTTGCCCCGCACGTCAAAAACGTCAGAAGACTCGCAAACGCACAACTCCGGCGCATCTACCCGCTCTTAAACCGCAAAAACAGCCTCAGCCTGAAACTCGGCCTAACACTATACAAGACACTGATCCGCCCCATAATGACATACGCGGCACCTGCATGGGAACACTGCGCCCCGACACATATTAAAACACTACAAGTCGTCCAAAACAAGATCATCCGCCTAGCAGCCAAGGTCCCTAGCAGTGCACCTACAGACATGCTCCATGAAGAGCTCCGACTACACACTATAGAACAATTCATCAAAAAACTGGCATCCGACCTCTACTCAAAGAGCAGCAAACACTACAACCCATTGATACAAAATCTTGGACAGTACTCCACTACCCACGATAAGCATAAGAGGCCACTGTCAATCTTTGACCGAACGATCACACTGTCAAAGACACAGGGTTCCTGATCCAGTCATGCAGCACCTACAAGCGTTGGTACCCACAAAAAACAACAATAACAAAAAAATTGTCAACCCTTATGACGACTACCGCCTGCCTACGGACTATGATTTTGGAGCGCAACACCAACCCTCCTGACTGTAACCGAATAACTTCACCGATGACTACAGCGGCTACTACCACGGCTGACCAGACTACATGCATCACCGCCCACTGAGGACAGCGTACGGCACACCGCACTAGACGACGACAACACGAACTTACACGCCATGGTCCCCCATGGGTCTGATGTCCCCTTATGGTGACCACCTAGTACTCCTTGGTTTGAGGTTATTCCTTGCGATTTGATGTCCCCGATTGCCCATTATTTTCATACTTCTATTCATAAAATCGAATGCCCCTTCAAAGCCTCTTTGTTGACCGTTAGTCTTCGTTCTAAAATTTCTTGTACAGTAGCCGAGATAATTACAATATTTAATGCAAATTATTTGCTATGTGAGAAGCATTTGGAGGAAAAAAACTATTTAAGTATCTTTTTACTTAGGTTGAAATGTAGTCTTAAGTAAACCTCGTCATATGTTCAGTTTGAAAATTAATTTTAAATTTTAAAACACAGCCGTCTTAATTGCAGGTAAATATTTTTAATGTAATGCTATTGAGACTAATATTTTGATATTAAATTCCACATCAAGGCAATCTTTGGTTTTAACATACCTTTACAAAGTCATTTTGTGAGATGTTCTAAAATAATCTCCATTGAACCACTTTACCTATGAACCTTTAAGTTCATCCATGACAGCTGCTTTGTTGTAGCATAGTGTATACGCTACATGACTGTAGATATATGCTAGTCTCTTGCAGTCGATCATAGCGTTATGCTGGAAATACTGCCTCAAATACTCCTGTCTCTTATAATTTCCTTTGTTGACCGCGGGAACTCTCAGGCGGCTTTTTCTGTGGTCCGCATTCGGAAGGCCTGCGTTCAATTCCCGTGGCCGACCTACCTGACTCATGGGTTTTATCGGGTGTTTTCCCCGGTGGCTAGGTGAATGTTGGGTAGGTTAATTACAACCCCCGAATTTTCTACCCCTCCATTTCATCTCCATTATCATCTCACGTCATCTCAGATCTGGTGGTCTCTTTCAGGGTATAAGTGTCAGAGGTGCCTGATGGGATGATATGCACTGAGGTAAATTACTTCCTCTCCGGTAGGTTGGTTCCGGTCTTCGCGCCTCTGCTGCGACCATTTCGAGACTGCCAGCCAGAAACCTTTGGGGCTCGGTGCTCGGCTCGCCGTCCCGTAGTAGGGGACCGTGTCCGTTGTCCTGGCCTGTCGGGGGAAGTATCTATATAAGTAAACTATAGGAACCCTAACCTCTACACTGTCATGGCTCCTTGTTTCGACCACCCTCAGTCTCCTCTCGCCTCACGCTTCCTCCCGGGGCGGCTCCAATTGGGGGCATAGGCACAATGGGCCCGAAATAGTGGCCTAAGTAGTGAAATCCTAATCCTAATCCTTACCGCACTCTTTGCCAGACCGTTGCATTGCAGGTCGATGTAGAGGGCCACCTGATAGTAGTTGAATTTTTCGGTTGTTGGTTGATCTTCTAATTCAAATTATGCTTTATTAGGAGGTTTGCGTGCAGTAGCTCAAACAATTACTTATGAAGTTAGATTAGCTTTAATTTTATTATATAAATTATAATTTCCCAATAAATTTATATGAAAATATAGAATATAATTTATCCTGGCAAGGACTGATAATCTGATCCTTATACGCTAGGTAGCTCACACTTTAGCAGATAGGCTGGCCTACTGACTCGTATGGGTCATAATTTAAATAGTTATATAACGCGTGGTTACATCTCGTGCAAGTGCACTGAGAGATACTCTGGCTACCACCCAAGAGGAAGGGATAAAATGGAGAAACTGCTACAGGTGGAAGCCTCCAGTAGTTTTAGGCTCAAACACTCCTTTTACTGCTCGTATTGTCTAGAGCAAGTAAACTACCTATTGACCAAGCAGTCCTCTGCTATCTATGGAGTGCACCTTTCCCCTTGAGCATGAATCAACGCCACCGTTCTGACACCGCCATGTGAGACAGAACCCAGAAGTAATCTGAAAGATAAGAAAGACAACTAGTGAACAGCATATGGTAAAAGGGAAATCATAATAGATTAGTAACTGCTACAGAATGTGCCTCCGAACAGTGATCAGAGTAGGCGGTCGATGGTAATCGAACACGCGGCTCCCATAATGCGAGACTCACACGGAAGCAAATCGCTCGTTTATTAACGTAAACTCTACAGCAAGAAATGATATCATATGGTACCTAGAGGACCACACGAACTCATTAAGTACGACATATTCAGTAATTCTCGTACATACGTAGATAATAATCTATTCGCTAAGAACAAATAAGTGTATCAGCAGAGTTACAATGAAATGAGCATCATTAAGAATTTATAATAATATGAGAGTCGGATGATAAGTTCAAACCTTTCAATAAAAAGTAAAACATTTTATTGTTTATTTATTTCCCAACATAATCTCCGGATAGGATAATGCTTTTGCCATATTGGTTTCTAATTTTAATTTAATCTTTTCTGTAGCGTGATTTATCATAGTTCGCAAAATATCTGTTTGCCGCAACAATGGTCTTCTCGTTGCTATGGAATCGTCATCCCCCAAGAAACCTCTTGAGGTTCAGAAACGAGTGGTACTCACTGGGTGCTAGATCTGGCGAATAGGGTGAATGTTCAGGCAATTCGAACTTTAATTCACAAATGTTTCCAATTGCGAGAAATGAATACACTGAACCATGGGCCAGAGCATTGTCGTGAAGAAACAGTGTTTTCTTAATCGCTACTAGAATAATCGAACATGAACGGAGCATTCGTTTAATGCAGTCTGGGCTGGTAGAGCATTGTTTTGATAACGACCATAGATCCAATTTTCTGGAGACGACCATCTTGGCAAAATGTAACAGTTACTGGGAGCGGAGAATTAAGGAGGCTTTGGTGATTTCCTCTGAAAGAAACACGCTTAGTCTTGATGCTGGATTTCAGTTCAGCTCCTCTTGGAAACCGGCCTTAAAATTGAAATCCGTCAAATTAAGAAGCAAAGATCAATACAGCTTGATAATCAAGTTAAGTAGTTACGTTTCTTTTACACAATTTTCTATACCCACACCATCTCCACACTTGGCATTTAATTTACTGAAAACAGTCTTTTGTTCATTAATGCTGTCTTTGTTTATAGTTGTGTTATATTCAATATTTCATTTGAGGTTATAATATTTTATAAATATCCTGATGATGGGAGAGATGTACGCTCTCTAAACGTTGATATCTAATCATCTTATCACCTGGCTGGCTGCCCGAGAAGAAAGTGAGTGTTTTCTTCTTTGTCAAATCAAGTCTTTTTGTTTTCAGCTCAACACTCAAGCGTTGTAAGTAAGCTTCGTGATACTTTTACCCCTTTCCAAGTAATCAATGAAAACAATTCCCTGTGAATTCCAGAAAACACTCGTCATAACCTTGTTAGCTAACAAAATTGCCTTTGCCTTTTTGGAGTTGGTTCACTGGCACAATCCAAAGTTCTGAGACTGTGATTTTCTTTATGGAGTGCAGTGATGTATCTAAGTTTCATCCATGGTAACAAGAGGCCTCAAAAATTCACTACGACTTTTACGGTAGAGCTGCAAATTCTTAACAGAAACAGTTTTTCTTTACAACATTTGATCAACACTAAACGATGAATTCTTCAATGATTTCTGGAGCTGACTTTCACAGAGTGTCCAGAACGAGGCTCTGCACTTGTGATCGTATCCCATTTTAAGCTCTGCAACGTGCTTTTCAATTATTGTATATGAAGGGGAATAGTTTTTCAATCTACTTTGCCATTTTCTTCTTAAATTCTTGAGGCGATTAGCCATTCAGTTATAAGTATGTAATCCACTGTTATTTTTTTTCCAAATCCTCCATGTTCATGCAACCTCTACACTTCTCTTATTTAAAATGCTGTCATTCAAAAACTAAATAAACTGACCTGTAACTATGAACAAAAGCTAGTCTAGGGCTAAACTATATGATGTTATCTGTCTAACTGACGCAGTAACGCCATCTCTATGTGAAGCACGGAATTTATCAGCCAATCCTCATAATAATAGTGAAGAAAAAGATTAGGAAGAGGGACAACAAGAATGGAACATGAAGAAGATGAGAAGGAGGGAGGATATAAAGCAGAAGGAAAATATGAGATACAATAGACACGTAACAAACATTGTCTAAAATGTAAAGTGGAGGCCGGAAAATAACCGGGAGTTGAGAGAATAAATTAAGAGAAAAATGAGGCAATTAAAGAAAATAAGGAAGTTACTAACACTGGAAGAGCATTAAAGAAGCCGCAATAAGAAGAGCAATTAAAACAGCAGGATATATCACTGGCATAAAAGAAAAATGTAGAAAGCTACGGTGTGGTGTATCTGCCAAAAGGGATGTCTACTTCCGGCAGTTTAATATTGTAGAAACAGCTGCTACATCTGCGAGGTATAACAGAGGCCATTTTCATGCGGAAGCATTAAAGTGAACAACGCAAATCCGAGTAGACATTTAACTGCCTATGATTCATTTATATCAAATCTGTTTCATACAAAATTCCTTTTTGCTGTACGTTACAGTAAAATGAAACCAGTCACTTTTTGTGTTTTAAATACAGCTTAGTATATCATGTTAAGGAAAGAAGGTTTTAAATCAGTGATATTATATAATACTTTATTATAATTGTTATTATATTAAAATTGCTGTTCAGATTTTGCTTTTAGGTAAATTACATATCATACACTTGTTTGTTTGGTTACAGTAGAAAAAGAGCTAAAATGTCTGTAATAGACTTATACAGAGTGAATGAATTTTATATGGAGAAAAATTCTTGTAATATTATGCCTAACCGGTATTTTTATTAGATTTTGAACTAAGAAGTTGCCCGCAACATCTTAAGAAGTAATAGTTCAAGAACTGCTTTAATCTTCCGGTAACTTTTAGAATGGCATTATGATTTATGGTCTGGAAAACAAAATAAGATGTCCTCAAAAACTGATGGTTCAGATCTAGTACCTGGAGATTGCATTTAATGAATTTTTTATTCATTACTAATAATTTGCCTCATTAATAAAGAGGCCAGAAGCATTAACAACCCCAATCTCATAATTATCAAATTATGGGAAATTTTTATTTTTTTAACATTATCTAGATCTGTGCCGAGCACAATATCAACAGTATCGCTCAGAATTTCTAATATTGCTAAATTATCTCAATACTTTAAAATATGTGTAATTTTTATGTCGAATTTGTTGCAGAAATTTTGAAGTTTAAACGAAAGAAAGTAAAATGGCTGCCCTTCTTCTCCAATCCAGAGATTAGGCTCTTGTTCTGTTCCATCCTCATTCCATCATTCTCATCTCTTCCTCGGGGAACCGACATCTCTTTCTCCTTGAGGTTTGTAACTCCACACAGTCTTGGGTATTTTATTCCTTCCAATTATTTCTATTTGCTTCGCTCTTCTCATCTAATAATAAAATATTTTTAATTCATCATATATCTTCATTTCTAATAAAATCTCCTCTTGTAGAGCCTTTCATACTCCGCAGAAACCTCATTTCAGCATTCTGTATCTCATATAAAATATGAGTAGCTGACATGCTTAATTTGTAAAATTACTCACTCAGACTAGGCAGGTGTTCACCATTTCTTCCAAAAGCGCTTTTCGGTCTTTGCTTCAGACCATCTTCAGTGGGTGTTGCTCCAAATACTCAACTACTACTGTAGTTGTAGCACCACCCACTGAAGATGGTCTGAAGCAAAGACCGAAAATAGCTTTTGGAACAAATGGTGAACACCTGCCTAGTCTGAGTGAGTAATCTTACAAATTAAGTATGCCAGCTACTCATATTTTTATATATAAAACATATCTCACTTTTAACAACTTGACAAGTCTTCTTTAAAACTCTTTATCTTATTTCTAGCCCTCTGCCTGAGGATTCAAGATTCACTTCCACATAGTAAAACTGGAATTGCCATCGTCTTATAACATTTCAATTTTGTTTCCCTTCTCGACTTATTTTATAGAGTTTACTGTGTTATTTCTGCGTTGGGCATTATTAAGTTTTTTATACTCCACATCGTTATCTCTATCTAGTCTGCGCATTGGCTGAGGGGCTAGTTCGCTCCTCTTTCACCAAGGCGACGCAGGTTCATTCCCAGGCGACCGCAAAGTGAGATTTGTTGTTTGCTTTTTGTAATTTACGCCTTCCAACGTTAAGTCATATCGGAAGATGAATGAAATGGGTGAAATGCTGCTCAAATGTGTCCGGGGTCCATGGAGCTTAGGGCTACCCGAATTTCGTCTTTCAGGATAAGGAAAAACCCCGGAAAAACCCTTATCCAGGTAACTCACCCTGACCGAGATTCGAACTCGGGACCTCTTGAACGTAAGGCAGACATGCTACCATCTACGCTACCGAGGTGGGCAAGAGATCTGTTGTGGACAACACGGCACTGTGATGGGTTTTCTCCATGATCTCCGGATTTTCCCCGCCATTTCATTCCATCGGTGCCGCATCTTCATCTCATGCATCATTAGTGTCACCACCTGCGGTGCCACATATAGTAAAAGCGGTTATTAAACAATACACTCACATTATCACTTTCTACAATTACATCACAGCCCAAGTATTTCAAATGGGAAACCTTTTCCTTCTATGTTTACCTTTGAACGGGACGAATATTTCCCGTGGTGTGCCATTGCTTTAGTTTTCTCTTGTGACATTTTTAAATTACATATTTTATTTATTTAATGGAGTTTAAATATCTCCCTTTGTACATCTTCTTCGTAATTCTGAATAATCTCAGCTTCATCTTGATACCGAAATTAAGGCTTGCCATAAGTAAAGAATCATGATGGATGTCAAAGGAATGTTGGTTCTTTGTGACAATACGGGCAAGGCCAGTTGAGTTGGGGGGAAAGTTGTTATAACAAAAGCAAAGTAAGAAACAGTGTCCTTAGCAGTTTTCTAAAGGGGCTCACTTGACTTGTAAGAATAGGGTATTCTTTGGATCATTCATAATGGCGACAAAACAGCCACAAAGGGATCTTTGGTTGAAACGGAGTTTTCAGAGTGAAAGTGATACACTCACGCGCATCTGTGGTCATTCAGAAGAGTCTTCGGCGTCAGGCCGATGAGAGCAGTCTGAGGCGTGAGGGCGATTAGGGGCAGTCCTCTTGTTCTGTCGTGGATATTTGTCGGTTCATATATATATATATGAGGAACGAATAAAGTTTATCCAGTAATATACATTCTGCCGTCAGTAACTCTAAACACAGATTGGTAACCCTTGGTCGGCAAATTTCATTTCGATGTTCTAAAAAAAGAAGCAGTAAATAAATAAGTTGGAAACGGGCATTCCAGTGTCATTAAAATCTCCTCACACACATCCACGCATACCCTGTGAGAAACCTCATTGTTTTACCTTGAGCTAAACAAAAGTGCTTAAAACTGTATGGTCAAGTGGAACATTGTTCGCCACATATATATGTTGCTTCAAATTGGCGCCTCAACGTAGAACTCTTTGTTCGCCAACTTATTTGCTCGCCATTTAATTGTTGCATCAATCTGCATAAAGTAAAATATTTATTCAATATAGAATTATACAATACTTATTCCTGAGGTAATTTCTTTTTCCATTTCTTAATCAACTCCTCTACATATATATTGAAAATAATGGAGATAGCCTGCATTGTTGTCTGACCACCTGCTTTGTCTTAATTTATTTTGTTCTTATTTCATTTATATTCATTGATATTCTTCTATCTTAATGTAAACGCTTTATACAATTAATAAATTACAAATTATGTCCCGTTTTTTCCATTAAATTGCATAATTTATTTCTATCCTTAAAATAGAAAACCTTTATAAAGTCAGTGAATGCCGGCAAATACGTTTCTAAACTGCCTTCTTGGGATTATGAAACAACTTAAATCCCTCTACGTGATTTGAAGTCATCACTAAGGAACTCTACACGAAAGACCGGATGCCTGACGACAGTCAGCCTTGAATTTTGGCTGTTTTTAAGCTGTTAAATTAACTTACTTCTATGATATTTCATAATTTTGGATGTATCAAATACTTTGTTGCCTGTGTTTAACATTATTTTCAACCTTTTAGTGTTATTTACAAAATAGTTAAAGCTTAGTATTATGAATGTTATGTGCCTTCAGCTGTCTTACCACATGCGATGAAGCAACATAGATAAACAACAAACACATTCGTACATTCTGAGAGTATGTAGCATGTAGAAAATGATGCAGGAGCAGCAATTAAACTCATATCATTCATAACGAATCCATACATTGCGCCCATTACACGTACAACACGACGAGTACCTACTTGTAGCGGAGGTTCGCTGCAATATATTCCAGCATCTCCTCCCTGATGTTACCTGGTTCCTTTCATAGGCTTTCAGCGAGCAAGTTATCGCTACATACTTCCACGTACACAAGATAAATGAGTGTTAGCTTTTTGAAACTTTTCCGACACTATGCCATCCTGAAACTCCTATACTCGTTTATTGTTATGAACGACTCCTGTTACACGACAATGTAAATAACCTTCTTAACGACGAGATAAAAAATGAAAATAGGTAACTTGAATGGCTAGACTTAACTCCTTCTATATATTTTAATTACATATCTTTAAGATAATCTCGCAGATCGTGTAGCCTGTTTTAAAATGTTCACTGGAACTTATCGTATAAACTGTTTCCTTTCTAAATGTTTATCTTGAATACAGTAATTTCCATACGGCTTTTGTAGAGCAGTTTTGAGGTTTGTGCGTGTAACTTGATATTTAAAATATACTTAGGAAGTGCTAGGGAGAATTGCAAGCAGGATAAGCTCCAAAAACTTCTGAACGATGGGGCAAATAGGGGTAATGGAGTAAAGTAAGGGTTCCCGAAACAGGAATGCAGCACCCCACGTATACTTTTTGGGGACATGAAATGAAATGTGTAGTGTTAAACGCCCGCTTTTACTACATACGGCACCGCAGGCGATGGCACTGATGATACATGTGATGAAGATGGAGCACCGGTGGAATAAAATGGCGGTGGAACCGGAGGTCCCGGAGAAAACTCACCCCAGCGCCGTGTTGTCCACCACAAATTTCACTTTGCGGTCGCCTGGGATCGAACTCGGGCCGCCTTGGTGAGAGCCAAGGACTCCACCAGCATCTGTACATGTTTGCACTCGTCTCACCATATTCTCTGAAGTTTTTCGGAGAGTATCCTCGCCAATTTTACTTATTTCGTTCGATTGGATTCCTTGAGAACATCAATTTTCCGTGGTCCATTCTTGTACACTCTCTCTTGTACAGTTTCTTTGATAATCGTATAATCTCAAAAGGTCTTTGGCTGCCCAGACCCTTTGACCTAAACTCACCGGATTTTTTCTTGTGGGGATATGTAAAAATAGAGTGTACAAGAATAAGCCACGGACAATTGATGTTCTCAAAGAATCCAATCGAACCGAAATAAGTAACATTGTGAGGATACTCTCCGAAAAACTTCAGAGAATATGCTGAGGTGAGTGCAAACATGTATAGATGCTGGTGGAGGATACTTCCAACATTTTCTCTGAGATGTAAATTGTGTAACGTAATCTCCCAATTATGTATTATATTCTCCCAAATTTGCCCGTGTGTCCTTTTATTGGTTCAAACGTTATGACCTATTGAAGTGGTTCAGGTTTATTGGGATCGCAGTATACAATAATTATTGTTATGAGTTTTCAAATATTTATATTTCTGTTCAAACAGGAAGCCCTTTGGTTTCTTGTCATGCCCTGTAATTGCAACAAAAATGGGATGTCAAAGCCCGTCACACAGCCACCAGCTCTGAAAATGTTTGTCCAAGGTGTGCTATTCTCTTTGAATCTATTAAGAAATATATAACAACAATTTCTACCCACGTTGAGGAGCATATAGATACAGAAATGAGAGTTTTTAACAATAGCCTGTACAAGGTCACCTGAGTGCATATATCAGAATGTTCATTTAGCATGCATTCATTCGATTAAACCAGACTCAGACACCGCTTCCCTAATACTTTTAAACTGTTATATAAGTATGTTGTTGAAAACTATACCTGAAGGAGTCGCGAAGTAGCTTCCAATCCTGCTCATTGCTTGAAAATCTTGAAATCCATGTATGTGTTATTGAAATTTAATCATAAGTTATACAAATTAAAATTGCAATTAAAGATTTCAAAGAGGGGGAGTTATGTAGATATGATGGAGTGCATACGTCATTTCCATAAAGATTTTCAAATATCTTACCGAAATGATAATGCTGTCATTATATATACCTTTGAGATTATTTAAAATTACTGCAAAACACAATCACACATATGTTGATATATATATATATATATATATATATATATATATATATATATATATATATATATATATATATATATTTCTTTTTATTTATATACGCATTTAGTCTGCTGTAATTTTCAGCATCCAATTTATTATGAGCGTGAAACACTGCTTTCTTTTTCCCAAAGCTTGAGGTTTTTTCAAGTATCGTAAAACTGCAGAGCTACAGGATTTACCTCCGTACATAGTTTTGAACCTGCGACCTGGGAATCAGAGCTAGCTTGCTATCTCTTGGCCATAGAGGACGACAAGTAGTCGTGCATTTGTTTGTTTTTGTTTGTTTATGTAAGCTTCGATTATTGGACAGCTCAGTAATTTAAGTAATATAACTTCTTTTAGGACAGGCTATATGTGTAAGCAACTGAAAAAAAACTTTTCTAGCCAAAGGAATTGACAAAAGCCGGACAGCTGCAAGTAATCTACTAATATATCTAATAAATTCTTTGACTTTTCCATGACGTAGTGCATGTGATATCTAATAAGGTTATTACTTTCACAGCTAAGTGCATTCCTTTATTGAAGCTCGCAACTTTTGAACACATCTATACGTGGATGATAAAGCAACGAATGAATACGATAATAAAGTAGGTTTTTATACCATTTTCAGACAAAAACTGCTCCATTTTTACTGAGGATTCACTCACGAGGTTTATCATTGACGAGTACCATCTGTGTAAATACGAACTAGTTTTTACAGTCAAGTCCACTTACACGTCAAGCACTCCAGCCAGGCTTTAAATACGTCAATCTCAGTAATATGGCCGTCAAAGCTACAAGACATTAGAAACATGACAATATCACCGAGATGTAGCATCCGTTTCGTACTGTTGTATCACAAGTGTAGAGAATTTTGTCAACATATCCCAATGTGTGTTTAATTGTATACTAGAGTTTGAATAAGCGGATTTAAAGTAAGATATTCCTAGTTCTTAGGATGGCTACGAATTAGAAACCACTTATCCCTGAAACAAGCTGAACGCTAAACCACTATAATTCATTACGAATATTTCAATTGCCAAATTAGATTAGGTTAGATTTGAATATGGGGATGAACGGCTCATATTGCTACTATCACTATAAGTATATTGTGAAATCCCTAATCCTGTTAGTAATTTATCTTTATTCGCCTAAATGAGCCAAAGATTTCCCTGGGTGGCACCGCAGCAATATTATTTAGTGCTGAAGCAACACAATCGAATTTTTGCCATTCTTTTGTAAGCCATTGCTTCGTATTCACAAAATATGAGCTTCATTAAGCTTTTAACTCTAGTAAAAGCTACAGATACTTGCATCAGCTTTATTGATCTTTCAGAAATGCTTTCTAAAATGGTAAAGCCCAACACCATTTTTACTGAATGTTTTGCAAACATCAACGTAAATTGTGTCCCTTACTCTTCCTATAGTGCAAAGGTATCCCTTTTTGAATGTTTATATTTTCTAACTTGAGGAAGCACCTTTGTTTTAGACCATTTTCCATCCTCAAATGCAGTAGTGAATACTGCGGTGGTGATTATAAGGACAAGGAAGGAATCTCTGCCAATATCTCTTTCTAGTCTGGCAGAAGAGCTATAACATACAAAAGAGACTAAATATGCGGAACAAAATAAATAAATGTGAGCAGTAACTAAAAGAATTGTATTGAAACTCTGATTATTCTGAACCGTTTTCATATTTGTAAAGTGTGGTACATGCTGAAATTTCATTTTTCTACTGTTCTCTGAATTATTCTACTTAACCACCTAAAATACGTGCACTGTAGTATTGTCGCGGCGAAAAGCACAGAAAGTTCAGTGCTGAGAGATAAGCGCGGCTTGTTTACACAAAGAGCCTGAAAATAAAAATAACAGTCGGATAGTGTATCACTGAAATAAGACTTACCGACACAGATAAGTCAGGTAATTTGGATCTTCTGGACACGTCTTGATTGTTTTATAGAACTTTCGATGACTTTTTTATTCCAGAAAGATCTAGTGATTGTTACAGAAATCTCTCGAATTTTTCAATAAGGTATTTAAGAAGGCTACGACTCGTCAAGAGTCAGTCGTGAACAGTAGTAAACACGGTAAGGAGTAAATAGCTGTAGAGTGTTGTTGTAACGAGAGCTGATGTAATCAGAACGCTGTTTGAGTGGACATCGACTTTGATAGATTGTGTTATGTATGTGATGTAATTCTGCTGCTACGAAGTGCATTTCTATGTAAATAAAGAACTTTTGCAATTTCTGCAAATTGGATTTTTAATTCTACGAAGCCACAAAGTCACAGTATAGTTATGAAAATTATATGCAATATTTATATACGCATATTTTTGTTGAATTTTAAACTATCATATTTCACAGCAAAATAAACAATTTGTTTCTAGAGATCATGAATATAGTTAAGTTCATTTTTATTCACTGTGTACAAACTAAACTTTTATCACGTAATGCCATTATACTTCAGGAGGTATTCACAGTTTTTTATGGTAAACATCTCATTCATTGACGTTTGCAACACAGCAAAACAAATTAAAGTTGCTCCATGCTATTGGAGCTGAAATAAGGCTACTGGAAGAAATCTTTGCTGCAGTACTTCGCAGTGACTTTCAAAAGTGTTGCAGCACTTTCAAAAGAACTATTTCATTGAAGTTGAACGAAAACTACTTCCTAGGACGGCACAAATAGAGCAATCTGAAGCAGGGGTACGATTGAAACGGCATAAAGCTATGGAAAACAGCTGAGAACATGTCGTAACGGTTTTGAGGTCGAGAGTAAATACACGTTCAAAGAATTAAAGAAATCATCTTTGAACATGAATAAAAAGCGATTCATAGGACACTATAGGCTCCTAAGATTGGGGATGAATTACACTACTGTAGTTTCCATTCTAAATTATATGTTAATGACGTAATCTTGCACTTATCACGAACACAGAACAGTAACCAGTAGAGATTGTTTAGCGGATATACGTATATTTTGTTCGGCTTATGAAATAAATTTAGAACATACAGAAATTATACACTTACTGTTCAGTTAAAATTTCCTTAATTTTCCTCAGAGCACATAGACATGGAAGTTGCTCTCCTTCCAAAGCAAGGGTTGGGTTTCTAACACTCCGGAAGCCGTTCTGTTATTTGCACCGATATATATTTTTGACTGATATGCACTTTCTATTGGCATAAAAAGTTTTCCTGCAACGACAAGTAGTTCGATATATTCACTATACATCCTGGTGTCATTTCTTCGAAAAATGTACCACTGCTTCCGTCATATTCGTTTGTACCTAATTTCCTCCTTTTGTCTCTACAACTCCTAACGAGCATCGATCTCAGGAACCTCATTTCGTTTATTTTGATGTCTTCCATTACTTTTTCTTGAGATCCATATCTTGCTACCACAATCGCAAAGGGATTTGTCGTCAGCATTATTTAATCTCAATTGTTTATTCGTGAATATCACTTAATATACCCGTTAATAATATGCTATTTGTATAGGTTTATTTTTGAGTTTCTATTTGTTTTCTACTTTGACACTTAACATCAGTACCTTAAGGTATACACGTATAAAATTATGTTATTTAATCATTAATATTACTTTTCTTATGACTTCAGCTCTGTTTCTGCGATATACATTGCCGTGTTGTAATTCTATAATATTCCGTTTAATTTTGAAAGTACTGTTGGCGATGTTTCTATGCTTCTAAAATTTCCTTATTATAAGCTAACGTTACATTCTTAATTTTACATTGTTTCCAAGATATAATATGCGAAATTTTGTGCCTTTCCATCTTGTATAATTTTATTCGTGTACTATGATAAGCTGCCCAAATAGCAGAAAGCCTATGGACGAGACAATCTATGGACAGACAAACGTGGAGAAAACTGTAAAGAGCAGCCACCCACAAATACACCAGCACGTAGTTTGCAACAGAGGTGTCTGTGTTAGTGTTAGTGTCAGTACTAAGTTTAAGTGCAGTTCAGGGAGATGTAGGATAAATGTGAATTACAAAAATCAAGTTATGGAAGGGGAACTTAAGATGATGGATAACCAAATTCACGAGAGTTCAAATTATAGAAACATCACAGATCCATCACAGTAAGCTCAGTGAAACATAAGTTATAGCACATAGAATATAAAACAGTCTAACACAGATCTAAGTACAGAGTGTATAGAATATAAAACATCACTTTAGATAAAGGAGATACTGACAAGCAAGTATGAGGCTCTTAGGATTTGCTACCCTAATGAACCTATAGCAGGAACTTCCTGCACTAGCAGGAGGCTTTTGTATTTAGGGATTGATTGACTAATTATTTATATATTTATTATTTACTATGATATGAAAGAACTGATCTTTTACACTGAAAGATACAAGTTCTCTTCAACAGAAAGGCTACAACAAACTACTCATAAGAAAAAACTTATTATTCCATACACATCACAATAATCGAAATAAACATTTGAAGATAAAATTTATAATTTTCACTTAGGAGCGAAGGGAACAAAGAAATTATTTTAACAATAGTGAATCTTTTAAAAGATTATCACTTTGTGACTTCATTACCTTGAAAATATATACAATTTACATTTCAAAACAAATATTTCTATAGCTGTGTCATTATAAGAAGATCTGTTTACTTTAAAGGATTTGGAATTCAGAATTTTGCATAGTAATTTTCCTTAAGCCTGTCAAGGCCTTTATATTATCAATTAGAGTAGAAATTAAATTCTCTTGCTTTCCGTATTACTTATTTGATAACAAACATCGTGTGTCCACACGATAATCCATTTTTGAATACACAGTGCTCATACAAGATATTTTCCGCTATTGGTTGGAATTTCAGGAAAGGAACCTTCATCAAATTACACCCTATACATGCAGTGTAATCGGTTGACGTATAGGCGACATTTCCTGACTATTCTCCAGTTTCTGTTTATCCGAGTGTACCGGACCCGCATGGCTTCACGGCATAAGAAGACTCTGGTTTGATGTACGTCCCGCAATTCCATGCAAATGTGAATCAACTGAAAGCTGAAATTAAGCTAACGTAAATCCTTTGATGTATAAACATGCGTAATGTGTGGGTATAGCTAGCATGCAAATCTGATACGTCCAGGATTACAAACATTGCAATAATGAACAAGATTGGAAAGGTATATTACATATTACTGTTTCCTAATTTGAGGTGCAACATTTACGCAACCATGCCACCTAGTTAAAATCGTATTTTGGTGCGTTATAGCGGAATTAACTGGAGTATGGGCGCAATATCCGCAATTACCGGTGTGCTTACAAACTTTGGTTTTTCAATCATATGCTCCAAAAGGTTGCGCATGCATCACACAGTTTACAATAAACTTTAATCAAGCTAACTTTACGCCACAGTTAATATTACAATTAAGTTTCCAGTATTTAAACTAAAATGAATTTAATAAATATTTGTGCTTTGAAATTCATAGAACCAGCATAGTTTTAGATTTATTTGTACCTTAGTATATTTACAATGGACAATTTGCCGATCCTGCGGGACATATATTAAGGTTATATTTCTCTAAATTGGTCAGTAAAATGAAATAAGCAATTAATAAATACTTCCAAATTACATTTATTTATGACTTTCAATGTAATACGTCATCACATGAATAATTTCTGTAAATAATAGCTTTAAAACTAAGTACTTAAGTAATATTTGGAAAATTATGAAGAAACATACTTAACAATTATGCTCAAATGGGACAACTTGGAACACAATGATATTAACATATGAGTAGGGTAGCTTTTAAAGTTGCAGGCCATCTTATTAATTTCACCAATCTTTATTTGCATAAAACACATCGTTATGATGGCTGCAAATGCCCAGCGTAAGGAATTAAGTGTCACTCCATTCCACTGTTTCCTTATTTGTTGCAAGAGGAGCAGTAATATTAATAATGATAATGATAAAACCGGTATATTCAGGGACACCCACTGGGAGATCACGAGAAGGAAGTACGTACCTCATTGCTGAACCGCGCTGAATGTTTCAGACCTTTCGATTTCGGCAGGTCTAGAAGATTCGACTTTGACAGTGTTCCATTCGTTCCTTTCCAATGACTTTTATTTCCTGTATACTTCCATGAAGGCTAAATGGAGGTACAAAATCCAGCCTCGGAAGTTATTGGTTATAATTTGACCAGTCAGTGTCTGAGTTGTGAATGAGCCGCCATCCAGAGCAGTGAAGAGAGTTTGTTGAAAGTTATCAATGTTGGCAATAAGAGAAGTATAAAATTATTGGCCTGCGAGCAATGAATGTCAAGAGTTTCGAGCAGCCTAAATGGGTTCGTGCAACAAAAACATGAAGGGATATTGGACTAACATACTTTGTGTATTTATAAAATGTGGTTGTAGGTTAGCATTCGGCTTACGATGCTAGTGAAAAATAAATTGAGTTCAACATGACTTAATCTTGTCAATTTTGTCACAATATATTATAAACATGAATTTCGTTCATGATATATGTAAAAGAGAAATTATTACATAACATAATACATATTTTATAACACTTTTTCTTAGAATGTCATACTAATTTGTATCTCGAAAATGACGACGATGAAGCGCACAAGTGCGGGGCTATTTATATTATTGCAGATGATTTAAATGTTATTCATTACAGTTGTCTCTCGAATCCAATAAAATGCCTTATCCGAAGATTTTGGTCATGGTGGATTGGCCGAAATAGCACTTGAAGTTTCGCCCGTCTTTCCACCGGGCATCAACTGCCTAAGTTGCCAACTTCTGAAGATGCCAGGCGGAGAGATGGGCGAAACGTCAAGTGCTATTTCAGTCAATCGACCATGGCCAAAAGGCCCGTATAATAGGTTTTAGTGGATTATCGCCGGCCCTGAAAGCCTAAGCATGTCTCTTGAAAGTTGTCACACTTCGTTATGCTCTTAATGTAAGGAAACAGGCTAGACTAATGAGCAACTGCAGGAAAAAATGTTGCAAGAGTGTACTGCAACTATACGTGAAGGTAATATGTAATTATCAACTGTAAAGTCATTAAATACTCAAATAAATGAACCTAGTCAAAGGCTCTTCTAGTTTAAATAAGTTATTTGATCACAGTGTAATGCATTTCCTGTTATCTGATATGGTGTTAGGTAATACACTGTTATTTATAACAGTTATAACTTTTCACACAAATGCGTGAGACAGCGTTCTGCTGGTTTGTGTATTAACACAGCTGCCGTCCATAAAAAGAAATAAAAACTCTTGAACCTTAAGGAAGTTTTCCATTTCGTTTTACCAAGGTTTGGAAATGCTCCACTGAAGACCAATATTTCGTGGTGCTGTGCCAAAGTTAAAGGAGAGTTTTAGGAGAAGAAGAAGAAGAAGAAGGGGGAAATAGGAATAAGAAGGAGGAGAAGAAGGGAGAGAGTTCGGCTGCTGCTGGAAAACCCGGACCCGGGACGAATATGAAGAGGCCTGAGGGTAAATCAAATATGCCGAGGAGGAGTAATTAAAAAATCCTCCGGTCCAAACTTAACCCTTGTTTCTCAGTAACGGCATTCCACTCATGTAAGGTTCGTATGAATATAGGGTGTCAATGGAACATGGTTCTGTGTGTTCACTTTGTTATACACTTTACTCTTTAAAGATTTGCCTAATATCCCCAGAAATACATAAAAGTAATCTATTATTTGTAGTACCCTATGATTCTAAAATTGTACTAATTCTGTATATGTATGTGTATGTGTTTGTGGGGGGGGGAGGGGGTGGCGATAATTCGAGAAAGAAAAACTGATATCTCTACACAGTCTAAGCAACACAGAAAGAATAGTTTGTCAGAATCAAATCGCTCGATTAATAGTAATAGTAATAGTAATAATAATAATAATAATAATAATAATAATAATAATAATAATAATAATAATAATAATAATAATAATAATAATAATAATAATAATAATAATAATAATAATAATAATAATAATAATAATAATAATAATAATAATAATAATAATAATAACAATAATAATAATAATAATAATAATAATAATAATAATAATAATAATAATAATAATAATAATAATAATAATAATAATAATAATAATAATAATAATAATAATAATAATAATAATAATAATAATAATAATAATAATAATAATAATAATAATAATAATAATAATAATAATAATAATAATAATAATAATAATAATAATAATAATAATAATAATAATAATAATAATAATAATAATAATAATAATAATAATAATAATAATAATAATAATAATAATAATAATAATAATAATAATAATAATAATAATAATAATAATAATAATAATAATAATAATAATAATAATAATAATAATAATAATAATAATAATAATAATAATAATAATAATAATAATAATAATAATAATAATAATAATAATAATAATAATAATAATAATAATAATAATAATAATAATAATAATAATAATAATAATAATAATAATAATAATAATAATAATAATAATAATAATAATAATAATAATAATAATAATAATAATAATAATAATAATAATAATAATAATAATAATAATAATAATAATAATAATAATAATAATAATAATAATAATAATAATAATAATAATAATAATAATAATAATAATAATAATAATAATAATAATAATAATAATAATAATAATAATAATAATAATAATAATAATAATAATAATAATAATAATAATAATAATAATAATAATAATAATAATAATAATAATATAAATTATATATTACTATATATTATATTTAATATTAATTTATATTATTTATATTATTATATAATATAAATTATATTATTATTCTTCTTCTTCTTCTTCTTCTTATTATTATTATTATTATTATTATTATTATTATTATTATTATTATTATTATTATTATTATTATTATTATTATTATTATTATTATTATTATTATTATTATTATTATTATTATTATTATTATTATTATTATTATTATTATTATTATTATTATTATTATTATTATTATTATTATTATTATTATTATTATTATTATTATTATTATTATTATTATTATTATTATTATTATTATTATTATTATTATTATTATTATTATTATTATTATTATTATTATTATTATTATTATTATTATTATTATTATTATTATTATTATTATTATTATTATTATTATTATTATTATTATTATTATTATTATTATTATTATTATTATTATTATTATTATTATTATTATTATTATTATTATTATTATTATTATTATTATTATTATTATTATTATTATTATTATTATTATTATTATTATTATTATTATTATTATTATTATTATTATTATTATTATTATTATTATTATTATTATTATTATTATTATTATTATTATTATTATTATTATTATTATTATTATTATTATTATTATTATTATTATTATTATTATTATTATTATTATTATTATTATTATCATCATCATCATCATCATCATTATTATCATCATTATCATCATTATTATTATCATCATCATTATCATTAAAATCATTATCATCAATATCATTAAAATCATTATCATCATTACTGTTACACTAAACCGTGTAATGAAATCTTACATTATAACTCAAATTATAAACGAAGTATGTCATTAAAAATACGCAATCAGTAAAATGGATTAATAGACCTAAAATTAGAGCTAAATGTTATGACACCAAATACATTACCGCGCGTGCGGTGATGTAAGGAGCAAAATAAACACGGTGTACCTATTCTCTCTCTCTCTCTCTCTCTCTCTCTCTCTCTCTCTCTCTCTCTCTCTCTCTCTCTCTCTCTCTCTCTCTCTCTCTCTCTCTCTCCCTCCCTTTTTGATGATCGACTGTTGGCGAGAAACATTAACTTATGTGTGGTGAGAATGCTTGATATTTCCATTTCTAAAATCCAACAAACTGTTTAGATTAATATACTTTTTGTGGGCATTGTTTTTGATCAAATTTCCATAACTGTTGCGTACTTCTTGTACATAGTTTAGCTATAGTGGCTCGTGCAACATTTTATACATTATTGTTGAAACAATGTGGCATAACAATATTTGATAGTGACATGGTTGTATTGTTAAGATCCTACCCACTGTTTATTTGTATTTTAGATCTTAATGTTCACTTGAGCTTTAAGCCATGCCGCAGTTAACTGTGAGCTATAATTACTTAATATGAGTAAATCCAGAAATAACTGTGGAGCTCATAGAATACTCATTTATTTTTAAATGGAGAAAAATCCCAAATGTTCCAAACTTACCTGCGTAGGATATGAATTTTTCGACGAAATATAACAATAGATTTCCTAAAAAGAAAGAACAGGGAAAATAACTGTGTGTGGTTGGAGCTAATGGTAACTCTTTAGGAAAAATTTTCTTCTACTAATTGTATTTTCTTTCAGTACAAATTACCTCTTAGTGAGCCAAGAATAAAGAAAACATTAAATTAGTATTTCAATATTTATAAGGAATATTTTAGGTTGTATATCAGAGAAAATTTGAGGCGAAAGGAATAACTTGCATGTCATGAGGATATAAAAGAGAAAAAATGAATTAAAGAAAAAATGAAGATGTTTAATTCGGATTGTAAGGAGAAACACGGAAACTTAAACATATCACTAGGATTTTAAAATGCGGAATGGTGAATAATATTTGACTAAAACGTATCTACATATATGGAATATTTATATGTCATAATTTAAAAATGCAAAATAACTCTTTACAACTAAACCTTAAGTCTCAATAAGACAAGAATAATCTATTATCGGCTTGCCACCAATGTTAACATTGATGAATTTGTTTATGGAACCACCATGTTCATCAGATAGATTATTTAATTTTATTTTGCAGCAGTGAAATTTGTTTTATTCACACTATCCAAAAATAAAATATACATACAGTATACTTCCCTTAAGCGAATTGAGCCTAAAAGGAAGAAAATGGTTTTCGCTCTCCAATCGCCATGCCTATATAACATTTAGTATATATACCTTCGATGGAAATTGTGAAATTCCATTAAGGCGACCATGAATGCGACCATGAAGTGTAAGAGAAAAACATGTCACACATCAAATTATTAAGGGAAGGTGTTACATCTCACTGTGATTTACTAATCCCTTTTTCTCTGCTATTAACATTAATCAAATATTCTCATAACCATCGAACTTGCAGCACCTCAGATAACTATCACTGTTTGCTACAGCCAGACTAAAAAATTCAATGCCATAGCTGGAATTTGAACCTCTGATTTTCCGGTCACCATCTAGCCGCTCTAAACCATTGAGCTGCTATGGCCAACGTGCCGACATGACATTAAGTTCTCCAATTGACTCGTGTTTTTCCCGGTAAACCACTTAGGAGTTCTCATAAACACTTGAGACAACTACCTTAATGGCGACTTACTATGCTGTAAGTACCTGGCACGTTGGCCATAGTAGCTGAATTGTTTAAAGCGACTGGACGGAGACCAGAACATCCGTGGTTCAAATCCTGGCTATGGCATTACCCTTTCATAGTGCGTCCTACACACGGAGTGTGAAAGAACAATTAGCTTCCATCACTGTGTGGTTAAACATCAGCATTAGACAATTATCAACTTTCAATGTCCGCTATCGATAGAGGCCTCTTCAATTCCGATTCTATATTGGAAACATCCTATACTCCCTAGTTTATCTTGGAGGACGTGAATTCAAAAGTACATGTCTGATAGTTACATGAACGTCAGATGTTTAAAATTCAGCTTCCTAGAAGTTTCAAATTCTTTACATAGATCGCGGGAAATAAATGAAAATAAACAGAAGTTTTAGATGAGAAAGTACTGAATATTCCAATCAGGAATATGGGATACATCAGAATGGGTTATGTCAAGGTTTAAGAGATTGTGTTTTCTAACGTATCTAGATTTTTGTGAAGTGCCTTTCATGATTCACCAGCTATATAAAACCACAAATACATCCTGAATGAACAATCTTGAAGAATATTTCCAGAGAAGTTTCTTCTCCAGTCCAGTTGTCAGTTTGAAATTAGAAGCAAATGAATCACCACTTGCAATCAGACGCAAACAACTAAGTTTAACAAAATGCACTTAAAGTAGGAACTATGACTGAATTAATCATCAAGTCTTATGTGTTCCCTAATAATAGACGCAATGGAACAAATGTTGAATTAAAATGACATCCCGTACCTTTCAGCATCATAATGTCAAAGTTTCTTGAAGAATTAAACGTAAATATTCCTCTCAAGATGTTCCTCCTTGGACAGTTACCGTTGCAACAGTCAACTTTGAAATGAAAGGAATTATCAAAAGCCAAGTTGACAGATCACAGCATCGTCAATTGTTTCTTGAAATTGCCAATAGATACCCAACCCACAATGCAATGCATACTGATGGTTCAAAATTTGATGAAAGAAATGGTTGTGTAATAATATATCCTGACCATAACATGCTATTTCGACTCTCTGACTTTTACACTCTCTTTTCTAATGAGCTCTTTGCACTTAAGTAGGCCACGATATATGTAAGTCTTGAATATATGCAGCAACTCATTTATTGTTTTCTCTGATTCACAAAGTGCTTTAAAGGCAATTGAGAGGCCATCTTTGAACAACAATCTTATACAAGAAATTCAGTTGTTATTTAATAAAATAATAGGAAAAGGTAAACAAGTGATACTTGTGTGGATACCATCACGTAGTGGCATTCATGACAATCTGCTGATCAAGCAGCTAAACAGATGCACATCTCCAGTGTGTGATCCTAAAATAGCTATAACACATACTGACATCATTACATTCATCAAAAAAGAAATTTATCAACATTGGAACATAAATTGTCTTAAATCTTCCAACAGTAAACTGCAGGAAATAACATCAGGAACCATAGTACATCATCACCTCCATATATTGTCCAGACATGATCTAGTTTTAATGTCCCGATTAAAAATATGTCACACTAACATAACTCACAACTATCTTCTTGATAAGAAACAACCACCCAAATGCACAACTTATAACACCAGCCTGTCAAGTACATAATTTTTGACTGTGTACTATACAATAATTGGCCCCGGCAGCATGGCATACCCAACAAGAAAAGTGAGGCTTTCTCTTTACGATCTCAGTGCAGAAGACTCATCAAGTTTTTCAGAGACATTGCTGTACATTTCAAAATTTGATCTTGGACTTACAACTGATCTTTATTTCCTTGTATTCATTTTTCAGGTTTTATAGTGCACTCAATTTAATGTTATGTAGCCGCTCTAGTTTAATGTCCACTCCTTTTCATGGATTTATTTTGTATTAATGTAATGTAATTTCTATTGTTAAAGTCG
Organism: Mantis religiosa; assembly: GCA_030765055.1. Taxonomy (NCBI): domain Eukaryota; kingdom Metazoa; phylum Arthropoda; class Insecta; order Mantodea; family Mantidae; genus Mantis; species Mantis religiosa. Next base: position 66,644,475 of record CM060957.1, on the reverse strand, counting down.
CGACAATACTTTCTAAGTTAAAGGGATTATAAACTGACATAATTAAAAAAAATATTCCCAGAACATTGTCAATCAGTGCATTAAGCATAATGTACTTTAATTGAAATTGTTAGATAATTTTTAGGAAAGCCAAAACTTGGAATAATCTTACAAGTGAAGGATGTTTCGGAATAGGAGGATGTTGCAAAAGCTTGATATTTACGCAAATTTTCCTTTTAACAGTCCATCTCTCTCACACGCACACGTACACACGTATATACATGTGCACACGGACGTTTCTCCAAACAATTGTATGTCTTGTTATTCCTCTTCCACTTCATGCTCACTGAGATGGAAACCTTCAGATATTTTCTTAGCTGATTTTATTGTAGGTACAACAAGTGGATAATGGAGATTTCCTACAGTTTAAGCGATAGTCGACAGCTGATCATAAAATGATAGTTTGAGATTGCGTTTTCTTTTTCTTGGCCAAGAGATAAACGATGAAATTAAAACATAAATAATAACATATTCCCATTTCATAAGGGTTTTAATGTCCATGCCAGTAAATACATTTTCCCGAGACGGTTTACATCACAAAAGTTATTGTTTCACATAACTTATGTGCTTTAAGAAGATAACCTTTTTTATTATAAGAATTTGTCTAATTCTTTGTTTACCAGTTACGCAGAAGGCACACAGAATGAAGAGAATTTTTAAGGGTACTGTTAAAAATTTAAATAGATATTTCATTGATGATGAAAATACTGTGGTAAATTCGTAAAATGCAGAATAGAAGATATAGAAAGACAGGAAATATAGGGAAGTCTGGAAAATATGAAATCATTACAATTTTACAAGTAAATGAAAAGATATTGGGGACGAGAGGCATTTGTAGATTACTGCAATAGACAAGAGCGAGAAGGGTTAGCTTGGATGAGAACAGGAACAATATTTCTGAGAGGGATAAGAGGTAGGGAAAAGGGAATTTGTGAATTGTGCGGGGGAAAAGAAAGCATAGAACACCATGTAACAGAATGCGAGGAGGTTACAATGTGGAGAAAATTGGTTTGGGAGAAAAAATGGGAGAAAGTTGAGAAGAGGATGGTAGCTATATAAATGTTAAGGGGAAAGGAAGAAAAGAAGGTAAGAAGTATTGGTGAGTTCCTGCAGAAAGTAACAGAAAAATGGGCCAGAAATGTACAGAATATAAGAAAGGAAGAAAAGGGGAGAGAGTGGGACTAATTAAGTAACAAGGAGGCATGGTGCTTAGGAGCTGCCTGGCAGATCAGAGGACATGTAAACCAAGGTAGCAACAGGGTAAAGACAAATAAATGTAGCCAAAAGTCATAAATTGTAAATTTTTGAATATGCACGTAAATAATCTAAGCTAAGTTGTTTAAAATTGCTGTTTAAAAACAAATTACTTTATGTTGAACAGGTCCTTAGTTTTCTTTTGTTGTTCACATACATATACAAAGACCTATTTGTGAAAGGATTTATGGTGGCCTCAAATCGTAAGTGTCAGGTAAAATCTCAATTTTGTGTTTCTGACTCCAATACAATGTTTCCCCTTACCTGCTAAACGGGCAGGGGGAAGAGAATGGACAATCTGTCCTGGAAGGATATTGGAAGCGTGTAGTATAAAAAAAGGGCTCATAATTTTGTATCTCTAGTAACTGCAACAGCAGCAGTTTTCACTGCCTCTAGAATGACAGGTTGCTCACGAATCATCAGCACTCTGCGTCGATATTGTTATTCCTGTAAGAGGCTCCTCATCTTTTGGATTCCGCGAGCGTATCTTTGCCGTATCCACTCCACTTCTCGCGGTGGTGGCCGTAGGGCTCTCTCAGCAACTTTGCTCATTTGAATGCAGTTGGCCCCATCGTCGCGGAGAGATTGACGTGAAACAGTACGAGGATGCCTTCACGTCCCAAACTTCTCTATTTATCTTGCTTCTCTTTCGCTCAACCCCCCCCCCTTCCCATTTTTTTTCCCATTCCCTCCTCCGCCCACTCCTTGTGTCGTTTGTAGCTTCCTGTACAGTAGAGCGAGACCCCCAGCTATGTTTACTTCTCGACTTGCGACTTTGCCATTGTCGCAAACGTTGCAACTCCGAACATCCTGTTGCTGCCAGCAGTACTATCTTTTTGTCCCGTTTTCAAGGTAGTACTGTTTGCCAGCTAGAACTAGATAAAGTTCTACATAGAAATTTAGGTTATGAACAGAGCTTACGGCTCTCTGCTCATTTTGACTGCAATATTAACTTTCAGACAGATTTCGTCTAACATGTGCATGGAGAAAATCTGCAAGGAATTTCCTGTACCCTCAGGGGCCATCTCTCTAGTCGGGATGAAATACTTTATGGCATTCTATTGTCAGAGAGGAGAAACAGCACTCCATTTTATATTCTTCTGGCGCCTTCCTATGATACTCAATAGGGACTGTAGTATGATAGTTTGAAGAACTTGAAGCTTTAAATTCCAGCTACATTACAAAGTAGAAATATATACTTAAAACACTTACATTCAAAATTTAATTTAAAGCAGTTTCAATATTCTGTAATTGAACTAATATCTTTAACATTAGAGCAAAGGCATACAAAACTTATAATTTTAAAATAAATTCCATCTGAAATATGAGTTGGGGTTGGAGAAAGTTATTGAATATATTCATATTGCACCATTACCGATGTTGAGACAATATAACAAGTTTGATGTATATCCGATCATTTATTCAAATTTTCCTCCTGATATTTTTAGTGCGTAAATTAGTTAAGAATTGTATTTCATAGAAAAATTCTATGATACTGGAATTTCGCCAGGAATTCACGTGTTAGGGTACTTGAACCTAAGGATAAGAACAAATGAAAGAAAAAAAATGTGTGAGTGTATGTGGGCGTGTATGATCCTTAACTCAAGAACGAATAGGCCGCTGGAGGCCAATACGAAATTTTCCAAATTGTCCTTTACATGGAACATCTTTAGGAAGTGTGGATTCTTTCAGTAATAGTTATAAAAGTTCTGATTAAAATGTAATACGTTTGGAATATTTTCATAAAAATGAAATACATTTATCCTCAATATACTCAGAGCTATCCTTTAAGACTTCTTGGTTATGAATGAGGTTTACTTAAGTTTTGAATAGAAGATATAGTTTTACAACCACTCCAAAATTTCATTATATCACTAACGACGACAACGACAACGACAACGATCACGACCACGACCACGACCACGACCACGGCCACGACCACGACCACGACCACGACGACCACGACGACGACCCGACGACGACGACGTTGACGTTGACGTTGACGTTCACGATGACGATGACGTTGACGCTGACGTTGACGATGATGATGACAATAAACTTTACCAGATATTAGATGCTTATTTGTATTCAGTATTTCTCCTTTCTCTCCTTCACTCTCCTCTTGGCAAAAAAAAAAAAAAAAAAAAAAAAAAAAATCAATGCTGCCATGTACCTAGGACTTAAATCGTTTTATTCTAATGTTGTTTGTACATTCATTGAAATATAAATAAAACAATTTCTGTGTCTGTCTCGAGTGACTTAAGCTGGGCAAACTTTGTAGTCAAATTTGGACAGTTACATTTATGTGTATGCACAATTTTTGGCTACCCTATAGATTGCATTTTTACTTACTGCTGTGGGGTTCGTCCATCATCTAACGAAATCAGCACTGAGGGTTGTTATACAATTTACCTACAGGCGAAGGGTGTCCAGACATGTTGTAGATCGCTGCGGAATGTACAAAGTGTTGCCTTTAATCTATTGCATTATAAAGGATTTCATGGCTTGATACTCAGAACTCATTTAATCGGTAAACTAAAAAAAAGTCGGCAAATTAGACAGGACATATTTTTATACACCCTAAAGGTAAACTTCTTTGTAATGTATTTTCCTATGAGGTCCACACTCCAGTAAACAGAAACATTATTTATAATATTAGTTTATATTGATAATGTGATATCAAAACGCTTCTAACCTCCTCCCCCACCTTGTTTGCTTGTAACATTTCCTTTATATCCATTGGATATGTACGATAAGCTGTAAAAGTAACTCATAAGGTACTGCCCTGAAAATTCAAAACTACAAAACTTCGCTCAGATAAATTCAACTTTCTATGATTTAATCATGCCATAGAACATACAGGGCATATGAAAATTTAACGAGCTGCATCAATAATTTCTTAATATTTGGTACCGAAATTAAGGATTCAGTAAATTAGATAGGAACATGGGGTATCTTCGTTATATGTGAGACAGTATTTTGTTTAGTAATTTACGAATTGAAGGGAAATTTATCATCGGAGGCGGACCCAGTGTCGATATTTGAATAGAAGTGGCTTTTTTTTTTTTAAAGAAGACATTGTCAAGAATTATTGTCAAGTGGCTTTCCAAGACACCTCTTTAATAAATGATGACCGGCATAAAAGTCACAAAGGTTCACATGTGACAAAAGATCGACTTGAGTAGGGGAATTTCGGTGTAAATAACAAGAGTTGCTTTAAAGGAATCTGACACAGCTGGACTGACTGTCCGTGTGGACAGACGTGATTCGAGAAGGAACGTATTCGTTCCTGCGCAACCAACTAGTTAAGTGTTATCGCGTAATATGCGCTTCATATAGTTAAATTCAGAGCGTAATATACATTGGTTTCCCTTAGTCGGCAACTTCGCGATTCATATAATAATAAACAAGAGAAACAGTCACTAAACGAGTGTTAAACTTGGATTCCAGTGTTATCTGTGTCATCCTTACCCCTATATATGTCCACGCATACCCTCAGAGAAATCTCATTATCATAACTGAGGCTAGATCCAGTATCGCTTCAATTGGCATCAGGTTATCCCTAGAGCGGTGACACATTTTAACAATGCTATCAATAACAGCACCCAACATGAAATTTAACTCCGCAAAGATATGTGTTGTTAGTCCAACTTCAGATGTAGTTTCTGAAAATCATGTTTAAAATGGCACAAACGTCACATACCGATATCAAGTTCGCGGTCCAGCCAGTAACATGCGTGTCAGAGGTTACCTACCGTTGTCCTTGCGATTATTTACGTAGATACAAAATGAAAGGATGAAAATATGCTGTACAATTTAACCAGGTTCTACGTGAGAACTTCCTGACTTTCAACCAGAAAATTCTGAAAGTGAAAGATATTTTACTGATCAAGTACACTTTAATTTGACTAGCTATCAACTTAAATTTGTCAAAAGATGAATCTGAACTTCTAGCTTCCAGGCTGCAACAATGGAACTTACTTGCACCCGGTACAAAGATTACAGCGTCGAAATAGACATCAGAAATTTGCAAAGTATTTCTCACTGGAAGAAAATATATATGTTTCTCTATAGACTCGATAGTTTAATTAGTGAGCTAGGTATTGAGCATATTCCGAATAACTGGTGATTGTTTCTAGATTAATCAAAGTTCAGCTTAAACGTTGTGTTCCTTCATAATGTTAACGAACTTCCATGTGTTCTAACTTTTCATTCTGTAGGTCTTAGAGCAAGTAATGAAGGTACGCATGTGCGTGTTTTAAAATTGAGGTTAATTGATGGAAAATACGTGACGATTTTAAAATATTTGGTTTGCTGCTTGGATAACAAAGGGTATTCAATTTTTTGTGGTACAGCCATGATACACTAAAATATATAAGAGTATTATGTGGTACGAGAGTAGAGCAAGCAGTAGGCACATGTTTCATTGATTCAGTCTGATAAGATTCTTCTCCGAACCTGAAATAAAAAACTTGGGCAGATGAAGAATTTCTTAAGGCCTTAACAATAACGTAGTGAATTTGCATATTTGCAAGGCAAGTTTCCACAGTGAACTTACGTGAAATTGAAAGAAGGAACTATTGTTGGACCTCAAATCCGAAAACTCGCGATAGCGAGTCTGAACAAACATTACAAACGATGAAATTAGCAGTTTGGAAATGATTTACAGGGGCTGAGTGTCGTTTTGTTGGAAAGGCAGAGGAAAAATTACTAAACTTCAGTCTTAAATATTTTGAAATGCTACAAAGACATAGGTTGTAGAAGGTCTTGAAAAATGCATTTCCTCCATTCAATGTAGACCTTTTTAAGGAAAATCTGGTTGACGCTAGTGATAATCATGAAGAACGCTTTCCTCAGGACATTTCTGTTTTGCAGAAGAGGTAGCGTGTCAATAAGACCCAATAATGATGTGAGATTATTGTTGGCTTCTTGTGAGAGAAAAAAGACAGGACTATAAGAAATAATCACAGGTTTCCAAGCACTTTTAAATAGAGTTACACGTATCTCCTTTAAATATATGGTCCAGATATTATTGCATGCATATAAAACAACATTACGAATTAATTTTAATTCACCACGTTGTATAGTACCATACCATATATCATTTTATCACAACAAAAAGTTTAAAGTTATATCTTATTTGAAACTTTTTAAGTAAGAAACTGAATGTCTTCATATATTTTTAATCTGACTTGATAGAAGACGTCTGTAGCTATTTTCAAAATCAGCACATCTTTTAACTTAAGAATCAGCTACTTTCATAGCTGAGATATTAAAAGGATTTTTTGTGTAATGTAATTAATTATAGTCTATGATAAGGTTCAGCATAGTTATTTGAAGTGGTTCCTGGAGCCTATGGATTCTAACATCGTTCCAAAATATTTAATTTGATCCTTATACACAAACATTGCTAGTTATTATTTTAACCGTTTAAAAGTAATGATTTGTATTTTATATTAAACGTTTCAACCCTTTTAATGCGAGTAATGAAGATAACTAATTTCCGTTGAATTTTAACCAGTGCAATACAAAATTTCAAATCTGAAGATATTGGAGCTCTCCTGAACGTTTTAAGAAAATAAGCATTCTGAATACTGAAAAACGTTGAAATAACCCATTGAAAGAAAAAGGATAATTATAGTGCAATATAAATCTAAATGAATTAAATTCTTGAATATTCTCTTAAAAAGTTAAAGCAAATCCTCCTCTTCCATACTCAAGTCCAATTAAATATTCACTTGTGGCCTTACAACTGTTCATTAAAAAAGCCATACTAAATTTGAACTTGATGGTACAACTTATAAATTTAATGAAATGGAAAAAGGTAAATATATTCGTAGAACATTTCTTTAATTAGCCTTTAGCACAACCGCTTATATTTGCAAACGTACTTTACTTTAAAGCATCTGTAGCTTACAAGTATTGTAATGTTTCAAATTAGATAACACAAAATTAAATTTATAAAGTAAAGATACAGAGTAACAAAATTAAGTGAGATATGATATTGATCTATTGTCTAATTATTATAAATTACATTAGAACCGAAATTATCCATGCAAAATGTACACAAAGAAAATAAACTCCTTTGTTCACATTTGTTTAGAAATTAAGCCTGTTTAATAATGATTGTATTAAAATTAGAACTCTATGGAGGAGATTCGCACTGTAACCAGTTCTTATCTATTGTACCTATGCCTCCAAGTGGGGTTTCTCCGGAAGGAAGGATGAGGCAAGAGATCACAGAGAGCGGACGTCCCAGAGAGTTACGACAGTGCAAAGGGCAAGGTCCCTAAATTTTACTTAGAAGGAAAACCTCTCCCGTGAGGCCCGGATAACGGACATGCCCCCTACTATAGTCCGGAAGTGTTTCCTGCAGCCGGTTGGAAGACCGGCCACCGACTTACCGGAGGAAAAAGTGGTTCATTCAGAGCATATGATCCTACCATGCACCACCGACACATCTACCCTGAATGAGGCCAACAGATGACAGATGATGTTAAATCGAGATGAAATGAAGGGACAGTAAGTTCGGAGGATGTAATTAACCTACCCAGCATTGGCCTAACGGCCCGAGAAAAGCCCCCAAAACCCATATTTCAGGTAGGTCGGCCACGGGAATCGAACCCGAGCCTCTCGAATACGGGCTGTAGGCGAAACCGCATGAAACATCTCGCTCGGTAATAATGATGATAACAGTAATAGCATCATAAAAGTTTGTACTCCACCATGTAACTTCCAGAACTATTCTGTATCTGCGCTTTCTATGTACACAACATACGTAGCAATAATTAAATAAACTCAAAAATATTATAGACAACGTATCACTCAGTTCTTCCCAACACTGTAAACTTTTTCACCTCCTAAAATGATATGTACTTGTATTTTGAGCAGCGCTTAAAATGGGACATGCAGTGTGTAATAACAGGGAAGGACGTTTTGGTATACTGAGCAGTAAAAGACACAAAACCTATTGAAATCCATAGGAGAATGAAGGTCCTATATGGTAATGAATATTTCTCAACGCAGAAAATATGCGAGCGAAGTACAAGTTCAAAAATAGCAAGACTACTTTGGCAGGCTGCCTTGTGATAGAAGTCTATTGTAACAGTTGAAACCATTGTGATGGAAAACTGCGTAGTGTCGATGGATGAAATATCCGTAGATCTGAACATTAGTTATGGCTCAGCACACCGTATTATTCATTATGGTTTGGCACTGTGTCCGCGAGGTGGCTACTGCGACAACTCCCTCCAGAACTTCCACATCTGCTCTCTCACATACCTGGACCACTCAAAGAGACGATGGAGGAGATTTTTTTTTTCAAATGAAAAAGTTCACAAGGCTGTGGTGGCGCACAAAACAAAACGGTTCTACGTAGGGAGCGCACGAATTCCTCAATGGAAGAATGAATGAATGAATGAATGAATGAATGAATGAATGAATGAATGAATGAATGAATTATTTAAAATAAGATTTACCCTGACATGTAAATTGCAGTGCGATAAAATAAATAACACTCAAAGTGCTTCGCGGATGTATGTAATATACTTTTAATATATTGATATTTGCACCTAAAATAATTTTGAATCATATAATATGCTGTACAACGTCACATATCAGCGAAGTATTGAAAACATTTCGTGAAATAATACATATATTTAACTCAAAACCGTATCTAATAAAAATATGATTAGAAGGTTAATTGAGAATCCTTTTATCTTCACTAGTTACAACACTATAGTGGTGTTAGGGGAGTATTGTTCTACACTGCTTATTCCATTAGCCGTCAGGTTACTTGATAATAGAAAAAATGGTTTATTTAGGAACGAGGTAATTAAGTTGGTACTTTAATCTGTAGTTTCACTCTCTCCGTCACCTATCCATCGCTATTGCAAAATGGCGCATATGATTTGGCTGCTGAAGGGTTCTAAGACTTACTCACTCACTAGATTGCAAAACTCCCATAAAAATGTGGAATATACCATCAGCAAAGGATGCCTATGCATTACTCATAAATAAGCATTCAGTAAAATTTACTTATCAAGTATACTGTAATCATCCATTTATTGTAAACGCCTTTTGACTACTAGCAACATTTTAAAATAGCAACAAAAATAATTATAAAGTTTTGTAAAACAACTTTAATAATTTCCAAAAAGACACAAAGTTTAATTTCCGGCGGAAATCCGATTGATAACGTCCGAGTCATTATTAAAGCACATAGAACAAATCTCTGCAAAATCAACAAATGAAGGTGATCGTAAACGTTATGGAATTTAGTAATAGGTGTGTTTTGGGTTTTGAGAGATGAGATGGACATGAAAAGGTATTCTAAGTGCAACATAAATCTAAAGCGTTTCGGTACGCGGAACTCCGCGTATCGTGCATTGATCTATAAAAAAATGAAACAGGCGTGCACTATTTTATATCTGAAGTAAATTGGTATTTCATACAATGGCATTTCCAGTATTCTCCTTCACAAAGCACAGATCGAGGTTGTGCTATGGTAACGCATAGACTCGCATTCGGAAGGTTTGGTTCGATTCCCATGACCGCTCGCTTTGAGCTGGGTTTATCGTATGTTCCCCATATCACTAAAGGAACATTGAGGTGTTACTGTCATGCTTACTTTCTTACCACAATCCCATGTTCATCACTTCAGTCCATTTCATTTACTTATTATTTTCAGTTGTACCTTCATGCTCCTAGTGTACAGTGCTGCCGCAGGACTGGACTAACTAAATTAAGACTCTGGAGCACCACTGAAATAGGTTTATTGATTTTAAATAGGATTAATTAAAATAATACACAGCTTAAAATGTATAGCATCAAGCTGCCCTGAGTTCCAAGAACTTTTCTATTGCGTGTAACAGAAGAATGAATTAAATACCAGCTATTGAGATATACGCAATCGTTAGCATTAGCAGTGTCTTAAAAGTTTATACCTCAACAGCCACAAACAATGGTTTGAGTGGTAAGACATCCTAAACTGGTCTCTTATATTGCCACTGAATATAGAAGCTTAAGCCTTACTCGGGACTATGTTATTTTCCATGATCAGAAATTATATGGTGCAACGCTTCCAAATAAATAAAGCAAATCGATAATAAATAAAACAAGAATGAGTTCCTAATACAAAAATTAGATTCTCCATTAATGCATGAGAGCACAGTAAGGGTTAGTTGCTGAATATTATGGATACATAGTAACTCATCCAAGATGTGCTTCGTAAAAGGAAGACGACTTCACAAGAAAGAGACTGAATCAGTCAGAGGTTTCGCGAATCATAACCATGGGTTGTTCAAAATAATGTTCCTTGCTCAATCTGCAAGAACAAAGGTTCAGATGTTATCGGGTGAGACGATCACTTAAGGTTATGACCGTAAACTTCGTGTCCTTGTGCTATGGCGAGATGGGTCGTTTTCGCAGTTTGGAACGTAATAACACTCTACATATATTACAAAGAGAACAATCTCATAAGGAAAGTGCCAGTTCAAGTTACACACATTCATAAGATGTTTCCACGATATATATGGTAATGGCTCTCAATGTGTGCTCACCTCCATTGGTGTATCAATAAAATATAAACCATTGTATTCATAGTGGTTATGCAATAATGAAGTTTAAGGAAGTAGTGCGCAATAAATATTATTTATTCTCTTCTCTAGCATACGCCTTCAACAGCACTTCTTCATGCACATCTTAAACCTATAGGCACCTACTTGTACTTTTTCACTGGAGCTGTCAGTCTCATTTGCTCAACAATGGCATTTGCAGCCATTTCTGTATAACAGGCACTTTAGCTTTATCAGTCATAATTAATCCAAATAGTTTTAAAGATCATTAGAGTAATTACATTTCTTGCAATATCTCAGAATTTATATCTTTCAGAGCATTATAAACATTAACTTTCACTATCGCAATGTATTGCTTGTCTGAACCTTAAGAGACATGTTATGTCATGTAGGGGCGAGGGTATCTACGTGGGCAGTCTTCACAAGGTGAAGACCGACCTCCCTCTGTACCAGGGAGTGACCGAGCTGTTCCCTAAGGTCGCCCGGCGCCTCCAAGGCTCTTTCCATTAGGGCAAGACCTACTGACTAACAAGACCCCCTTCCCAGCCGGTCCAAAAAGCTCAAGACAGGTGGAACCGGATACGCCATTTATGCGCGTCAACCGCGCAGGGAAGACTACCTAATAACCTCGGTGGGACTGCCTGGTGATCTAGCACGCCTTCTACTAGCTCTGCAGGCTAGTACCCGGGACTTTTTAGGCAACCCTTTGCCCCCTCCGGGTGGCCGAAGCCTGGCCGGAGGTACCCGATCTCCCACGGGTAACGGGAACACACTGGCCCCTCGTGTCCAACCCAATCCGAACAACTCCCATTCAGGAAGGAGCTCGAATGTTCGGCCTGAGGTTACTCTAGTAAAGTCAGAGGTACCACGAATGCTAAGGGTCCGCAGCGCTCGCACCACCGCAGCTGAAGGGGACGAATCCCCTCCCTTACAGTAAAACTTAAAGGGCAGTATGGAAGTAAATAGGATATATCTTTCTCTAACACACGGGAATTCTGATTAGCTTCGTCCTTTTTTATCCTCACGTTGTTGTCACTTGCTAATAACATGGTGTAAATAATTAATTGCAATAATTTGCAGATCTGAACACTGTATTATGCAGAGCATGTTCTATATCATATCATGTCATTTCTACAGTCGTTTGGTGTTTCTGTGGGCCCAAATATTTCGAAAATGTTTGTTTTTCGGCGAAAGTCCTATATGTGCTATTTGTATGTTCATCATGCGGTAACTATAACGTTTACCGCTACAATATTACAACAATTTTTTCTTAGATAGAGAAGACTACAGTACTTCTACCTGCCAAGTTTGAATTCTCCATCCTAAATCAGTCGAGTGTTATAATTTTTTACATTAAATAATTTTTAAAAAAATACATATACGCACTAGAAAGTGTAGACAGCGAGAAACATTTTAGTTATTGGGTTTACATCGGAGGACAAAGCGAGAGAAATATAAAGGAGGGTTGAAGGCAATTTTTCAAAGAAACCACAAACCTCTGACTTCTTGCATTCGTCGTATATGTCAAACAAACCAAAGGTATTCGTCTATTCAAAGTAACGTCGCCATGCGCCACCTGTCTAAGCAGAGAGCAGGCAATGTGATGCAATCAAAGTGAATACAGTTTACAAGAGTTCCTATAAGTACGTTTACAGCGCGTGAAAGATTGTGAAGTGTTACGTGAGGCTATTCAACAGTTTTGTAAATATTTATAGTTTTGGAAGGGGAAGCTAAGAAGAGAGAAATATTGGCAAGGGAGAAATAAGGACCGTACGTTAAAATTGAATTTCTTATGTTACTTTTCAACTAAACTGAGTTTCAGTAGAGCACGGCCATCAAATGTGCAAACAACTGCAAACGTCGAAAACAACATAACGTAGTATTCTACAAACTAGTGAAGCATTTCGTTACAAGTATGCAGACCAAAGTCAAGATGTAGTATAAAGCGGCTGTTTGGTTTCGTCTAAGTGTACTTGTCGTGATCAGGTTTTAGCTACCTACAGTTGCTTACATGCGCGATGGATAACAGTACAGTCCAGGAGCAGTATATTCATGGAAAACAGAACAAGCCTCCGAGAGTTATAAAATTACTTGAACTATTAATGGTTAACACCTAAGCCCGTGACTTAATGTACGAGACTGTAAGTTGTCTTTGGGGTATGTGGACTCAACGTTTAATTTTAGAACGTTTCATCATTTACCACGAAAATTCAAATCCTTTGGAGAATGTAGTGCCAACATATTGGTTTGCTCAGTTAGGCCAAGAGACGAAGAATAAAAAATCCGTAGCTCAAATCCCGGCTCTGAATTGTTATTTTCGGTTCTACCTTTCCATTCATAATTAAGAAGTTTTCGACAAAATGAACTTTTTAGATTTCTCAACTCTTGCCACACTGTACAGTACGGGTAATATTGTTACGCATGTGGCGGATATGTCAGAAGCACTGACATTGTAATAAGGACTGTGGCTTGATTGATATGTCTCGGAAGGCAGACGGTCTATACGAGCGATGAATCGGCCATTCTCAATTATTCAATTGAAGATCCTAACACAGTAATGTGGGTATTGTCAACTTGTTATTGAAACGTGACAAGACATGGATGAGCTAGTTGGTTAATTTGCTTCTTGGCTTTGCTCACTTAGAACGTGACATGACCCTATTAACACCACAGATATCTTCTATTGTATGACAAGAGTGCAACAACTAAAGTGGTGCATTTCATTGCCGACAAAGCTCTAGACATTCAAATTGTAGATTTCCTGCATATACCTAACCACCGCAAATAAGAGCTTTGTGAACTCCACTATAATTACTCAAATGTTAAGAAAATATGCTATCTTCAGTTATGAGCGACCTAAAGAACAACTAAAACAAGTATTTATAACCACAGTGTATCCACATAAACTTCTAAATTTAATGTATGTGGTTTCTCCAAAAATAAAATAAAGGACCTAATCAGTTAAAGCCAATTATGAGGAAGGTGAAAAAGATCGCAATATCAAATACAGTGTAATTGAGTCTAAAGCGTTAATCTCTTTTATACATATTTCTCGCACCTGATATAATTCTTTTTAAAAAATGGTCTGCTTTAGATACTTTCTAAAAATATTGTGACTTTGTGGGTTCGTAGAATTAAAAGTCTTGTTTGAAGAAATTTAAATTGCTCTTTATTTCAGTAAAAGCACACCATGTACACCACTTACGCACTCTAAAACTGACGTGTCATACACAAACACAGTTTGTCGTTGTTTCACTCTACGTAAACAAGCGAAAATATTCAGTTTCGGTACACTTCAAACAGCTGCACACACAATTAACACCTCAACTCGCAACTGACTCCGCTTTGACAGCCGCGGCGCTTTTGTATCTCCAGTCACTGTTTCTAGAAATTAGTGAAATGCTCGATAACAATCGAGACGGCATCATAAATGAGGAAACTTCCAGCCATTTACCCGTCTCTTCCTTTCCTGCCTGCGCGTGTACAGCTAGCAGCACAACAATGCCCAGCGACAATATACTTTAAAAATTAAGTGAAGCCGTTAAATTTTTAAAGTGTTTTGATTTTAGATTTTCTCTATCTGTAAATTTCATATATCTTTTATTGTATCATTTATTCCAAATGGCTTTTTAAAATGAATGAATTGTGTTTGAGTAAATGTATTTGAAAGTGAATGAATTTTGAATGAATGACACCTGGGTTTCCAGGTTTATCTTCTTCTCAGTATGCCCCTTTAAGTAAGTTCCATATGAATAAGTGAAGAGGTATTTTTAAATTGGAAATGTTCAGTATTTGCAATATATTGATTATATTATGTTTTGTATTTGCAAAACTTATTGCAGTACAAGCTGCAGATGCATATTGTTTTATACTGGCTATGTATACCTAAGGTAAATATTCAAAACGAGGATATCGTGCCTTTAAGGCACGAAGCGCTGTTGCAATTAATTCTAATTGGATCATTTAAACAGAATGCCCTGTTGTGTGAGAGCTCCCCGCTCCTCTTGAGAAAGTTTAATGTACCAAAAAATTCCTTTATCAATAATTGCAAACACGCACAAACACATCATTTCGAGTTGGAAAAATCATGTGAACAATTATTAATTTTACATTGGCTGGTACATATCCTCACTTCCGAAAAGTTGTTCAATTGTTCTAGTTTTATACATAATTCCAATTCGCCATCTCTTTTTCCATGGTTAAGATAAGTTATGCCCGCTCAAGTTTCCAAAGGACTTGGTAAAACCCTGCCCTCTGTTGTCTCTGAACATAGTCCTGAGTGTCCAAGAATCTTCAGGAACATTGAATGGAGAAAGACATTTATGTAAGACAAACATCTGTGTATTATTTATAACCTGATTGTGGCAGTGGATTATTATTATTATTATTATTATTATTATTATTATTATTATTATTATTATTATTATTATTATTATTATTATTATTATTATTATTATTATTATTATTATTATTATTATTATTATTATTATTATTATTATTATTATTATTATTATTATTATTATTATTATTATTATTATTATTATTATTATTATTATTATTATTATTATTATTATTATTATTATTATTATTATTATTATTATTATTATTATTATTATTATTATTATTATTATTATTATTATTATTATTATTATTATTATTATTATTATTATTATTATTATTATTATTATTATTATTATTATTATTATTATTATTATTATTATTATTATTATTATTATTATTATTATTATTATTATTATTATTATTATTATTATTATTATTATTATTATTATTATTATTATTATTATTATTATTATTATTATTATTATTATTATTATTATTATTATTATTATTATTATTATTATTATTATTATTATTATTATTATTATTATTATTATTATTATTATTATTATTATTATTATTATTATTATTATTATTATTATTATTATTACTATTATTATTACTATTATTATTACTATTACTATTACTATTACTATTACTATTACTATTACTATTATTATTACTATTATTATTACTATTATTATTATTATTACTATTATTATTACTATTATTATTATTATTATTATTATTATTATTATTATTATTATTATTATTATTATTATTATTATTATTATTATTATTATTATTATTATTATTATTATTATTATTATTATTATTATTATTATTATTATTATTATTATTATTATTATTATTATTATTATTATTATTATTATTATTATTATTATTATTATTATTATTATTATTATTATTATTATTATTATTATTATTATTATTATTATTATTATTATTATTATTATTATTATTATTATTATTATTATTATTATTATTATTATTATTATTATTATTATTATTATTATTATTATTATTATTATTATTATTATTATTATTATTATTATTATTACTATTATTATTATTATTACTATTATTGCTATTATTATTACTATTATTATTAGTATTAGTATTATTATTAGTAGTATTATTATTATTAGTATCATTAGTATTATTATTAGTATTAGTATCATCATCACCAATATCATCATCATTAAAGAGTGGATATATTTTTACAGTATAACATGTTTGGATAGTTTTGTCAATACATATAAAAATATTTGGCTTTTAGAATAGAAGAAAGGTCAGTAAAGCTCATGTATAAGGTAGAAGTTTGAGGGCGTTTTTCATTCTGTCAATCATCCCGCTGGGAATCTAAAAGTACTTATTTTCTCTTTGATTCCCTGACGCTGGCTTTTGCAGCGATGTTCTTTTTTATGTAATATTGTAATCCCAAGATATTCTCCAACCGGAGTCCAGCCAATACCCTATATTCCCTCCAAAGCGTATCTTCGTATCCCATCCAGGATCCGCTTTGGCTGTAGGCGGTATTGATTTCCCATGCTTCACATATTCTAGCTTTTACTCTTTTTTGCAGTGAAGGAAAATAATGAAGAAGAAATTAGATATGTGATAATAATAATTTTAGAGTCAGTAGAAAATATATATCTGTATGAACACATGTTCAATTTATACGAGGAATATTATATCCGTTAAACTGGTATCGATAAAAAGTAAATTTATTTTTGAGCCTACTTTAAAATTAATAAACATTTTGACTTGAAAATGCCACGGGAAATAGAATTATTCTGTGTTTTAAACTCTTTCTACACCAGAAATGAACTTTAAGAAGCTCTCATTCAGTAAGATATTAAGAAAAAAACATGCCAATATATGCATGTAGAATTATCCAAGTATATATGACAGTATTTAATTCAATTGGAAATTCAAACTCAATAAATCTTAAATATTGTTTAGATATATTTTTCATATAAAGAGGTATAACTCAGGTAGTAGCGTCCGTAGCCCGCATTCCTGCAATCTTGTTTTCGATCTAAAGCACTTGACTCATGTGAATTTTTGCAATTTTTTCATGGGAGCGTAGGTGAATGTTTGGGGGGATAATTGTATACTAAGACTTTCTGGCTGTGGGACTATAGGAACGTTGAACAGGAAAACACGAAAGGAAACACAGATGAAATTTTATAAGACAATGGCAGCTCGAACGTTAACATACGGTTCCGAAATATTGACACTGACAAAGAACCAACGCAAACAGCTAGAATCGGCAGAAATGAGATTTTTGAGAAGTGTGGCAGGTTATAAAAGAACAGACCACGTAAGAAACGAAAAAAATAAGAGTAGAATTGGGGATTTTTAATTTAAACAGTAAAATGATGAAGGAAAATAATGACTGGAATAATCATATTTTAAGAATGGACGAGGAACGACTTTCAAGAAGAGTTTTAGATTATATGCCGAAGGGAAAGAGAGATGTGGGACGCCCAGCTCAACGCTGGAATGGTCAGTAGGCTCTTGAAGTGAACGGAACGGGTCACATGGCCCGATCCATGATGATGATGATGATGATGATGATGATGATGATGATGATGATGATGATGATGATGATGATGATGATGATGATGATGATGATGATGATGATGATGATGATGATGATGATGATGATGATGATGATGATGATGATGATGATGATGATGATGATGATGATGATGATGATGATGATGATGATGATGACACGACGACGACGACTTTATGGCCCTTCAATTTCACCGCAGTTTTCATTCCAAGTCAGTTGTTATCCAGGTAGCTTTCGCATGTTTGCAGGGAATTCTCTCTATATAAATAATTATGTGGCGTATTAGGGGACGTTTCTGGATTCTGGTTTCCTAGGGGATGTAAGCCCGCAGGGTGGGAGGGGAGCCGGCTATACAAGGCGCCATCGGGAGGTTTATAATTGAAGCTGTGGGGACCCTGCACTCTGGTGCCATCTCTCCTGAGGTCTTATTACCATTAGTCTACTCCCGCCACACACTTCTAAGCCTGACGGTTTGGGTGACTCGTTTATTCTTTCATCTACTGATCCTTAAGCAACAAATTCAAATCCGACCCAGAACGATGGCCTCTCAGTATTGTGACTTTGTGGACTCGTAGAATTAAAAGTCCAATTTGCAGAAATTATAAATGTTATTTATTTCCGATAGAAATACACTTCAGATTACAGCAGAACTACATTACATACATACTTACAATCTACCTAGGTCGTTGACAGCAACATCAGATTACATCTGATTACATCACTCTGTTTACAACTGTTTACGTCTAACCCTTGGCGAGTAGTCGCTTCCTTAAATGCCTCATTGATAATTCGAGACTGTTCTGTAACAACCAAGAAATCGAATATTCTGTCACCAGACGAAACTCGAAATTTCTAGATGGGAAACTTTATCTGTGCCGCAAAGTCTTATCTCCGCGCTATTTTTATTTTTCCGGCATACTCTTTATCTCCGTGCTACCTATCAGTTCCTGTATGTGCACAAGCCGCCCTATCATGATCGGGTTCGCGACAGTATGCTTAAAAACGACAGCCTCACGTCAACAGGTTTACTGACAAGTAGAAACTCTGTTTGGGGACGAAATTCTGGCATAACGGTGGTTCTAAAATCATCCTAGCAATTGACAGCAATATATATTCTCCCTCCCGAGTGTCGCTCCATTTGCTTGAATGCATTTATATGTAACTGTGCACGCTGGCACGCATGCGCACAAAAAAGATTTGTATATTCTCGTTAATTCAGTCTTGATGCTTACCACATAGTGTAACACGGCTTGGGATGTTAGGTATTTACAACCTCGCTATTAACGATCATGATTCGCGTGCTGGTAGAAGAACCGAATCACATTGGCATGTTCCACTTGATTCTAAAAGTTAATGTCCTCGGTCTGTGTTTAGCGTACAAATTTCAGCAAACAATCCTGTTTGATACAGTTTAATTACGCGCAGTCACGTCTGCATTTCTCTCCATTTGTCCTTTCTCTTTCTCCCTCAGCTAATGCATAGTACACCCTCTTTATTTACTCTAATACATACTGTATACAGGAGAGACATCAAGCTATAGTAAACGCAACTCTCCTAAGGGAAAACCCCTGGCCCTCCAAGGGGTAGTTGTGCAAGGTGTTGGTCCACTTAAACTGTTATTACTCATAATGCTCACGATGTTAAACCGGAGGGATAATTGGACTACGAAAATTGGTCGCCCGAGAAAGAATTGGGAATGATGGAGTGTGGACGGAACCGCCCATGAGCTTTGTCCCTGGATTGCAGAAGAAGAAGAATAGTAAGAAGACATACTATAATTCGTGGAGGTATTGTATTCCATCAAAATTTCTACAACCAGTTTTTTTACATAAAGGAAAACCATTCTGTGCCTCCCGGAATCCAAGCGCAATAAAAGAATTATGATCCATTTTTTATATAACGGTAACGATTTTGATTAAAATAAAATATGATAACATTTTCATGACAAATGAAATGCGCATCTCCATATTTTGGGAACAGCCTCTAAAGTTGTGTTCATTCTGAATCACTTTTACATAACTGGTAAACCGTAAGAGATGCACGCAACCTTACTACACAAAAATGTGCATCGTGTTGAAGCACACCCTTGCTTATGATTTATCCATTTCGGATATATTTCTTGCTTTTGGTGTGCTTTTAGAAGTTATTCTTCTTTGTCCATATCTGAAGTCGTTATACTTTTTTTCGGAACATGTCTTTTGCACATGTAAAGAGAAGAAAAATGCACAGCTATTATATCAGGATGAATCTGAAAAGATTTAACTGATTTTACTTGTTGTACCATTCTTACGTATTTGTATAGAACGAAATATGTGATGAAAGTTTACTCATATTAACAAGAAGCAGAAGAGAACGGTTTTGTAAGTATAATGAGTAGATAAAATCATAAGTGCTACATAAAAATATTTTCTATTGATTATAGATTGTTTTAAGAAAAGCAGGATTACTAGATTTCGAAGATACACATACATAAAGTATATTTATTCTATGTACAAATATTTGCTTTATACAAATGCAACTTCTTTTAAGATCACTGGTTCATTAGGATGTTTTGGAAATATTATTTTTTCATAGAAGTGCAAATAACTCTTATTTCACTAATGGACAAATGCCAGAATTTCTCAACGTGGACTAGGACGAGTGATGGATAGATTCCTAAAGAGGCACCAAACATTTGTGGACAGCGGCGGGGGCCAGCTTCAGGGTCTCCTGCAATAACATACTTTAGAAGTATTTTAAAATTGCATGTATTTATCTGCGCCGTTCTTCATAGCAACATACAGCAACGAGAGCTGAGGTCGCGCACAGACTGAACGCTGCGCAGCCAATTCAGACGTTTTTGGGTCTCTCCGTACATGCTTCCCTGGTTTTTCACCTACTTTCTCAATTTAAATGTAGTCCGGCTATTTTATACATATTTCCGACATTTCATATTATCATAGAAAATAATCTCGACTGGTCATGTAAAAATTTAGAAACAATAGATAACGTTACACCTAAATTGTCCTCGGTACATATACACGGTACTGCAACTTCATTTAAATAATTGCAACATACAACTTATAGAACAATTAAAATACCTTTACATGTAGCATGTGTTTTGAAAAATATAGTGAACATATTCAATAATAAATGGCAATAATACAAACAGTATACTTTTTGATACCTTTCAAATTAAAAAACAACACAGATATAGAAGCAAAATATCAAACAAAGAAATACAGTAATATTCTCAACGTTATTCCCAAACTGGGAAAAATATTGATTATGAATACACAATAGCCTCAATGAGCGAGTAATCAATTTCTTTGCCGTTGTGGAGCCACACATTGTTAGAAATGCAATAAAAAGCCAGAAAGAACTTTTATGGTAATTTACTGTAATGATTATCAGGTTTTAGAATACGACACGGCATTTCAAGTGATAAATATACAAAACGAAGACATTGCTGTACAACAAGTAATCCTTGCATGTCGTTGTTCAATAGTCGGAAACGCTGTGAGCGTTACACATCAGAAAGTCTTTAAACTGCTCATCAGGATTTTGCTGCATTCACTGATCGCGTTCGCGGGGTAGCTTCATTTCACTCTGCGCCACTAGGACCGCTCACCAGATTTTCGGTGACAAAGAAATCCATACAAACAAAACATGGACTGGGGCTTACAGCATGACCAGCACCCCTCTTTTCAGTACCCAGTTAATTTAAGCTCCTGCTATGTGCTTGATCGTAAAGCTGGGTAGCGATAGCTTGTTGGCTACTACTTCGAGACTAGAATCGTCGTGGACAGCTCTTGAGGTCAGAAGTATCTTTTGGGATTCTTTGGTGTCAACCAAAGTTTTGTATTCTGTTTGGGATTTATTTTAATAAGGTTAAATATACCGCATAATTATTTTTCTAAATTTACGTCTGAGATTTCAGTAGTAAAGGGAGAATTTGATAAATAGTAATAAAATATATTCAGTTTTTACATCTCCTTATTGCGCAAACAAATACTGATGTAACATTCTGCAGCATAAAGTGAAAGGTTGTTATTTTAGTCTTCACTATTGATCCACTTGGAAAAAGCCTGATAATTGACTTTAAAAGCATTCTTTAGTAGAAATATAATTCGTTATGTTATGTAGTGCAGAATTTGAGTATTTATTAAGAATAATAACACCCTTTCTTTCGCTTGAACTTTGTTACCTAACCTACTAGATTAAATCAGATGACGAACGAATGAAACGGCCTAAGTGATACTCAAACAATCCTGAGGTTCTTAGACTTTAAACTTATTGCGCACTTGGCCTCAAGGGCAAACGCCCAGAGAAACCTTTTCCTGGTAACCCGTGCTAACTAAGAAACCGACTTTACAGCCTTTGAATATGAGGCAGAAATGCTATCCTCTTGTCATAAATGTTAGGCATCCAGGCATAATTTAAAATTCCTATTGCCTGGATTATGTTTTATGAAAGCAGAAATCCTAAAGTCTATGCTCACATGATTTCTCTGCGCTTGCACTAACTATATCTAAAAGAGTTTATTCTATGTATTTTACGAATAATTGAGATAAGCTGTTTTAAAAGTAACTTTACTATATATTTCCTCACAGGAAAATATGTACATGTACATACATAGGCAAATATTTCCAAGAGGATGAGCACAGAATGGATAAAAAAAAAAGCTCATGAAATGTCGTATGCTTACTGTTCGCTCAGGTTCAACATCAAAATGAACAAGATCTTTAGGAGAAATGAATGAATAAAGAGACTGTAAATGTTTTGTAGCAGTTGAAAGGATCATTAGAGTTGCAACTCTCAGGAGCCTTGTACAGTTGCTGCGCTGCACTAACACTGTACTTTCGATTGTTTAGCACTGTTAATCTTTATTTCATACACACTTAACACACACACCATGCGTCCAGCACCCTCCATTTAGCTCTGTTCTTAGCTTGTGTTGACCACTGTGTCGCTGCTATCTTTTTGAAACTATCTGTTCATCTCATTTTTGGTGTCCCTGACGTTTTGTGTCCTATTTTGGGGTACCATATTGTCATTCGTTGCGTCCATCGGAAGTGGTGTATTCTGGCAACGTGCCATCCTCTCTTCATTTCAGCTGTTGCGCCCGTGAAGCCACGTAAGTCATGCCTGTCTCCCTCCCGACTTCCTCGTCTGTCATCCTGTCGTTCCTTGTCTCTTTTAATATCTTCCACCCCATTTTGCGTTGATAGATTTGTATCATGATACTCGTTTTCTTAAGGACCAAACTCCATGTTTGGTTAATGCACTATTTTGTTCCCATTGTGGATTTACTTGAAAATGGTATTGTTTGGCCTAAGTAGATATATTCTATGACATACTCCAAGTTCACCCCTTTGACCCTCACGGCGTTCGTTATTACTTTAGTCCATATTTAATCCAACTGCTGCGCTAACCCTGTCCAGCTCCAACAATATAATAAATTTATATTTAATTCAATGGTCTTCTCCTTCCATTACCAGTTCATAATAGGTAGATAACGTATTGTATTCTTCCAAAAATTTCGATGCGGGGAATTTACTGTATATACGTTTTGAGGTCATATAAATAAATGACAGATTATTTTTTAAAGGTCCCTCTGCATATGTACCTCTGAGGATAACACAGAGATGCCCAACATTATCCGGCACCAAACAAGCATTTATGTAAACATCTTTAAAATGTTTCCTCAAAATGGTTACAACATTTTGATTATAACATCATAGTTTAATACATTCTCTATATGTTTAATTTTCTGGGAGTAGTCTCTGAAGTCCTATGGATGAATTTTTCATAACTAGAAAGCCGTAAGAGAAAACACATCTTAGTATAAAAATACGCAGTTTATGTCAAATATTATTTTTTCAGGTACCTGATTTTTGTACATTAATTGATAAATGATTATACTTGTCTCAATTAGGAATTCGTTCACCTTTTATGTCCTCGCTAATATAATATAATATAATATAATAATAATAATAATAATAATAATAATAATAATAATAATAATAATAATAATAATAATAATAATAATAATAATAATAATAATAATAATAATAATAATAATAATA
Source organism: Mantis religiosa (assembly GCA_030765055.1). Taxonomy (NCBI): domain Eukaryota; kingdom Metazoa; phylum Arthropoda; class Insecta; order Mantodea; family Mantidae; genus Mantis; species Mantis religiosa. Next base: position 66,620,596 of record CM060957.1, on the reverse strand, counting down.
ATAATAATATTAATAATAATATTAATAATAATATTAATAATAATAATAATAATAATAATAATAATAATAATAATAATAATAATAATAATAATAATAATAATAATAATAATAATAATAATAATAATAATAATAATAATAATAATAATAATAATAATAATAATAATAATAATAATAATAATAATAATAATAATAATAATAATAATAATAATAATAATAATAATAATAATAATAATAATAATAATAATAATAATAATAATAATAATAATAATAATAATAATAATAATAATAATAATAATAATAATAATAATAATAATAATAATAATAATAATAATAATAATAATAATAATAATAATAATAATAATAATAATAATAATAATAATAATAATAATAATAATAATAATAATAATAATAATAATAATAATAATAATAATAATAATAATAATAATAATAATAATAATAATAATAATAATAATAATAATAATAATAATAATAATAATAATAATAATAATAATAATAATAATAATAATAATAATAATAATAATAATAATAATAATAATAATAATAATAATAATAATAATAATAATAATAATAATAATAATAATAATAATAATAATAATAATAATAATAATAATAATAATAATAATAATAATAATAATAATAATAATAATAATAATAATAATAATAATAATAATAATAATAATAATAATAATAATAATAATAATATATAATATAATGTAATTTCGGAGACGTACAGCGTTTTAAGTTATTTGACTTTTCGATGCTGTATTCTTGTATTTATATTCTATTAGAAAGTATGCAATAAAACTACTTTTTCAACTGTTTTTCTTGATTATGACAAATGAAAGTATTAGTTCGCTCAAGAGTGAGCAGAGAAGATTTTTTGAGCGCAATATATATGGTTCACTATCCCTACATGATTCGTTGGCATGGCTCCACTAAAATTCATAAAGTCTAGTTCTTGAGTTAGGTTTACGCTTAAATTGCATTGTTAATAGCACCAAATTAACATTAATTTATACTTTTAGGAAACACTTGTTCGTTCTATTCATAGGGTACTCTCTCTACAGATGCAAAGAGAATGAGGCTGTAATTCTTTGACACAATCTTGTTTTACTACTAAATATATAAACAGGGGTGGCTCTACGATAACGTATGAGGTTCCAATTCGGATGTTCCCATGTTCGATACCTGGTGGCTGACCATTCTCGCTTTCTCCATAGCTTTTTGTGATTAGTAAAGCGAATGCTTGAGTTGTGTGTTTTCCATGACGGTTCTCCGCTCTCTCATTTCCTTTCCCTCGTTATAGCACGACTCCGAGGCTTTGTGACGGTCGATGGCAGGTAGATGGCGCTGATGCTTGCGATTTAGAAGTCCTCGACTCCGACAGCAGGTGGTCGTTCGAATTGTTACTGCCGAAACGCGAATTCCACAGTATCCGCTGAAGGAGACATATGAGCAGTCGCGCGTCGCCAATATTTGTACATACATATCTGCTTTTTACACGGTACGTTTCTGAAGGTCATACATCTCCTGCACTTCCGTCGAGGTGTTTGGTGTTTCCATTCTCTTTATCTCTAGAGTTAAATATGACCTGGTGCTATATATGTTCTAGATATAAATTAATTATGCAGTCGCATTTACCCTAATTTGGTTCATAAGTGTGCTCAGCGTTTTGAAAAATCGCTATTTAATACTGAAGCAAGTAGGCCTCACTTTTCTTTTATAGAATACTCTGATAAACCTATAACATTTTTCCGTCCTAGTGGAGAGAAGAAAAATGTATAAATGCTAATTTTTAAAATGAGGATATCGTCCAGATTTACTGCCAATTCGTATCAAATTCCAATATCGCAATATTTCTCATTTAAATTGGAACTGAGTGAGGGCGGGCAACGTTTGTAGGAGAATATTGGATGCCAGAGCAGATAAAGCTGCGAAGAAAAGTAATGTACCCGCTGTTTCACAGCACACAACTTTTCTGCTCTATATTTCGCTTTATAATCAAAAAGAGGAAAAGCGAAATTCATAGTCCTACAGATCGCAGCTGAATATGTCCAGTAGCTTTAAATAGGATGCTGTTTAAAATACTTGCGAGCTTATTGGTTGATTTATGGCTAGTTACGATTATTTGGTTTTGCGAAAACAGTGATATGTGACAAAAAACATAGTATGCGAGCCGAAGACAGAGGAGAAGTGTTATATGGAAAGATTTTTGTAAAATATTTTGGATGAGAAACGTTTAGCAGAAGACGCTTCGCGAAATTAGTTCAACAGATTAATTGGGAGATAATCGCTCTGTTTTAATCCTTGGTGGAAATTTACTCTGCGTATATAGCTGGATGGTAATTATTAAAGTACTACTAAGAGAATAAGTTCGCTCAAATACATTAAGGGCACTGGGAGGCCAATAGGTTTCAAAAAACCCATTTTTTTGTTTTTAATTTTAAAGAATTATATAATTCTTCAGCTTTAAAATGATTATTTATAACATATATTGTAAGATGGTATTAAAGTCCTTTAATTCGTCAATTTAAACATGGCGGCGTAATGATAGGCCCACTTCCTGAGAATGCTGCTTAATCTTTGATCGAGATTTCCCAAAACCTTGATTTTCCATACTTTAAGTGTATATTTCTCAAAAACTATTAAAGATATTGAAACACAGTTTCTAGTCGTTATTTGTCAATGGTCCTTGAACACTTCCGGCTAACATTTATATTCATGTGATTTATAAAATGGATGAAAACAAATATTTAGTCCTTGAAAATGATATTTTCTTTTTTTACTCAAAACTAATTAATTTTTCATGTGCATAGTATAAACTATATGTGATTTTCATTTAGCTGATATTATAAAACTGTATCTTAAGTTGTTTAGGATAAAACGTGGTGCATGTAGCTTTATATTCCTTCAAGTAAAGTGCACCTGAATTATATGATGCAATATTTCTCTTTCAGGACACACGGTGCGATTTATGCCCCTTTTGCATGGACCTATTGAACGTAATTTAAATATTATACAGTAGTTAAATTAACACATTCTTATAAAGTAATCATACTGAATTTCAATTTCTGATAATGCTTAGTTTTCTATATATTCAAATTCTAATATTGGGAAAAATTAGCCTTGTCTGGATAAAAAGTAACCTCCCACTGGCCTTAATCGAATAAAATATTTTGTCAAGTACCGATCTACTGTCATTATTTTCATCTTAAAACATTTAACACTAGAAGAACCGGCGGTTATAGTTTACCGAGAAGGACCTACCGTTCATTTTGAAGAGTGCAGCTTTATTTGCCCTTTTTAAAATAGTAAACAAATTTGAATGCCTACCAGTTAATTTATATTATTTATACAGTTTACTAGTATATAATTTTATTTTTGTCTGGAGAATTACATGGTAAAATTAACATTTTGAGCTTAAAAATTAATCCAAATATATACGATAACCAAATGTGAAATGGACAACTTCCCTTAGAAAAAACATGTGTTTCAACATAAAATTTTGATTACCACAGCATATAGTATAAAAACACCTATAAATCTGATTTGGCTCATTCAAAGCCACCTGCAGCACCTAACACACGCGTATTCAGCGTTGCCTAAACATGGTCCATAAACATATTTGCTGCTCAAGTTGTATATAAATTGATGTCTCTTTACTTTTTAACCTGTTAGTTCTTATAGAGTACCCATGCATTAGTAGCTGCCGAGGCCAACACATTGAAAAATACATGCATAGGCTACCTTCTGCATCCATATTTCACTGTGTCCAGTCGAGCCATTTGATCGACGATGTCAACGCCGTACTTGGTGTTATTGCAGTACGCCACTGATTCTGGTAGCCTTTTAGGATGTTGTTTATTTATAGTAACTTTGTCAGGCATTGAACTCAAAAGAATCACATTTTTGTACTTTTTCCCCTGATAGCATTTCAAAGTTATGCCACCTGACTTATAAAGTACAATTATGCGCAATGGTGCTGTGGCACGTTTTGCTGATTGAGGAATTTCCCTTCTAAATTTCTTTACTGTGCTCAGAAAGCTTTTACTTTTAAGCTTAAAACTTTCTGCAAGGTATTTGGTTGTGGAAAAGTTGTCACATGTAATATTTCTTCCTGCAAAAGCAAAGGGCTGTATAAGACGTATTATTACATGCTCTGCAAAAGTAACACCTGTGGGGCGTTGCTCGTCTTTGCCCAGGTAAGAACAACCATTCAGCAGATTTGTCCGGTTTATTGCTCATATATTGAACAAAAAGGCATCTAGCCTTGCAAGGAAACAGTTGCTCATCCACAGTGATATTTTCACTTGGAATATAACACTGCAAGGAATTGGCAATAAAAGGATTCCAGACAGGAGTAGCAGCTGCAAAGGGATCTGGACTTAGTCTTTGAGAGCGTGTGTCCTTGTCATTAAATCGCATAAACCACAAAATTTCAGCGAATTTGTTTCTCCTCACTGTGTTCCTGTAAAATGATGGTCACCAGATATTCGACCATAACAATTTCAACAGAAAGTTTTTTGCTCCAACATCTCGTAAATAAATAAGTGGTAGCACGAATTGCGCCACTTGGGCAATGAAACTTTCTTACTCATCAACAAAGGGTTGATTGCGTTTACATTTAATTTCAGAAACCTTCAAAGTTGGGAGATGAAGATTTCTAAACAAAACCTTCCCAAAATTTCAGTTTACATGAGAACCTTTTATATAAATTTGATTCTGAGAGATTAATAACGATTTTGATTAAAAGGACAAGTGATCAACATATTTTAACAATAGACGAACAGTTCTGTATATTGACATTTTATGGGAGTGACCTTTGTATAATTGGTTAACCGTAAGAGCTAGATACAATTTTACTAACTAAAAGTACAATTATGTCTTTCTTATTGTGATAACCATTTCCAGGATTGCCTTTTATTTATTTGGATTTTCAAATATTTATACCCCTGCTTACATCCTGCCCGTGCAAGAACAAAGGGATGTTAAAAGCTTCACACAGTGGAGATCTCATAAAATTTAAGACATAAGTGTTCCACAATACAATTTGCAATAAAATTGTGTCTACAGATATGTATCTGAATTAACATTAAGCATGTATAGAAACAGCTTATAAATGAGTAGACGAGATTACTTGGTACTCACAGCACATTTACTCATGTTAATCAAAATTAACCTTTATACTCCTAAATGGTTCTATAGCACATTTAGTTGATGGTACAAGGAAGAAAGACAAGTTTGCCAAAAAGAAAGAAAAGCTGAAGGAAATCTACATATGCTTGAAAGTTGGATAATGTCTCCATAGTATGTCCACGATATTCCTGGAAAAAAGTGAATAGTGACAGTGAATTAAAGAACTGAATATAACTGTGTATATTAATTCTTCAACAAACAATTACCACAGAACTAGTTCTATCTACTTCCTATTCATCGAGATAACATATCGTAGAAATAATTTTATTTCATATTTCCTTGTTGGCAAAATTAACATCGGAGAGCACGGCAGGATTAAGCGATAGTCAGAGTTTTTGACATTTAATCCGAGCTTAGAGTAAATACTCCGCAATGAAGAAAGTAAACACTTGACACCTGTTATCACTTTATGATATAGCTATTATGTTATTAAAAATATAATTTACCTAACGCACTGCCAAGCAGGCATTTGAGGATTGTCATGAGGAAGTTACGTTTCTCTAAGTTGCAGCATCATTTTGATAAAGTCTTTATCAATTTTTGAAGATTCAATTTTCTCTCTTCAGTTCATTGACAGTCTGCCTAATCATTGCTAGTTTATAAAAATACATTAGTTCTTTAGAAAGGCAAAGCAGATTTTTGCATTCACCAAAGTATTCATGGATATTATCGACTTTGCAGAATATAAGGTGCCAGTACGTGTCAATCGATTTAGAAATAACTGCTTATGTACAATTGTTGTGAAGTTTATGACTTGATATAAAATATCAAATAATTGATACAATTCTGCAGCAAACCTCTACCGGTACAGATTACCAGTAAGCCAAAAATATTTTTCTTTGTTTGTGGGTATGGAATGAAAACTATTTTCCGTTCCACACTGCTGTTAATGATTTCCCCAACAGTTTCAGAATCCCGGTGTGAAGACAGCGAAAGGGCATTCTAAGCAGTATTTTAGGTATGAACGCTAAAGAAGATTTACTGCAGTCATTCGGGAATTTAATACAACTGCAGACTAGAGCCATATAGAGCATTGATTGCACGGATGTTTTGTATCAACCAAGCACACAAGATAGAAAGCCATAACTTTTCTGAAATTCCTGTAAAGCTTTAATATAAATTTATAGACTACAAGTACCATTCTTTCATATTTGCAGGATCCATATATGTCAGAAATTGCCTGAAAATGTTGTCCCGGATAGAAGGAAATGAATAAGAAACTTGTGCTAACCGACAGTAATGGTCATATGATGTTAAGAACAATTAATTAATGAAGGCACACATCTATCTTTCATAACACTATTGCAGCAACTGAAAACGAACATTGCAATATATCTGTTGCCAACCTTTATATGACTAATACTGAAAATATAGCAGATATTTACGAAAACTTTCTCTCTTTCAGTATGATTGTAATAACTTAATAATATCTTATTATTATTATTATCATCATCATCATCAAATTCATCATCATTAATATTATTAATTATTCTCCAAAAGAAGTAATACTATTTTACCAGTGAGTTACGTTAGGATTCTAGTTACAAAAACAAACAAACACAAAGATCAAAATAAAGGACATGATAGTAATTATGACGTTTCAAAAATTTGGCCAATATGGTGCTCAAAGGCTCAAGTGCAACATTTTTTAAATAATATATTAAACAACGGTGTTTGAAGATCTGTATCACAATATAAAGAATGTTGAATACGATCATATCTCTTTTTGGAATGAAGTTCATATATAAATGGTAAGTGTTCAAAATTTTCATCAACGCTTTCACATGTACATAGGTATTCATCAGGGGAGTCTATATGGAATCTTCGAAAGTAGTTTTAGATTTCCCATATCCGGTAACAAACCGGGTCAAAATAAAATTAGGTGAAAATTGCTTGCAGTTTACAAGATCAGTAACAGTAGGGAAAAATAAACTTCGAGTGCTTTATTATCAGTGACTTATTTATTTAGAATCAGCAGAATTCTCACTAAATACAACATCAGGACCATCCACAAGCCACCTCCGAAGACTAAACATCTGTTCAGACCAGCGAAAGACAAACTGGACTTCCAAGTTCCGGGGGTGTACCGCATTCCCTGTGAATGTGCGACACCGTGTATAGGAAAAGCCTGAAGGAAAATTGCTGCCAGAATAAACGAACTAGAAAGGAGCATTCGTTTAAAGCAACCTGAGAAGTCTTAGCTGGCACAGTATTGTTCTGATAACAACCATAGGGCCAACTTTCGGGTGACGACAATCTTGGCGAAATGCAACAGTTACTTGGAGCGGAGAATTAAGGAGACTTTGGTCGTTTCCTCCGAGAGGAGAATGCTTAGTCATGAAGCTGAATTTCAGTTCAGCTCCCCTTGGAAACTGGCCTTAAAATTGGAAATCCGTCGACTTAAGAAGCACAGATATACAAAGCTTGATAATCAAATTAAGTAGTTACGTATATTTGTCCCAATTAATTTTCTATGCTCACGCCATCTCCAAACCTGGCATTTAATTGACTGAGAACAGTATTTTGTACAGTAATGCGAATTTTGATAGTGTGTTGTCTTTCTTTATACTTGTGCTATATCCAATGGTTAATTTGTGGTTATAAGATTTAATAAATATCCTGATGATGTGAGATATACACACTCCCGAAACGTCTATTTCTAATCGTCTTTTCCCCTGACTTGTTTCCCGAGCAAATCTTGAGCGCATTCGAGTGATTTGTCCTTTATCTCTGTTCATCCTAAGAATATATTGGTAAACCTATTACAGTCGCATTTAACTCCATTGTGTAACAGTTTGTTTGTTTGCGAATGGGATGTTGGAAGATGCTGATGATTAGTTTCTCACCTTTGGTGACGATGTAGTAGAAATCTTGTAGTCTCCACGGCAGCTCTGGAGCATTGAATCTTGTCTCCGGCCGTGGTCACGGAATATAGGGGGTTGATGCTGCAATTGCTGGAGAATAAATAACAATTTTTCTCTTTTAAAGTATTGTAGATTGTATTCCAGTGAAACAATTTCAAATCCTGATACAATTTCAAATGATGTAAATGCAGTCCTTCAACAAACTATGGTCGTTGTATCGATGAACTGCATCTTTCTTATACACGTCTTTAGTGCAACACATATACATTCACATAAAACAATCTCTGTAATCTTACGGAGTGAGACAAGTCATCTTACTCTCAAAACAGTCGCTTGCAGAAGGACGCTAAACTCTGATCATTTTGGGTTCTCTGCCCACTACGTTACCATAACAACGAAATTACCTCTCTGTTACTGGTCCACATCACTACATTACTTAATCGCATTCTTGCCATTACCAATATGACAGTCACTTTGCATTACATCATCTCATCACAATTTCATTTTTGTGAAAATTACTCTTTCCATAACAATTCAATGTAAATTTGTTTAAAAATTTAAAAACATGAAAAAACCGCCAAAATTGCCATTATTTATGTCCATTATACAATAGTAATCTAAAATAAACGCATGGCTGCTTTACACTTGGAGAAGAGTTCAATACATTAAACTGCCTCACGCGTGCGGAATGGTTTCGAAACTGCCCGTTGTCAATATAATTGTTTATACACGCATATTTGGGTTTGTATTGAGAACTAATCAGTGTTGTGTGTATTTTTAGATTATTTAAACGCACCGTCAGATTCCTCCCAATTTTGCTGCGTTGGTTGCACAGTAATACTTCCTGATTTGCTTGTCATCTGACATCTAGCAAAACATGTGCAACAAACGTCACCAATTAATAAAGCACACTATTTATTATTATAGACAGGCAATGTTGGCAAATATGCTGTTGTTGTTTTGATGTGGATATCATTAAATTAATGGCATATCTCAAAAGCTCGGTGTTGTACATCCAGCAAATTAAATCATTTTGAAATGGTGATATCTAGCGGATTCTGATCCGTATCATGGTTGACATCAGTTGATCAAAATTCACTGTAGTTATACTGATTTCAGTGATGAAAACATTGTTTTTATGCTTTAATTATTTATAAATATGCAATATTAAGGAGAATTCCGATGGGAAACATATACTCATACTACTTTCTTTATCCATTACAAATCGACATCACTGATAATGTTTTGGCATCAGCTGTGGATAAGATGTATCACATAAGGTTTCTGCAAAATGATATGTTATCAACTTATTAGTTTTAACGACACAAAACCAGTCAATAAAACTTGCAGGCAAGGTATCAAGACTACGGCTGGAACAATACCTAGAAGAAAAACAAAGAGGATAACATAGACTATTAATAGGACAAGCAGATCACCAACCACTGAGGATGTCAGAAAGATTGAGGCAGAATATTAATGGAATAGACTAGTGGAGGAGCCGTCGATTCTACCCTTAAATGACAACCCACTTCAGAACCAGGAGGGGCCCCTGATGATCAACCGATGAAGACAACTTTGGATACTGAGGACAACATACAATATAAATGTAGTGGATTACCAAAAACCAAGGATGTCAGAAATATTGAGGTGGAATAGTAACTGAATGGACTAGTGGAGGAGCAGTTGTTTCTGTAATTAGAGGACAACCTATTTCAGAACCAGGAGGAGCCCGTTATGATCAACCTATAATGAAAACTTCGGACACCCTTGGAGGGATAGAGGCTGGCAGATGTAGAATGGAACAAATTGTGATTAACAGGAAGATATATTCTAAACCCACTTTAATTTAGGTCAGCAATCCTGTTAAAGAATGAAAATATTTTTTTATATATTTTTAGGCAGATGCTTGTAATTAGTTTAAAATTTTTATTTGTATACTTTGTGTAAGATTGCTGAATAGGTTATATTTATATTGTAATCTGCTGGAAGTCAGCAGCATTAGGTTTATTAGTTATTTATTTTAATTAGAAATAAAAGGTATCTGCACAATTCTGTTTTGTAAGAGCACAAAATAAATAAAATCCGAGGATAACATGCTTTGGTATAGCTTCTAGAAGCCAAAGCTTTGGTAATGCAGATCTTTTAGTCAATGTCAACGACTAGTATAAGTATGAAGGCTGATCACTAAAGACTGAGGCTGATTTCTTTTCACAGATATTTATTACTGCAACTCAATGTTTCCATGACCTTTCTCAAAGTAATCCCCTCCTACCTCAATGGAATTTTTATTGCTTCTACGTCAGTCCTTGAACACGTGCTGCAGACCATTCTTTGTCAGGTCCTTCAGGATCACCTTACTTTTCTTGAACACTACTTCAGAGTTCTCTAATCGAATACCCCTAAGCTTGGCCTTTAGTGATGGGAATAAAAAAAGTCACAGGGTACAAGATCGGGGTTATAAGATGGATGTGGTATACAGGTAATGTTGTATCGATCCAGAAACTGCAAGACCTGATTTGCGACGTGAGGCCGTGCATTATCATGATGAAGTCGCCACCCAGTCCGAGAAACCTCTGGTCGTTTCTTTGCAATGTTTCTTTGTAATGTTATTCGCCGATCCTCTCGAACAATCACAGCAGCTCTGTTGATGTTGATTTCAGTCACAGCAGAAGCCAAAACACAAGGCCCACCTTGTTTAACACTGACAAGTCAGCCTTTTTTGAAGTCCTTGAATCACTGTTGCACGAGGTAGTGTACCCTCACTGTACGCTTGCTTCAGCTTTTCATAAGTTTCGGTGGCTGTATGGTTTAAACGAAAACAAAATTTGACTGCGCTGTACTACTCCTCTCGCGTCACCTCCACTGTCTGTTATGCGAAATGCAGGTAGGGTCTACAGAATAGAGCATTGCTGACAACCTACCAATACGAGAGAGCTGGTGCTACCATATTATACGTAAAAAGCCGCTCTTTTCAAATATTTATGTTACATATACGAAACTATCACGGAAGCTACAGGAAAAAATCAATCTCAGCCTTTGTGGATCAGCCCTCATAGGAACATCAGATACAGTGCAATATAACTAGTCTTCTTATCATCAAAATCCCGTAGCGACACTGGGTAATTAGCTTTTAAAATAGGTGGCCTAATATATGACGTGTGTTATTTAAATTACTGGCTTAGCAGTGTTCCGGAGCACTGGTAATGAATGTTTGTTGCAGGAGTTTCTGCGTAGTATGGTTTCAGCTCTGTGTTGGAGGGGAACAAGCGTGGACTTAGTTTTATGTACTTTATTACCATGGGTTCTGGGTTCGTAACTAGCTCAAAATCTTTGCATGGATCTCTTAATTCATTAGTGGTACACACCAGATTGCTTCGTTTTCCCTCTCCTTTTTCGATACTGCTTTCTCTTCTTGTTTGGGCTTTCATACACTCACACGGGTTTCTCTACTGTCCAGCAACGCAAAGAATGTCCCTGAAAGGAATGTGCCTCCCTAAACAGTGGGACAAGGACGGCGAATGTGTGTGACAGGGAAGGCATGCTACACAAGGAGCAGACCTTTTAAAAACATGCGCCTTATTCACTCTGTGCACTAAAACCGAGAAGGTTCATTCACAACAGTAGAAGCCATCAGAATGTTTTCGAATGGCCTGTAACTGTATTGATATGGGATGTCATAAACCTGTTCAGGGAGGGTGTGGGAAACTTCTGCAATCCCCTGCGTCTCAGGGCCCAGAGACTTTCTCTCCCGTGGTATACTGTACACACATTGCTTAGTTTTACACCACCTTCCTATCACCACTGCTTCCGTCGATGTCTAGAACAAGAGTGCCCCACGTAGAGCTTGACTCCTCTCCCAATCTTCCAGTTAACATTACCTTTTCTCTCTTTTGGGTAATGACCAACCCTTGCGTAGCTGCCTATGTTTAGATCAGTTTTACCATGATTTACCCTTACGCCTAACGGTATTTCTTCCTGTCTGCCTAAACTAGCAGTGTGCTGCTTCAGTGCACATGAAGCGCTAACATGCGTTGCAGACGTGAAACTTTGCATATCGAATCCAAATGGAAACTCTGTAAAGATTAGAATCCTATCGCTGTAACTCTTCATATTCAAAGATAGCTAAAAATATATAATTCAAAAGTATTGCTATTTTTTTTATTAAAATAGGGAAATTTCATAAATTGGTCCTACATGTTACTTCTTCAAATACCCTACTTCTTAAATTTTAGTTAAATTTTATCACATCGTGCCTATGCAATATTTAAAACACTTCAGCTCGTTACATTTTAAGCATATTGTTTTTTCTTTGTATTTTACGTCCTCCAAAGTTAGGTCACATTGGACGATGAATAAAATGGGTGAAATGTCGCCCAAAAATGATCTCAGGGTTCTTAGAGAGAGTTGCCCGACATTGGTCTTTCAGGATGAGGGAAAACCCCGGAAAAATCATATCCGGGTAACTCACCCTAGCCACGATTTGCACTCGGGACCCCTTGAACGTGAGACAGGCACGCTACCATCAACGCAAACGAGGCGCGCAAGCATAATTTTAATTCAGACTCTCTCTCTCTCTCTCTCTCTCTCTCTCTCTCTCTCTCTCTCTCTCTCTCTCTCTCTCTCTCTCTCACACACACACACACACACACACAAGAATAACTACGTGATTGTTTCAAATACATGGCAGTTGTAAGGAAGAGTAGCACTTGCTTGAACTTTGATGAAGTGTTCAGTGTTGATAAATTTCAATGATACCGTAGAATTTAGTGTAGAGTACGTACTGTGGCTGTTAGTGAGTACACAATCAGATGGGTTATCTTTGTTGTAGATGTATAAATATGCTAGTCCAGTGTGTACACTTCATATTCTTGTCATACTTTTTAATCCTCTCTAGGAGATCATTGGGCAAAGTTCACTAATATCAGCTTTTGTTACCATGTGTAACGTTTTGTTAGCTTTTGTCCCAAATATTTGGTTCCAGTTTGTTGTACGTTGCTTTCGTGACGTCACTCTAAGATAAATGTTATGTAAACTCTATTAAATCAGTTCATCCTTTGACTGTTCTTCTTACTATTTTATTGCATTTGATATTACAGTGAGACTGAATTCACATAGAAATGATATCCATATGCAATTTAGGTTATAGAGAGTTTCATTTCCTGTAATCTCAGATCAGTAAAACGTGCCTCTAGGACTTTCGAGTGTTTATTAAATCAGAAAGTGTAAGTTACTATGGCTGGGTCGGTTGACAAAGTGTGCTTAACGCCATCAAAATAGCAGGAGATTATAGAATATGAGTTAGGATAATGTAATTTAACTATGTTGTCTGCTAGTATCACTGCTGAACCATCCTCATTTTTTATTTTGGAATCAGCTATGTATACGACTTCTCTAATGCAATGAACACTTTGTGTTTGTTGGAAGAAGAAGACGTACGTTGGCGAAGAGAAGTGCTTCACAGTGTTAATTCGTGAAATATCCAGAGTATTGGTGAGTGTAAGTTCTATTCTTAAGATCAGATGATAATGGGTGCATTGTTTTGTTATGAGAACTTCCTTCTTTTGTCAGAAAGACCATGTCAGTAAGTACTGATCTCGGTCCTGCTGAAATCATGATTATTTCAAGCTCAGTTTCATTCTGGGGATGTACAATGACTATACTTTGGTTTCTAACAAAATGTTGGTTGTATAAATAGTAATGAATGCTCCTAAGCACATTTTAAGATTCTATGAATAATGCTCTTCTCTCGTAATTTGCAATTATTTAAAATCAAATACGTGAAACAAGAGTGGCATGTCTTACATAAACGAATTTTATGTATAAAATCGGCTACAGTTGAAATTGTGTGTATGGAGTTTTCATATATTGTAGTAATTGTACTTGTTACTGACTAAGCTCTTTGTAATCTGAAAAATGTACTCGTGCTTCCACTTTGTACCGCAGTCTATAGATTTAGTAGTGCAAAGCTTATACTACACATACAAATAAAAATAAAATGTAATACACTACGAGGTGCGTTGCCCGCCTTGGTAGCGTAGATGGTAGCATGTCCGCTCACGTTCAAGAGGTACCGAGTTCGAATATGGGTCAGGGTGAGTTACCTGGATAAGGTTTTTTCCGGGATTTTTCCTTATCCCAAAAGACGAATGTCGGGTAGCTCTAAGCTCTGTGGACCCCGCATATATTTGAGTATCGTTTCACCCATTTCATTCACCGTCCGATATGACTTAACGTTGGAGGACGTAAAATTAAAATAAAACAAAAAGTGCGTTCAAGTTACAACACCTCCTCTCAGGACTACGACCAGATAGGAACTTTTGTTTTCTTTAACCACACGTGACATAGATGAGTGTCAAGGGCAGTGACATAGTGGCAGTGACGAGAGTTATGACTGTTTTTGATACTTAAAATTGCAATGTTTTCAGTGCAGAAATAGCGTGTAAGCATTCGTTTTGTCCATTTTCGTGGTGTGACACCTATTGAAATGCATCGCCAGTTGAATGAGACATGTGGTGATGGTACTATGGATATGTCTAATGTGCGTTCCTGGGTGCGACAGTTCAACGAAGGCAGAACATCGTGTGTCAACAAACCAAGGCAGTCACGGCCTCGCACCAGCCGGTCTGACGACATGATCCAGCGAGTGGAGAACTTTGTTTTGTAGGATCACCGACTGAGCATTTTCAGAACTTCGTGCAGTATTGTGTGCACAGATCCCTCGGAAATGCCTATTTTGGAGGCAATATCTGCAACTGTCTTGGTTTGTTGTCACACGATGTTCTGCCTTCATTGAGCTGTCGCACCCAGGAACACACATTAGACACATCCATGGTATCACCACCACATGCCTCACTCAACTTACGATAAATTTCAATAGATGTCACACCACAAAAATGGAGAAAACGAATGATTACATGCTGTTCTTGCAATGAAAACGTAGCCATTTTAAGTGTCAAAAACAGTCATAACTCTCATCACTGTACAGTGCTGCCATCTCTGTCACGCATTCGCAAAGAATCCAGGTGTATTTAAAAGAAACAGAAGTTCCCATCTAGAGCCAGACCTGAAAAAATATGTGTTATAACTTGAACACACCTGGTACATCTCTGTCCTTTGATCCTGCTTCTGTTTTTGTATCCCTAAGTATAGAAATGAAAATAAGGATTTTACTATAAGACCACTGGGGCTATAAATAATTGCACTGCAGCACCAAATGGAGATATCTATAGATTAACTTATGCAACAAACCTTATAGAATGTGAATAAATGTTAAACTGGAGTCCATTTTCTTAAATTTCATATTTTGTAATTAAACATACATATTAATTAATATATTTATATATTTAAAGTTTATATTACATTAATGAAGCGAAGCATATCCCACGCACATTATTTGGTTGAAGTGGGTTATGCTACGTGTCATACTTAATTGGCATATTTTTCAAACTTTTTGTCGGGGATAGCGTAAAGTTGGGGAAAAATTGTCTGGACGCAGCACTTTAGAACACTCCAAACATTTCACATTTATCTTTATTTGTCAGACTGAATGGTTCAGTAGTTTAGGCGCTGGCGTACTAATTCCAAGGTCACAATCAAAACCAGTTCGGGCAGAAGATTGTTAGACGTGAGTAAATAACAACAGCTCAGGTCGGAGGATTTACTTGCATGGGAAAAAGAACTTGTAGGTCAAACTTTCGGCCCACCGAAGGCGCTGATGTAATCCTAGAAATTGCTGGCGGCGGGAATAAGCAACACCTGTTTATAAAAATACCAGTATATTGTGACTTTGTGGCTTCATAGAATTAAAAGTCCAAATTGCAGAAATTCAAAATGTTCTTTATTTCCGTATAATACACTTTGGTCAACCCTTACAGTAGCATAATTACGTAACTTACACAAATGCAGCCTTCCAGTTCATCTACCAACCCAGAAACAAAGAGTTCGCTTTTAAAACACAACTGCACTAGTTCAATTACCACTGACTACTTAAACTAAACATGGATTCCTTTTATACATCTATTCATGATTCCAGACGTTTGTGGAATGTTCTCTAGCAGTCAGCATTGCACCAGAAAGAAGAACCTTAAAGTTATTTATCTTTATCTGTTTCAGCAAGCATTTATCTCCGCGCTAAACTGTCTCCCTATGCGCACTGACATGCAAAGCACTGCATGGATTATTGTTTTAAGGACATTTCGCGAAGTGTGTCACCATTTTTTCAGTAATGTATTTACACTTTTTTCATGCATAATTATAAACTTATGATTCAAATTTCTAGACCCAACTATACGGCGCATATCATAATAATCCTATAAGTTATCTTCTACGTTTTACTTCCAAGCTAATAATTAATTCAAACATTTTGATATCCAGTATGTGTATGAGAAATTGAGCGAATCCTCTTGAATTCAACAAATGATTTCAATCACAATTATATATTGTGTAGCGGGTACATTCTTCGTCAACCTAACCATTCCCAGAATCTAAAAGATGCAATGTTATGTATCATTACCCGTAGTGAAAGTTTCAGTACAACATTTCACGATAAGAAAAGCTATCGGAATGAAGTTAACTATGCTTTTATCTCCAAATATTTACCAATTTAGAAGGAAATCAGCTGTCCAGCTGGGAATTTCCGTTGTAAGTGGAATTAATACGAATGCGCGCCAAGCTTCAGGGAAATCGTTTCATTCCCTGTTTGACTATAAAATTGGAACGGAAATGGATCTGTGGCAACATTAAGGTCTTGTATTTGGTAGGTATCGGATTTAAATAGTAATTGAATTTTCATTAGACTACCACGTACAGAGCAGTTAGCTAACGTACCTATTGCATTCCAAACAAAAATTTGAAAATCAGATTTTAAAGCAGGTCCCCTGAGTCCAGAGAACATTCTTAGAAGAAGGTCACCTGTGTCTGCGTGTGGGCGCGCGCGTATGTTTGTGTGTTCGTAAGGTTATGAGCAGAATAATTAAAAAAACGGAAAGGATATTAAATGCCAAACATAATAAGTTCAGCATCTTCCAAAATTACAACACAAGAATGTTGAAGAATAACCCCCAAATCCCCACTACACTTCACATGGGCAACTTCATAAAAAACTTTATTTTCTTAAAAAAACTCTAATATTTGCAATGAAAATACTGCTGTTTATATCCTTTAATGAGAAATAAAATTATATTTTCAGTTTTATGTAATTTTACTCTCAGAGCTCCCCATTATTCTGGATAACTTTTAATAGCTGTAAACGTAAGATATGAAACTGAAAGAATGAACCTTCGTGTGCAAAATGTTTGTGTTGTTTAAACACACAATATACGTCAAGTATATTTTATTTCTGGTAGTGAACCATTTCGGATATACTCCTCATTATTTGTCCAAATAGATAACCTTCTGTTACATCGGAAGTCATTATTCAGCTTTTTATCTTTCGAGTTTCCAAAGAGAGTGAAATTTCAAAGGCATGCGTAGCAAATGCTTTTGCCCTTAAAAGATATAGTATCGCTTAACCCTTACTGATTTAAAAAATGTTCGTTACACTTAAACAAAATTTAACTGATCGCGATGATCAGGATGTTTCGATGCAGCCCGCATTCGGGATGGCGAGCTTCAATTACTGTGGCCGACCTACCTGAGCCATGGGTTTTTGGTGGGTTTTCCAGGTGACTAGGCGAATGCTGGGTAGGTTAATTGCATCCTCCGAATTTCCTGTCCCTTCATTTCACCTCCATTATCATTTCTCATCATCTTCCATCTGGTGGTCTCTTTCAGGGCAGAAGTGTGGGCAGGAGTCTCCACGGTGCCTGGTGGAATGATATGCTCTTGAAGAAAACGCTTTCCCCTCCGGCGGGATGGACTTCGGTCTCCGAGCCGGCCTAGTGGGCCGATTCTACAACGCGAAGACAGAATGCCAGTTGTGCAAGCCTGCCTGGTGTATCCTGCTCTGGGAGGAGGCCTCTGGTCTCCGAACCGACCTCGTGACTGTTTCGGGGCCACGACAGGTAGGATGGCTTTTGTCCCAACACCCACCGACGGGGAGCTTCTATCTTCTAAAATGTAGGGACCTCACCCTCTGCACTGCAGGGATCCGCTGGGGTCGGCCGCTCCCTCCTGGAGTGCTCCACTTGGGGGCGTAGCTACAAAGGTCGAGGTGCCGAATCCCCTCCGAAGTCATAGTTATAGAGCAAATTAGCAATAAATTAATTTTTGCAAATGTTTATCTCAATAGTACGAGTAAATGTAGTAGTTTGTACAAAACCAGAGATAACCGTACGAGTGCAGTACACAAATGCATCTTCTATGTTATGCTTCATGAAGTTTCATAATATACTGGGCTGAACGAACACTGAATTTAACTAATGTGCCTCTTTATCAGGTTTTAGATTATTTTACAAGTAATTGTACGACTTAGAACTACTGAAAATTTGGTTTTCTTACAAAGAAGGTAATGCCGAGAATTTCTGTGCAAAAAATGCATTTCCTTTTAACGGTTGTGAGCCCACGGCCTCAAAAATAAGGACCAGCACGCTATTCTTAAACCACGGAGGCTTGGTTCCATCATCTAGCACCTTTAAACACGGTTCTTTTCTAGTTTCTCCGGGTCATTGAGCTAATTGTTTAGTGATGATGGGAAGACGGTGTTTTCGGAGTCTGCAGCGATCATGTGCCACGGGATTATTCTCACTTGATGTCTCGCGTTGCAGCTGAGGCTGTGAGTTGTCTGCTCTCTCCTGAATGGTGACGATGAAGCCACGAGCTACTACTTCTTCCCTATCTGAATCTTTGGTTCAGTTCTGGCACTCAGATATATCGATGTATGAGGGCTGTCCAATAAAGAATGATCACAATTTTTTTGACAACGTACCTTTACTCATCCTCATAATTTTGATAGTCCTTCTCAAAATAGTCTCCCCTGAATGCGATGAACTTGTCCCAGCGTTTCTGATAGTCTTCAAAGATATGCATCAAAGCTATTTTGATAGAACCTTCAAAATCGCTTCCGCAGCCTTCACCACTGCTTCTGTTGATGGATAATGCCTCCCACGAAGTTAGGGAATATGGAAAAGTCACATGGGGATAAATCCGGACTATAGCGGAGGGCGAGGGATGCACTTCACGTTGATTTTTGCAAGATACTCAGCAACAACATTGGCAATATGCAGCTGCGCATTATCGTGTTGCAGCATCCAGCCTGCTGCACGGAAATGTGGTCTTTTGGGCCTGGTATGGACTTGCAATGTTTTCAGGACATCCCTGTAGTGTTGTCCAGTTACAGATGTGTGTGTAGCTACAACATGCTGATAAACCATTCCACGGATATCAAAGAACGAGATGACCATAGCTTTCCCAGGAGAAGCAACCACTTTTGCTTTTTGGGGGTTTGTGATTAAGGAGATTTCCACACTGAGCTTTGCTGTTTGCTGTTATGATGAAAATGATGTAGCCAAGCTTCATCAGCAGTGATTACGTTTGAAAGAAACTCCGAATCTTCCTCTAACATCGACTTTAACTGCATGTTACCTCCATTGCTGCGGTAAGCGATACTGAACATATCTGAATTTGCCTGGTTCTCACTTTAACTGCATGTTACCTCCATTGCTGCGGTAAGCGATACTGAACATATCTGAATTTGCCTGGTTCTCACAGGCGGGAACCAGGAGTACCAACAATGAACCTACTACGGCCTGTTTGTTTCACATTAAGCTAACAGAAGGTAATAAAATTGAATTTTAATGCGCAAAATTATGGTCATTCTTTATTGAACAGCCCTCGTATAAGAAATATCTCCGGAACTGCTTCTGTCTAAGCTATGAGAACTCTTGATTTTCAGACGTGATCGCGAGTGAAAAGGATAAATTTTCCAAATAAACTTCGAAACCAATAAATTGTTTTCACTTTAAAAATATCAAGATGTTCAATTTAAATTTTATTATTTATACAATTTTTTGTATAAAACTTGACATTAATATTGTACACTTTGATTATAATTAACAGAAAACTGATATTTACTCTTTTATAACTGTTTTACTCTTTCGAGGCATTGAATTTACGTCTGTTCACCATAATATTCTTCCATCAAAAGACGCTTTCTTTCCTAGTTGTTTTACCAAAATTATTGATTTTTCATTCTTTCGCTGTCATCACTAACAATCAAACTTAATTTTTACTGATCCAAGTGACACACTACATAATCTCATTTTTTAAACTACCAATCATAAATCATTCACATCGTATTACTTAAATGTTGCGTCTTCTCATGACCTACTAGATTCTGAACAATTTCCCTTCTTATTCATTTTAACATGTCCATATCGATTCTTAAACCACATATTTAAACATTTTTCAACTCTCGGGACCTAAATCAAAACAACAGTTACATCTAGCATACGTTACCGCGGTGCCACCCGCTCAGTGTTAAATTCTAATATTATTCTTTTAAATTCACATTTAAGCTGTATAAAATTAAATTTCAAAACTATGCCTTAAATCTACTGCAGCCGTTCTTTCCCTGTCATAAAACAATAAATCCACCATTTTCAGACGTAGTTCGAATCGCTCCCCAACCGTTAGAATATTTGATCATTAACGCTTTGCCAAATAAAAGCAGAGCTATAAGAGTTTACGTCATAAAGATCTCGCAATGTTATTGGCGCAGGGAACGGTGCCAATCTGAAAGGCTGATGAAATATACACAGAGCGTCTTTATGCTGTCAAATGAGAACAAGAAATAATATCCCTGGAGGAAGAGAACTATAAATACAGACGGGCGCAGGCGATACGCTAGAAACCACCCTCTCCGGGCGCTACTTAGAATATTAAAGCAATGAATGTTAATGTGTTATATAGAATTTTACGGCCCTCTTCGTGTTTTCTGAGAAGGGGTAGATGTGTGAAATTGCGCAAAAGGGCGGAAAAAGGCAAGGCTCTCCTGCCAGCTATTATATTAAAGATATGACGCATGCCTGAGTGATCACTGTAAGCATACAGAAATGTCCCTATTCTTTTGTTATTTATTTTGATATTGATACAGAAGTTATGGATCAGTTAAGTTAGTTATTAGTTATATTAAAATAGAATACGCATACTTAGTTCATCCGTTAAGTGCTAGGCGGTTTTAAGTTTGGCAGTTAATTATGAGTCCAGTGGGCTTGGGGGCAGGATATCTTTAACTGAGGTGGTTACCGACGGCAAATTTCAAGCAGATTCGGAGAAATAGGTAGGTTACAATAAAGAGGGCAAAATTACTATCCACTATTGCCTGGTTAGGTACGGCAGACTAGCTTGGAATTCATGAAATATATGAGAGTATTTCTTAGTAATGTAAGACGGTGCGTCATAAAGTAACGCCTCATAATTTTTTTTCTTTTAATTCACAAGAAAATTGAGTCTAATTTACATAGCTTGAAAACTACAACATTGGCGATTAATTTGACACGATTCAA
The DNA here is from genome assembly GCA_030765055.1 of Mantis religiosa. Lineage (NCBI taxonomy): Eukaryota > Metazoa > Arthropoda > Insecta > Mantodea > Mantidae > Mantis > Mantis religiosa. The sequence goes on along the minus strand of CM060957.1, from coordinate 66,599,073 downwards.
TATAATCTCCGTCCTTTACCACAGTTTTGGTCCACCTTTTAACTAGGGCATGTATTCGAGTGTGTTAAAACACACGGTCTTGCTTCCTAAGCCACTGACGCAGGCACGTTTTCACAGTCTCCTCATCTTCAAAATGACTCCCGCGATGAGCTTCCTTTAGTGGCCCGAACAGATGGAAGTCTGCTGCTGCTGCTTTATGGGTTTCAGGGCTCTATGGGGGGTGAGGTGAGACTTGCCATTCCAATTTCTCAATTTCTGTAGTGGTGTAATGGCTGATGTGTGGTCTTGCATTGTCATGCACATCCGACATAGCTTTTGTTGGGCGAACTCGGCGAAGACGTGCTTTCAGCTTTTTGAGAGTTGTGACCTATTGGACAGAATTCATTGTGCATCTCTGCCCCCCAAAAAACAATCATAAGCACACCTTCTGCATCCCAAAGCACTGCCGCCATAACTTTCCCTGCCGACCGCTGAGTTTTGATTTATTTTCCCCTTCGGTGACGTTGTGTGATGCCATTCCATTGACTGCCTCTTTGATTCAGGTTTAGAATAATGAACCCACGTTTTGTCTCCAGTAACAATTTTTTCCAGAAACTGCCCTCACTCCAAATTGAAGCACTGCAAGTGTTCGGAGGCTATTGTTTTCCTTGTTTGTTTGTTTTGGGCGGTTAACATTATTGGCACCCAACGTGAACAAACCTTTGAGTAACCCAGTTGTTGAATAATCTTCATCATTATCGCCTTTACTGAGGGAGGTAATGCGATACAATTCACCTGTTGTTACCCGTCGATCACCACGAATGATGTCATCGACTCGCTGAATGTTGCATGGAGTCACTGCAGTCACCGGCCTGCCGCTTCGCTTTTCATCTGCCAATGGTGTTTGCCCTTCAGCTCCGTTACAGCGACGAACCGATTGTCTAACGGTGCTGATATCCACCGTTGCACCACCATACATATTTTTTAGCCTTTCGTGAATGCGAATTGGCGTTTCACCTGCCGTAGTCAAAAATTCAATCACAGAACGCTGTCTAATACGAATGTCGATGTCAGCCATTTTGCAAGAGGATGCAGTGCTGCCACCTGTTGACTTAGGAACTTACCACTGCAGAGGATTGGAGAAGAAGGTTTGAGGAATTGCGCTAAGTTCAAAGTTTTCACATAACTTATTTATTTAAGGAAAGAATAGGAGGCATTACTTTTTTACCCACCCTCGTATATAGAGAACCTAGGACGCAAAGCAGAAAATTCCAGTACAGTAAAAATGCAGTGGCAACATCGTATTAGGAGCTAGTAGTGGGAGTCTTACAAGTTTGCTGTCCATGTTTTAAAATATTAAAGTCTGCAGTAAAAGAAAATACACTTAACGCAGGCACGCACGCGCGCACGCGCGCGCACACACGCACACACACACACACACTTACACAATCACGCACGCACTTACAAGTACGCTGAAAATAACTAAGAACAACGAGAACTGCTATTTACTGTACATATATTAAATTACACTGTCATTTACATATAAAATTATAAATCACACGGACCCGAGCCTTAAAAAATTCATAAGACGCACGTCCAACCTCAACGATTTCAGAAATGTAACTGACCCGCACTCTTAGGGCCCGTAGGTGGCGGAGAGGGTGAGTCACTGCGCATATTTTCTCAGCTGCCACGTCTGAATAAACATACTGTACAGTCATTAGAAAAAGGGGAGCTTATCAGGAGAATTTTGGTACCTGAATGGGACATTGTGAACAGAACCTTGGATATTGCTCATCTGGTCGCAGATGGGGCAAGATGCAGCTGAATGAGGCGTTATTTCTTGCCTCAATGGCAGAATCACCTGTTATCGCTTATATATAGTTAGGCAACTTTTCTATGTAATTGAATACATAAAAGTATTAAACGTCAGACTTATATTCCGGTTATATCCTTACTTTTATTACATACCTACGCATACACTGAGATAGGACTCTGCTCGAGATTAAAGCAAAAACACCGCTACAAATTGGTGTAGCATCATCGTTCAGCCAGACATATTGCTTCAAAATTGGCGCAACATTGTGAGGCCGATAAACCTATAACAATATTAATCCCTATGGATAATAAAAGATAACCCAAAATTTGGTGTTGCATTTTGATATTGAATGAAGGAAATTTGCCATCCTGAATTAAGTAACTGTAGTTCTGTGGTATGAAGTGTAACTGCAAGGTGTAAAATTCTTCATTGCGGGCGCTTTCATATTGCGTGCTCGGTATATTTATATTAATGGTGGAAAAACATTTGAAGGCAACTATGTATTATGGAAATTAATCATTTCTTCAACTAGCCGTATATAGGCAAGGTCTTTGCTAGATAGAGTCAACATGAGAAATTCAAAGCCATGGCCCGGATTTGAATCACGTATCTCCTGGTTTCTCGCCAGTTGCTCTAACCCATTGAGCTACCATGGCCACACTTAATAAAAATAATAAGAGTTAAATGATGTAGTCTGGGATTTAAGTACTTACGATAGTTAGTCACCGCAAACGGTGTATCTCGAATGCGAGAGCCCTAGTGGTTTACCGAGGAAATATACGAGTCAAATGGAGAATTTAATGTCATGACGGCAAGTTGACAATGGTAGCTCAGTGGGTTAGAGCGACTGGATGGAAACCAGGAGATCCGTGGCTCAAATCCCGGCCATGGCTTTGAATATTTCATGTTGACTCTATGAAGTGAATGTTTTATGATTGGTAGTTTTAAAAATAAGATTATGTAATGTGTGACGAGGACCACTAAAAATTAAGATTGATTAGTAGTGATGGTAACTTTTGGTAAAACAACTAGGAAAGAACAGACGAACAGACAGAACAACTAGGCGAACAGACCAAAATTCAGTGCCCCGTCGGGAGGAGCTACTCAAAATCTTTATTTTAGATATCTGTTGACCAAGCGTTTGGAAAGTAAGAACTTTGAAACAGTAAACTTTCTGGGAGGTTTAACTAGACAGCCCCTTTTCTCTAATAAAAGTTGTAAAATATTTAACTAATCATTAATAACACAGGGTAGAGGGTATAGGATATACGGCAGAGGCAGTGTGTGATCCATAGAGTGTGATCCTGAACCATTACAATAGGTCATAACCTTGGAACTAATAAATAGGACATACGTGCAGCTTTGGGAGAAAATAACACACAAATGCACACTATTTACATCTCAAAGAAAATGCTGCATCTACACATGTTTGCACTCGTCTTACTATACTCTCTGAAGTTTTACGGAGATGTTATCGAATTGAAAGTTGTTTCCAGCAAGATGGAGCAACGTGCCATACATCTGACACCATGGAACTTGCAACCAATTTCTTTGATAATCGAATAATCTCAGAAGGTCTGTAGCCCCCCAGATCCCCTGACCTAACCTCAACGGATTTTTCCTTGTGGGGGTATCTAAAAATAGAGTGTACAAGAATAGGCCACGGACAATCGATGTTCTCATGAAATCCATTCAAACCAAAATAAGTAACATTGACGAGACTACTTTACGCAGAACTTCAGAGAATATAGAGAGACGAGGGCAAACATGTATAGATGGTGGTGGAGGACACTTCCGACATTTCCTCTGAGACGTAAATTGTTAAATTTAATCTCACAATTGTGTATTATATGCCCCAAAGTTGCACGTGTGTCGTGTTTTTGGTTCAAATGTTATGGTCTATTGAAATGGTTGAGGTTTATTTGGATCGCACTGAAACTGGCATATTACAATCTACTGCAGATCTATTGCGGCTAATAAAGTAAACAGGAAGGGTGAAGGATTGGAGCCACAGGTGGCCAAAGGCCACAGTTATTCAAGCAACAGACGCGGAAGTCCCAAGGTTTCCATACTTGAAGACCCATCTCAATGCTAAACCTTTCTAATGACCCGTCAACAAAGCAACGCCTAATGCTCATGGAGAATATTATTTCCTTTGGACAAATATCGAGAACATCTGTCCAGTATCGCCATCCACACGAAGTCTAGAAGCACACTTAAAACATGAAGGGATAGAAAGTAAATATTTTGGAAGGACAGGCCCTTGCTTCATTTTTTTTTAAGAACCCACACGCCAAAACCAGTCCATCACATCCGCTCAAAATCTGATCTGTAACAGGTTGTTAATCACAACCAGGAATTAAACGAAACCACTTTAAATATAATATAAAAAGTGATGGATATATTGAAAGCCACCCTACATTTAGAAAAAATACCATTTAAACAGCAAACTTGCCATAATGTGATAGATTCCACAAACAATGTTATTTACTTAGTATAAAATATTTCTGTTATAAGAAAGCTTAAAATATGTTCATGCACATATGAAATTTTTTAAGACGCTGGCTATTTCTCTGTCCACTTAAGAAACCAAAGACTGGACACCTCCAATTAAAACGAAATTTAAATCCAGGAAAGAGATTGTTAAGACTGTTACGTTTAGTTGTAAGATTGGCTACTTTAGAAAACTAAAGCAATTGTGTAATTATTTTAGAACAAATAATTTCAAGGTTAGATTATATGCACATATACATGGGTGTGACAGGCTATTCAAAATATTACAAAACAAAAGCAAAACTGAACCATCGCTTCTCTACTGCTCACGTAACAACATGTCTCTCTTGATTTTGAAAGAGATAGTGAATGAATTGCATTGAAATGTATTAAAATTTGATTGTTTAATGTGATTAATAACTAAAATAAAACAAAAATATAATTCCGTACCAGAAATTTCAACCAGGGATATTTGATCTACCTTTGCGTTGCTTTAACATACTAAACTGCTAAGGTGAAAACCAGCTGTTTCACTCTTTTCCCATTAATTCATAAGAATTTCTACAATTAATTTTGAAATGCCAACTAAAATTTTTCGTAAGTACTTAAAGGTCCTGGTAACACTGCTCTGCATGGATTTCATTTCCTTATAACGAATGAGGATTCTGAATCAAATTTTCACGCTGACTGCAAAACTGAAATCAGTTTTTGAGTATCGCGGCGGAAATTTTGCAATTCAACATTTTATGTCTTGAATGTTTTTCGTAATGTACGTGCTGTAGTAACATTACTGTGTGCTTCTCGTTTGTTAGAAAGGCTCAGCAGCTTATAATTGCAACTTTATTTCTTAAAATCTGAAATAAAGTAACTATTGTTATGTGCAGCTTTTATATTTTTATAGGTATATACTTTATGGTTATTAAAATCGACCTATATTAACTATAAGCACCCTAGGGTAGACGTAAGAAAATGTGTCTTCCCCTTAAAATAAACCAGCCATAGAACAAATAATGTTTATTCTGGGTGATGATTATCTACAATCCTGCGTCCATCTTATCTATAAAAAGGTAGAGGAAGTTGGAATACTTAGTGTCAGTATTTAGTGTTTCAGGTCATAAACATTGATATCATCATCATCCCAATCACTATCGCTGTCGCCGATATCCTTATTATTATTATTATTATTATTATTATTATTATTATTATTATTATTATTATTATTATTATTATTATTATTATTATTATTATTATTATTATTATTATTATTATTATTATTATTATTATTATTATTATTATTATTATTATTATTATTATTATTATTATTATTATTATTATTATTATTATTATTATTATTATTATTATTATTATTATTATTATTATTATTATTATTATTATTATTATTATTATTATTATTATTATTATTATTATTATTATTATTATTATTATTATTATTATTATTATTATTATTATTATTATTATTATTATTATTATTATTATTATTATTATTATTATTATTATTATTATTATTATTATTATTATTATTATTATTATTATTATTATTATTATTATTATTATTATTATTATTATTATTATTATTATTATTATTATTATTATTATTATTATTATTATTATTATTATTATTATTATTATTATTATTATTATTATTATTATTATTATTATTATTATTATTATTATTATTATTATTATTATTATTATTATTATTATTATTATTATTATTATTATTATTATTATTATTATTATTATTATTATTATTATTATTATTATTATTATTATTATTATTATTATTATTATTATTATTATTATTATTATTATTATTATTATTATTATTATTATTATTATTATTATTATTATTATTATTATTATTATTATTATTATTATTATTATTATTATTATTATTATTATTATTATTATTATTATTATTATTATTATTATTATTATTATTATTATTATTATTATTATTATTATTATTATTATTATTATTATTATTATTATTATTATTATTATTATTATTATTATTATTATCATTATTATTATCATCATCATCATCATCATCATCATCATCATCATCATCATCATCATCATCATCATCATCATCATCATCATCATCATCATCATCATCATCATCATCATTATTATTATTATTATTATTTTTTTTTTTATTTCTGATCTCTACATGCTCCACTACATAAGTACTACTACATGCTTTTCACTCTTTTTTTGATTTTTGTATACATTTTTCCAGTTTTGATGTGAACGATTTAGTTTTTTTTTGCTTGTATTACACATTAATGCCTTTTAGTACTTGAAAGTCTATAGAGTTTACAAATTTTGTAAATGATTTTAAATGTCTTTTAATTAGTATTGGCTTGTGTGTTGGCCAGTTATCAGTTCTAAGAACACTATGTTTTAGAGTTTCTCTTGCACTATTCACCACACTGCACTCGAATATTATGTGATCCACCGTTTGGGCTCCTCTCCTGCATGAACACTCAGGGCTGCTAACGATCTTGAGTCTGTTGAGATAAGTGTTGATATTTCCGTGTCCTGTAAGTATTGTTGTCATGTTTGGTGTTACGTAGAACCTGTTTGTGAGTCTGCTTTCCACTGTTGGGAAGAATTCCTTTGTGGTTGTGCCTTTTGTACTCTGTTCCCATTTCTGCTGCCATTTGTTTTTTGTTGATTTCCGAAGAATTTGTTTTATTGCGGTGATCGGTAATTTGTATTATTAATTATTATTATTATTATTATTATTATTATTATTATTATTATTATTATTATTATTATTATTATTATTATTATTATTATTATTATTATTATTATTATTATTATTATTATTATTATTATTATTATTATTATTATTATTATTATTATTATTATTATTATTATTATTATTATTATTATTATTATTATTATTATTATTATTATTATTATTATTATTATTATTATTATTATTATTATTATTATTATTATTATTATTATTATTATTATTATTATTATTATTATTATTATTATTATTATTATTATTATTATTATTATTATTATTATTATTATTATTATTATTATTATTATTATTATTATTATTATTATTATTATTATTATTATTATTATTATTATTATTATTATTATTATTATTATTATTATTATTATTATTATTATTATTATTATTATTATTATTATTATTATTATTATTATTATTATTATTATTATTATTATTATTATTATTATTATTATTATTATTATTATTATTATTATTATTATTATTATTATTATTATTATTATTATTATTATTATTATTATTATTATTATTATTATTATTATTATTATTATTATTATTATTATTATTATTATTATTATTATTATTATTATTATTATTATTATTATTATTATTATTATTATTATTATTATTATTATTATTATTATTATTATTATTATTATTATTATTATTATTATTATTATTATTATTATTATTATTATTATTATTATTATTATTATTATTATTATTATTATTATTATTATTATTATTATTATTATTATTATTATTATTATTATTATTATGATCATCATCATCATTATTATTATTATTATTATTATTATTATTATTATTATTATTATTATTATTATTATTATTATTATTATTATTATTATTATTATTATTATTATTATTATTATTATTATTATTATTATTATTATTATTATTATATCCCTTTTTTGTCCCAAGCTGAAACAGGTACGCGAAATATTTACGAGGAAATGTATTATTGATTAACAATTAATATTTTGACTTTTCTTTATTCAGAACCAGTCTTTTTCTTTCCTCCAAATTTGGCTTTGATGTTCCTTCGTCACTGTTTTATAGCTGTTTCTGTTTTAATTCAGTTTGTTTATTTAGCATTCTTGATTTTTTTTATATTTAAAATATTGCCACTTCTGTTTTTGTTACCACTTCCAAAATGTCGCTTCGAAATAAATTAATATTTTGATATTTTACTGCATATCTTAATATGTTTCTACATCTTTGGTAAAATTATTTCACTTGTCTTAGATGGGATCGGTATATAAATCTTTCATTCCTTTAATACAAGACCATTTTTCGTTAATTAGAAATAATGTTATTGTTTGTGGCATACTTTTTTGCATATTTCATCCTCCTTTCCTTACAAAAATTTGGTTTAATTAAGAAGTATTTCATTAATTTCTAGTTATAAAGGTCACTCAATGTATTAATGAAATTTTATGGAGAAGAAAGATGAGAAATAAAAACTATACTTTACTATAAAGGTCACTTTTGTATGTTGAGTTTTTTTTCCTATCCCAGGATTCGTCCACCCTTAGACATTTTGCCATGTACCTCTTTACACTGAACTGTATGACTGTTTTATATCTTAAAGTAGGCGGTTTACCATTACAGTATTTGTTCTACCTCTCCATGAAGGATACACGTGCTTGCATGTTAGTATTGTCGCGAACCCGATCGCGATAAGGCGGCTTGCGCACACAAAGGAACTGATAGGTTTCAAGTAGATAACGAGCTTGCATAAGCAGATAAACATAGCGCTTCAGGTAAAAGAGTTACCGAAACAAACAAATGAAGATAAGTGGAAATTTATGGACTGTTCGGGTTCTAGTTTATTTTAGAACAAGCAGGAATTATCGATGCAGGTATAAAAAGAGGCGACGACTGGCCAGCAGTCGAGTTGCCAGTTGTAAAACAGTGAGTTAAGCAGAGAACAGCTGAGAGAGTTGGGTAAAGACATGTAACGAGAGTGTTGTCAACAGTGGAAGTTGAGTAAGCTGTTTGATACTGTCATCGACCTTGGTGTTGTATATGTGATGTAATGTTGTTACGTGAGAATTGAACAGTGTATTGCTACGGAAATAAAGAACATTTAGAATTTCAGCAAATTGGACTTTTAATTCTACGAAGCCGCAATGTCACAGTATATTGTTTTACGTCTGTTCCCGCCTTGCTGGTGAGCTAAGGTTGGTATCGGCGTTTGGCGCAAGGTTGCTCTGCCGTTTCATAACAGCACGAGACAGTTGAGTTGTACGGTGATGGTGAAATGTGAACGTAGGCAGCATGTGCTACAGTGAAATCTTGACTTCTTTCATTCGCATAACAGCATGGGACTTCTTGGATAGCCTGTATGTATATGTAATTTAACTCTCTTGGTGCTGGGTGGACAAATCGTTGAGTCATTTCGCACGTTTAGGCTGACCAAAAACTATGATCAAAATGTGCTGCATTTTACTTTAAAATTCACCGCTTCTGTTCTCTTTAACTTAAGCAGTGTGCGGGTGAATAGGCTAGTTTGGGTGATTATATGTATTTTAGATTTTTAAATGCTAATGTTTCTTATTTGGCTTTCTCATTTCAAATTCTGTAGTGTTTTATATCTTTACTGCAAACCTATAGGAATAGAGGAGTTATTGTGTTCCACATAAAAAATACTGTAATATGTTTTTAGAAATCCTTTCAGGTAGATGTTTATTTGTGAACAGCTTACCAAAATACATAATTCGGTATTAGGCTTCACCATTTTCCAAAAGTTAGAAACTGCAAGTTTTATGAAATGAATATCGCGCATCAAGGAATGTCTTTTAACGGACTTTTTTAAATTCTAAAATTTTATCAACGGTGCTATTTGAAATATTATTGATATATTTGCTTGATTACACGTATGTTGAAATTCCTCCAAATAATCTGCGGAGTCCTATTTATTCCGAATGATTTCTGTATAATTGGTAATCTGTCCAGATACGCAAACATTTGTTTCCCGCCTCTGTAGTGTAGATGATAGCGTGTTTGCCCCAGGTTCAAGAGTTCCGAAGCACGAATCTCCGTTAGGCTGGCTACGGATATGATTTATTCCGTGCTTTTCCCTTATTTTGAAAGGTGAATGACGGGCAACTCTAAGCTCTATAGAAGCTGGGCTCATCTGAGCCTCATCGTCGGATATGACTTAACGTTGGAAGACGCAAATTTATGACTGAAAATTTGAAAGCCTGAACTAACAACGCTAAGTTTTTAAGATTTAAACCACAGATATAACTTAGTGGGAATTTGATACAGCCCAAATATTGTCAATTTCAATTTTATGTTTGGAAAATATGGTCAAAATTATTCATTTTTGGTTGCGTAACCTGAAAAATACCTTGTGACAAAATTACTTAAATGTTGGTCTAATATTTTAACAAAAGGTTTCCAATACATCCATTTTTTAAATTCACCCTAGGTTTATCTCTGTCTCAATAACTTAGACTCCAGAAAATTTTAAAGCTATGAATATGGCTTTTTTGTCCAAAATTTGAAACGCTTGTGCTTTGAAGTAAAGAAAGTGTGCTTAAGATGCATCTCACAATAAAAATCTGGGAAATTTCTATTTAATGACTCTCTATGAACGTTTTTAGCAAGTTTCACTACTCTAACACTAAAACTGCGACGCAATGAGCATTTTAAATGTTGAAAAATGCTGAAATTTTCAATAGCCAGAAAATGAGGATAAAGAATTAAAATTCATATCAAAACACTGGCATTCACGTAACTTTAAAAGTAGATTAGAGCATTTAAAAATTACGTGCGAATATTATCTAAGCATTCTGTGCATTCAGAAAGGCTTATACTATTTTATAGACTTAAAAGTATAAAATGAAATTTTTTGAAAATGTTCATAAAATTTCAGTCGTACATATCCTTAAAAAATTCTTGTTACACAAATTTGTTAAAGTATGCATTGTATGTAAGTTTTATATATAAATATCTTCCCTTTGAATAATAAAAATATAAGTAAGAGGCCGTCATACTTATGGCTTTGAGTGAGTAGAGAAATTCAACTGAATGCAGTAGATATGCCTTATTCATCTTTCTTCCACGAATGTTTTGAACGGTGAATACAGATGTCGCAAATGAATGTTATAATGTACTACTCGTTTGTTTAATAAAATAAATTCTAATTTTTGATCCACTTGGAAATGTGAAAATATTAGTATTATAGTTAATTGTTCTTTCACACTAGCCGTGTGTAGGACGCACTGTGAAAGGGTAGAGCCACGTTGGCCATAGTAGCTCAAATGGTTAGAGCGGCTGGACGGAAACCAGAAAATCCGTGGTTCAAATCCCGGCTATGGAATTGAAGTTTTCATTCTGGCTTTACCCTTTCATTAGTATTATATTCTGAAAAAAGTAATAACGTTTGCTGGGGTTAAAAAAGAAGGGCAAACTGTTAGAAAAATCTGTGATATTATTTAACTGTTTAATAAAAGTTTAATATATAGTTAGTTAAGATTTACTTTTGATGTACAAAATTGTAGTAAATTTATCATAAAGAACATAAAGAGAATATTCCATCAAATATAAATATAAATTTCTTATTTTAACCAAACTGTCGACTAGATATATACGTATTTGTCAGCGGCATTTAAATTTTACTAAGTCATTCGCCAACAAACAAATCATTATCACATTCAAGAAGACCCGAGTTCGAACCTCGGTCAGGATGAGTTACTTGGATAAGGTTTTTTCCGGGGTTTTCCCTTATCCTGAACGACGAATGTCGGGTAACTCTAAGCATCATGGACCCCGGACGTATTGAACATCATTTCACCCATTTCATTCCTCGTCCGAAATGACTAAATGTTGGAGAACGTAAATCACACAAAAAAGTGCACAACGTGGCAGTAAGTCAATAGCCCTGTGACATTCCAAAGTCATAAATTAGTAAAAAAGCAAATAGCCAAGTAGCCCTTTTCAGGCTGATCGGATATGGCCGTTGCACTGCATTTAAAACGTTATAAATCAATAGCTTTGGTTTTTCATATAATTAGCATGTTTATTATCAGCATTATTATCGTTATCATGACTATCACCGTCACCACCATCATCAAATCGACAGATTACGGTTTTAAAAGCACTAAGAACGCATTTCTTTTGCTGTTTTAAATTACTTAGAGGATCTTTAATTTTTCCTAATAAACACTGACCAGTGAAAACTTTTGTTATAAGAGGATTACCAAATCATTGAAAATAAACTAGGTTGTCATTGGTAGCGATTATAATTTCTTAGGAAATGCCCTCATACCAAATATGGCCATAGTAGATCTCTAAGCTAAAGTGCTACATAAAATTATTGTGATACACATTCAGGTCACGGCTGTTCTTTAATTAATGCACGAATATAACTTATTGTTTCAAACATACCTTCTCTGTGCTACAGTTGGAAAGATATTGTGGCATTTAAAAATCCGTGTCGCTGAATATGTAGCTAATGTGTGGCACTTGAGAATGAACAATTGAATAGCCTCAATGACTTAATAGCAATCATGTATAAATCACTGGATGCGGAGTTACAACTAAATATTTATGTCCCACAAATATTTATGTCCCTTTCACGACTGCAAGAGAAGGAAAGAATTATCCAGGCATCACTCTGTCTCTTTCTCTCCCCGCTTCTGTCTCTCTCGGCAAGCGCCTAGTGTTCGCCTACGCGCAGGCCGCCAGCAGCACAATAATACCCCGACGACATTACTTTAGCGAATTAATGTAGATATCTGCATATTCATTATTAAGAATTTAAGGGCACTGGGAGGTCGATAGGTTTCAAAAAATCTATTTTTGGTTTTTAATGTTAAAAAATTATATAATTCTTCAGCTTTAAAATGATATATATGTATATATAAAACACGTTGTCAGCTGGTATTAAAGTCGATTATAAATTCGTCAATTTAAGCATGGCGACGTAATGAGAATGGTGCTTAATCTTTGATCGTGATTTTCCAAAACCTTGATTTTTCATACTTTAGCTGCATGTTTCTCAAAAACTATAAAAGTTATTGACACAAAATTTGTAGTGGTTATTTTTCAATATTTCTTGAACACATTCGGCTAACATTTATAATCATGTGATTTATAAAATGGATGAAAACAAATATGCAGTCCTTGAAAATATTATCTCTTTTTACTCAAAACTAACCAATTTTTCATGTGCATAGTACAAACTATATGTGATTTTCAGTTAGCGGATATTATAAAACTGTATCTTTGGTAATTTAGGATAAAACTTGGTGCATGTAGCTTTAAATTCCTACAAGTAAAGTGCACCTGAAGTATTGGGTGCAATATTTTTTTTCAGGACACACGGTGTGATTTATGCCCCCTTTGCATAGACCTAAGTGAACGTAATTTAAATATTATACCGTAGTTATATGCATATATCCCTATACAGTAATCCTACCGAATTTTAATTTCTGATAATGTTTAGTTTTCTATATATTCACATTTTAATATTGGTAAAAATTAGCCTTGTCTGGGTAAAAATAACCTCCCAGTGCCCTTGAAGCTATTTAAAATTTTGACGCAAAAACTACATATTTCTTAATTATTTCATCATGAGCCTCAATTGACCAATTTGTAGGAGCTTTAACCGATAAATTAAATATGCTGTGTTGTCGATTTATAAAAGAGATCTTTCCGTAACGATCAGCTCCATCGTCTCTATTGCCATAACACAGTCTGCCTTTATGGCCTGCATTTGGACATATACATATATATTGGTGTATGTTATCCCAAAATTAATTTCGGAACAATTTGTTGTTTCTGGCAAGAATCTTCTTTGGCTGGGGAATTTGTCACGCCAGCGTGTTGCCATGGTAGCTTAGGGGATTAGAGAAGTGACAGGACAAGCAGAGATAGAGAATTTAATTTCCTGATATGCTTTTAAACCGTTCAGTCAGGTTTTAAGTGCCTCAAACATGAATGGTTTGTTTAGGAATGTTGTCAATATAGGTCAGTGTTATATATTGAACAATGCGCAATTTTGGGTACTACAAGAGTGATGTTTCACGGAGTAGTGCTGGTGATGGGAATGCAGGTGACAGCCAGAATTTAAGATAATGTCGCTATTAATATCTTGAAACAGATATTTTATTCTAAGAACTTACGGCCGCATTTGCGACTTAAACTGGTTATGATTTTACCCATCAATCAGACGGTAATTTTTTCCTTTTTTTTTCCTCCTTTTCTCTTCCACAATGTATAAACGACCCGCTCTGACCACAAACAGCGCCAAGACGTACCTCCTATGACCATGAACTGGTCAGATTTTGCGAATGGGGTTTCCAGGTGGACTCGCCGCCATCCCATGGGGAAACTTAAACGTCCTGCTCTGAGAGACATTAACATTCTCTAAAACCGCCACTTTCGGTGGATTAGGAGCAAAGTGTTAGCGTCTGGTTCCAATAGGAATCTATATAGCATGCAACGGCAGCAGCATTTTGATATTAATCTGCTGCTTCTAAGTCAAATTAATGATTCGAGAAAGGCATGTAATGAGGAACAAGTTACCAATTATATGTAAACCACGAGACCTGAACAGCAAAGGTCAATACATATTTCGGCGTTAAAGTACCTTTTCAAAAGGGAAGGAAAGCTTGGTATCTTGTTGTAGATTTAGAACACACAATGAAACCTCAAGCTCTATAGAGGCCTCTGAGCAAAATTTAGCAGTTTTTCTCACCTTATTAAAATGATATATTGATCCCGCCCTCATATATATCATCCAATTCCTTCACCTTCAAACCAGCATTGGACTGATCACCTATCCTGGTTTTCTATCGGAATCAAACTTTCGGTTCCTCAGGCCCGACCTTAAAAGGGGTAGAGGAATAAGAATCCGATAATGGTACAATTAGGGAAGTAAAGTAATTAGAAGATACAAAATGAGATGCTAAGTTGCATAGCTGGTAAAGAGCTTCTAATAAATAAAAAGTAATTTTATATGTCCTCTTATTTTAAATAAATGAAGTACTTTTATTTAAAAATTTTCATGCAAAGTTCTTCCTATCAGTTTCTGGGCTGCTTCGCGTATCACACCAGGCATGTCGATAATTGAAAATTGTTCACTCAAGTGTCATCATCGCCATTTTACATAAAAGACTGCATGTTACAGCATTTAATTGGGTTTCTATCCATCACTAAAATTCAGCGATTATTTTAAGCTAATATAGTAATTTCGTGCATGATTTTAGTCCAACAGAAGCGGTTCTTGATAGAGTTTAGCACAGGATACTAAGATTATTTTCAGGGCAGTAGGGGCTATTCATAATGCTATCGATACTGTAAGCATGTAAAGCACTTACTAGTCAGCACTTACTAGTCTAAATTTATTAATTTAGAGTCGCTTTATCACCATAAAATGGTTACAATTATTTAATCAAAAACATGAAAACAATAAATAATAAATCAATATGACAAAGGTATTCAATGCCTATAACTCATCGTGAGACAGTAGACTGCTGAGTCTACCGTCTAGACTGTCTAGACTGCCATGGATTCAGAAGGTGTACTACGAGGGCTGTTCAGTAAAGAATGATCTCTCTCTCTCTCTCTCTCTCTCTCTCTCTCTCTCTCTCTCTCTCTCTCTCTCTCTCTCTCTCTCTCTCTCTCTCTCTCTCTCTCTCTCTTTGACAACACACCTTTACTCATCCTCATAATTTTGATGGTCCTTCTCAAAATAGTCTCCCCTGAATGTGATGCACTTCTCCCAACCTTTCTGCCAGTCTTCAAAGACATGCTGGAAACCGTTTTTTGAGAGATCCTACAAAATCGCCTCTGCAGCCTTCACCATTGCTTCTGATTATGGATAATTCCTCCCACGAAAGCGTTCCTTCAAGTTAGGGAATAGAAAAACAGTCACATGGGACTAAAGCCAGACTATAGAGAGGGTGAGGGATGCACTTCACGCAACAGCATTGGCAATATGCGGCCGCGCATTATCGTGGTGCAGCATCCAGCCTGCTTCACGGAAATGTGGTGTTTTGCGCCTGATATGGACTTGCAATGCTTTCAGGACATCCCTGTAGTACTGTCAAGGTACTGATGTGTATGCAGGTACAACATGCTGATAAACCATTCCATGAATATCAAAGAATGAGATGACCATAACTTTCCCAGCAGAAGCAACCACTTTTGCAAATTGGGAGTTGGTGATGAAGGACATTTCCGCACTCAGCTTTGCTGTTTCCTCTCAGGATCAAAATGATGTGGCCAGGTTTCATTAGCAGCGATTGCGTTTGATAGAAGCTCCGGATCTTCCTCTAACATCAACTTTAATTTCATGTTACCTCCATTGCAGCGGTAGGGGATACTGAACGTGTCTGAAGTTGCCTGATTCTCACAGGCGGAAACCAGGAGTACCAACAATGAAACCACTATGGCGTGTTTGTTTCACATTAAGCTAAGAGAATATAATAAGAAAAATTAAGACCGCAAAAAATTATAATCATCCTATATTGAACAGCCCTCGTATTTATTCAGCAATTGTTTGCTGTACGAAATGGCGAGTTTGAGGTTACCAAAGGATTTTTCATACTGTCTTATTAATCCAATTATACTCGTCTGAGGTTTTGCATCTGAGAAAGCACATTTAGTAGACACATTCTACTTATCTTTTATATTGGAGAACATCTTTCCGCTACAGAATATTGATAAATGTCGGATCGGAGAACGTTGAGAAGTTTAAATCGTTTGTTGTCACGGCCTCCTGAATCGCCTACTTATTTATTTAATTACAGAAAGAAAAAGTTGAAAATGGATGGCCTGCCCGCCTCGGTAGCGTAGATGGTAGAATGTCTGCCTCACGTTCAAGAGGTCTCGAGTTAGAATCTCGGTGAGGTTGAGTTACCTGGATAAGGTTTTAGCCGGAGTTTCCCCTTATCCTAAAACACAAATGTCGGTTAACTGTAAGCTACATGGACACTGGGTCCCTTTAGGCATCATTTCACTCATTCCATTCTTCATAGGACATAACTTAATAAGTTAAAGGACATAAATTACAAAAAAATGGATGACCTTATGAACCCACTGGAAAACAGTTGTACAGCCATTGCTTTACATTTTGTTTTCCTTTCTGTAAAGTAGACAACTTCATAATTCAACAGTATAATTGATATCGAAAACAAATAATACTTAAGGTGTAGCTGGTGGTGAAATGAAATGTTTGCCGGCTTACTGTTGCAGCAAAATGTAATTAATTTAATTTTAATTCACTTATGATAATTGCACTTAACAAGAAGTCAATTAATGTGTCGAAAACGACCATCATATAACAAATGACGGTACGCAGAACTCATTATAACTGTTTCCATAACATCAGCTGCAACGCTCTTTTGACATAAAACATGAATGTTCATCTACATTACATTCAGAATGCAACATGCTTCAATTGTAATATAACTAGAGTATCACATTTCATTGGAAATACGTATTTTGAGGCCATTAGAAATGTTACACAAATAGTTGTCTCTTACGGTGAGAGAGAGAGAGAGAGAGAGAGAGAGAGAGAGAGAGAGAGAGAGAGAGAGAGAGAGAGAGAGAGAGAGAGAGAGAGAGAGAGAGAGAGAGAGAGAGAGTAAAGCAAACCGGAAGATACATAAATCCTAGAGCTACGTTCAAATTCAGTTTCTTTCAAAAATTCTCCAAAAATAAAGAAACTTTACTAAATAAAATATTCGTTATTTTTAATTTTCTCAGAAATGGATCACATAGTGTTCCTTAAACGATTGAACAAGATAATTGATGCCAAATATATATTTCGTTGAGTTCCCTATTTCTGCGATATTCTTATTTATTTTCTTGAACTTCCAAATATTTATACACGGTATTCATCTTTATTCGTTATTTCCCACCCTCCAATTGAGTAAGAATGACGTCATAGTTGACTGATGAGTCTATCTGGAAATCACAGTGCCTTCTACGGAGAAGAAGTGGTAATTTTTGCAGAACAGTAAGCAAACTACAGCGCTCTGAGTGTGACTGCGCTGTTGACTTATCCAACCAGCCTCTCCTTTCACCCTCCTACGGTAATCGTGACGGTACCTGGACGCTTTTGACAACATTACGCTCGGGGGACTTATCTCAATGCCGGTTAGAGCTGTATAAAGTCCTCTACACAGCGATAAAAATTATATTTATATGATATATTATATAAATTGCTTTCTTTGAATAATAGTTTCCTGGGAGGTAAGACGACAAATTTCCAGATCATATTTTCTGGTATGTGCTCAGTATGAATAACCTGAATTATTATGTTTTCTCCTCAATAGATTCATAAGTAATCCTATGTGGCCACTAAGACCTCCAGATCTTAACCCAAACATTGGCTTTCTGTATCACGTTCCCACTCCGATACATCATGTGGTTCTTCATATGTCCATATTCAGCTGTTTTGCCTGTGCACTTTCCGACAAACATGGAAAGTGGCTTCATCGGAGAATAAATTGTTGTCCATTAAATTCTCATTTTCTACACATTCCAGGAGGTTATAACACATTGTCTGACGACAGGCGAAATCCTCTTCCTCAAGATGGTGCAGAACCTCAATGTGATACGGATGTTTTCGTAGAGTGCAACGTAGAATTTTCCACACTGTGTTGCTAGGGACGTTCGATTCCCTACTGAGGCATCGAATTGATGCCTTAGAACCACTATCACTGGCAATTTGAACCTGCTGCACTGTTTCTGCCAAGACGTGTGGTCGTCCAGGATATGTCTCATCACATACACTGCCCGTACGCCTAAATTTGTTCACAAGCAGACGAATGTGTGCCCTTGATGGGGCTGGTTTGTGGAATTTACTGGTAAATTCCGCTCTGCCGTTTTCACATGACAATCCGCGTACCCGTGCGCAAACAATGGCATCCCATTCTTCTGTGCTAAACATCTTGCACTAAGATAACAGTATCTGAAAAAAAGAAACAAAATATTGCATATTCATTGAAATGGATAGTGACTTTAGAGACATCCTGTATATTCAAATAGTATATTTACCTGCCGGTAGTGGGATGAGTCAAAGCTGCTCTCAGCACATCAAATACGATTGCAAGCTACTAGGGGAATCTTATATAAACTCGCTCCCTCAGCGATGCTAGCGATGACGTCACATTTTGCGCGGTAAAATCACAGATAAAAATAAGCACCGTGTGTATACTCTTCTCAAATGGGGACATCACTAAAGCGTATTTATTTTCTTGCTAAAGGAGCGATAACTACATTGTAAAGCTATCAACAGCCATCATCCCACACAAGTTCTGAATATATTTAAATTTATTGTGTTACCATATTCTTATTATCGATTAACGTGAAGTATATAGGGGAATAAATTATTGCATACAATATATCAGACATTTCTTTCCATAAGACAGCTGAAATATTCCATTTCATTCCATTCCCCCAACCTCGAATTACACCGCCCAGCACTTACCAGTGGATGCCTGGGGTCAGACGCCTGTCGAGGGGCAGGAGAACCATGGATCCTGGAAAATATACAGGATGGGGGGCAGTTCAGGGGTATTGCGCTTAATTCACTTCAACCTCAACTTTTGCAACTAAACCATTAAAGTGAAACTTATTTTTGATTCACTCACACTTAATTGTTTGGGCTTCCGTTACTTATATAACACATTAATACTTCGCTGTAAATACCCAGCGGGATCTCTCAGGCGGTTTCCTTTGTGGCCTGCTTTCCGGTTCGATTCCCGTGGCGGACCTAGCTGAGATATGGACTATTTGGAGGTTACCTAAGCGAATGCTGAATAAGTTATTTAAAACCCTAATTTCCTGTTCGTCCATATGGTCTCCATTATTTCACACCATCTCTCATATTTTTGTCTCTTTTAGGGTAGAAATGCCAGTGGGTGTCTCGGCGTTGCATGGCAGGATGATATGCTCTTGGTAAAACTTCCTCCTTTGATAGGACGGTCTCCGAACCGTTTCTGAACTACAGTAGGATGAGATGCAGGTTGTACTGCCCTGTCGGGGAGTTTTCATCAGGTAAATTGTAGTTACCCTGCCCTCTGCACTAACGTGGCTCCTTGAGACGGCCACCCTCTATCTCCTCTCCTCTCGCCTCATCCTTGCTTCCGGGGGTGCCGCACATGTGGGCAAGGTACAATAGACCAACTTTGGACCTCCGTGCTGAATCACCTACGTAGCGTAGTCCAGTATAATCCGACGCAAATGCATTCCAAAAGCGCGTCCGTATACAACTTATGCTTTTATATGTGAACGGGGATGATTGACGTCATACATCGTCCCTTCTATCAAATTTTCCTCTTCTGTACCTCCAGTTCTCAACAATTTTTTTGTTTTTCACTGACATGGTACGCAACCACACTATCACTTCAGTAGTGATCCTTAGAATCAGAGAAGTAGATTATGTAACGCAGAGTACAGCTATTCTTCTTCTTCTTCTTCTTCTTCTTCTTCTTCTTCTTCTTCTTCTTCTTCTTCTTTTCCTTCTTCTTCTTTTTCTTCTACCTCACGGCTTTGGATTGTTTAACCCGTTCCGGTTCCAAATTGGGGTACAAATATTATGTGTTTCAAATGGGAAGACTTTAGGTTTCCAGCTAATCAGATGCCGTATCACACTCAGCGTTGCCAGGTTGATACTCCACTCCTTTTATATTCCCCCCCCCCTCTCTCTCTCTCTCTCTCTCTCTCTCTCTCTCTCTCTCTCTCTCTCTCTCTCTCTCTCTCTCTCTCTCTCTCTCTCTCTCTCTCTCTCTCTCTCTCTCTCTTACACATTCATGCAACATGCAGGTCTACCTGGTACAGAAATTATTTGCAAACTTTTGCAATGATGCCGTTGCCAAAATCAAAATTGGAAAAAGCACTTTCGTAAATTATGTATATTTTAAAATACTATAACTATAATTATAGTTTATGAGTTACCTGTTTTTCTAATCCAATGGAACTGCCAGTGGCTCGTCCATATCGCTGTCAATGTCACTTCCGTTAAGAGACAATTCGTCATTGTCACTGCCTTCATCGTCTGAGTCTTGCAATTTTATGATTATAGGTCCCAAAATCTCGTCCCGTGCTATTTCTTTCTTAAAATCTGCATGCCTCCCGCCGTTTTCCAAATCCTGTTCTATTACCTTGTCAATTTCTTCGTGAACAAGTCGTTTAACGTGTGTCAGTTTAAAAGTATTATTTCTGTTTGCAATCCCTCTTCTTTTTATTTGAGCCCACACCGACTCAATTCGATTATATTGACAGTAGTAAGGTGAGAGGCCTATTACCTTAATCCAGCTGATACACTTTTTACGTGTATTTAAACGGAAGTACTCTTTGCAAAAACTCAGTTTTAGTTTCCGTTTCCGAAAAAAAAGTTTGAATAACGTGCACACCTTAAAAATAATACTACGAGCCTGACTTCGCAATACCTGCCTTTTAGACTCGCCACTAAATTCACCACAAGAAGCCACTGCACTATTAACTCTTACACTACAGTTGTGTAAAGAACAACGAATGATATTGATCGTAACTCTCCAGACTAAATAAACACTTCTTATCCAGCATTCATTAATAAACATAACCATACAACATTGCACAGGCTAACAGGGAATGAAGAGTTTTCTCTTTCTCGAATTTAACACCTTGACATATTCACAGTAATTCTTTTATCCGTCATCTCAGTAATTCAAATTTCAGTTCTGAGTAATGAGAAGTATATGTACATAGATACACACCAACCACTTTGAACGCTCTAGAGTAAATAGAGATTACGAACCATTCATAAACAAAGATATAATGTGATCACACAAGTTCAGCCAGGACAGCAGGAAATTTATTGTTCCCTCTCGCTCGAGTTGGATTATTCAAAGTAATTCTTTTATCACGTCATGTCATTTACGTTTCAGTTCTGAGTAATTACAAGTATCTATACTTACACGCATACATGCCAACCAATACCAACCAATAATGATATTCATACAGAGCTTACTCGCGATTTTTTGCTATAATGCAGTTAATAGTGGTTCATTTATTTGTATTACAAAGCTATTTGAGCTAAAATATACGGGGTTTTCATGGTTATGTTAGATACATTACTCTCTACCTTTCACATGGATCAGTTTCGGCAAAATCTGAAACTTTGTCTTAGCGCGAATAGTATTTCATACAGATTGATTAGGTTGGCGCTCCTCAGACATTAGTTAGCGGGAATGCAATACGACAATACCGCAGGACTCCGATTGGTTGCTCACCTAGTAGTGCTCAAGGACAAACACCTTCCCATTTGAAACGCATAAAGAACCACGAGACATAATTGAAACTTTTATACATACACCATCGGCAGGAAGAGATGACATCAATGAACCGCAGTAGATGTATGGACTGCATGAATGAACGATGCAAGTGGCAGAGATACGTAGTTCCCTGAAATTCATGGTATGACTACGTGGCTAGAAGTTGCTTGAAGTGCTTAAAGCTGCTCCGCCCTAAAACCCGGAGGATGGCTCAAAAGTTTCCCCCAGAGGGTACCATTTTAATTCTAACCAGCAGCGCAGATCCGCACGGACACGACCTGGAGAGACGAGAACAGGTTCCCAATTGCAAGCCTCAATGCGATCTGCCCACGTCGACGTACACGTCCTATAGTTTAAAAGAGGAAGATTGAGACAGAATGAGAGAAAGGGGAACAGTGGTTCAAAAAGCCAGCATCACTCAAGCATTCTCTTTGCATACCGATTTTCGAAGTGGGCACCCACCAGGGGCCGAAACCGAGATTGTGAGTTATATAGTGTTAGTGACCACCACACTGGCAACATTCTTCTCAGATGATACACTTATATAAGTTTTTCTTCTATTCTATCAATTATATATTATCAATTACATTCTATCACCTCATATACCTTTATTGGCAGTTTTATAAAGTCTAGAGGCACATAAGTATATATTCAATTGAAGAATTTAATGTCAGGACGACATGTTGGACATGGTGGCTCAATGGGTTAGAGCGACTGGACGGAAACCAGGACATCCGTGGTTCAAATCCCGGCCTTGGCATTGAATTTTTCATGTTGACGCTATCCGTCAAAAACAGCCTATATACGGCTAGTGTGAAGAAATGATTAATTTTCATCAATTAACTAAAATAATAAGAGTTAAATGATGACGCCTGGGACTCAAGTACTTAGGATAGTAAATTGCCACAAACGGTTTCTCTCGAATGCAAGAGCCCCTAGTGGTCTACCGGGGAAATATACGAGTCAAATGGAGAATTTAATGTCAGGATGACATGTTGACCATGGTAGTCCAATGGGTTAGAGCGACTGAACGGAAACCAGGAGATCCGTGGTTCAAATACCGGCCATGGCATTGAATTTTTCATGTTGACGCTATCTATATATTCTTCTGTTTATATTTTTTTGAATAGTACCTTTTTCAAGTTACTGAATATGACTGTGTAATAGAAACTTTTTAGTTTTTACTTATATGTAAAATGTATTTCTGGCACTTAGTTGGCTTTGTATTTCATACATACTTGTACGTCTTAATGATCGAACTATTTTCTGACAATACTGATTACTGTTCCTCACATAAGTGTTTTATTTATATTTATTTGTAGATCATAGTTTACTTATTCTTGTTTAGTTTTTTGATCATACAGTGCGTTTCAAGAATCACAGATATTTTCTGTTACAGTTAGGTAGTATTTATGTATTTGTTCACAGAAAGGGACCATTTCTAAATCTGTTTATGCAGCCCATGTTGCGACCAGACAAATATTAAATCACACCCTATATTTGTTATATAACATCTGTTATTTTACTAGTGCATTTGTACAGGCTATAAACGGCTTTCTACTTAAGCAACCAAATGAACACTGGCGTTGTCTTTTATTTGAAATGGAGTGTAAATGCAGATATTAACAGAAAATTACTTTAATTGAAAATGAGATTAACTGAAAATTTGTTCGCATATTCCACGTTCCAGATTGTAAGCAGAACACATTCCGAACATATAATTAATTGAATATTTCTTGTGACCAGTTTACTTTAAAGTTAAACATTGCTGTTCGGTTGACAGATATATACAGAAATCCTCTTTAAAATTTCGTTTGTTTATCGGAGCTACGTTTATTGTATAATTTATTTGAATATTTGACAAGGCATACATGATAAGACCTTTGAGATGGTATAAAATGGCTTTGCAGCTATTATATGAAAGGTGATTTTTTTGTGAAAATTTTTGTTTTCAAATATAATTTGAACAGTCCGAGAGTGATCTGAAAAGAATTCCTACTTAGATGTAGGAGAAAATGCGTTCAACTTTTAAAACAGCATATAGTTTGAATTTTTGTAGCTTAGAAATGAAATAAACCTAATCATTCGCAAATTGTAAACTATGTAACCTATAGGTTAGGCGTGTATGCATAAGGACGAATTTCATACTTCGATTTTTAAATGGTTTGATCCTTAAGACCTGAACTAGCCCGCCTCGGTAGCGTAGATGGTAGCATGTCTGCCTCACGTTCAAGAGGTCCCGAGATCGAATCTCGGTCAGAATGAGTTACACATATAAGGTTTTTTTCGGGCTTTTCCCTTATCCTTCAAGACGAATGTCGGGTAACTCTAAGCTCCAGACTCTACGAAGTTCTTTACCTACAGGAAAATAGGGTTAGTTCCAACATTGGTATGTAACTTATGAATAAAGTATTCTAACGACATTTGTGCCTTTCATATAGTAACAGTGAATGCTTTCATATAGGTATTTCATGTGTATTTACATTCAATAATTAGTATAAGTAATATAAATTGTGAGCTACCTCTTTAACAGTAACTTGCAGCATAGTAAGTATTTTGTCGGTACATAATATCCTACGAGAGAATCTAATAGCAAAATTTAACACATTCTTCGTGATGTGAAGCAATCAATGCTTCCATGTCCCGGGACGTGCTTATTATGGGTTATCACTCCCTTAGTGGGAAAGGATAGAGGAGAAGTGAGGCCAGAGGCCGACAGAGGATAGAGTCAGCGTAGCCACAGAGACCTGCAGAAGTTCCAAACAGTTCAGTAGATTGTAACACAATGGTACACCAAAGCATCTCACCACCATCGAGGAAGAGGACGATGGAGCTACCCTAATGACTTGGGAAGTTATTTCAAAGGAGGTCAGTAAAGAAGTTTTCCATATCACGCATATTTGCATCATCACCACGTTGATAACCAAATCTGAAAAATGACAGGGAGTAAAATGAGGAAAACGTAAAATAAATCCGTGAATGAGAGTATAAGTATCTAAGGACAACGTGCCCAAATATAAGAGATACATCAATATTTCTAATAAAGCAGCCTTCTAAGAAATAGAATAACAGCTCACCTTTATTTATTCATTTATATTATGAATATGCCTAGTGGTGTAATATGATAGTATTCGGTGGGATTTTGGTATGCTGGTGTCATTTGCATAGCATGAATGGAGCCATCCACATCAAAATCCTCTTAATCCGAATATTTACTTTCTACTTCAAATGCTCAAGTTTCTGAGAAAATCGGGAATAATTGCAAATGCTCTAAGAGACATCTCATATAAAATAAAATACTTCAAGGCACTTTTAAATGCAAACAACTGAAAATACAGCATCAGGAAGTTTTCTTAACGTATGAATTTGGTTCATCAGAGGAGGCAGATGACAATAAAACAGCTTTCAGCTATTTTCGTGAACTATTTCAAATGTAAAATTAGAAAAGTTTGGGTTAATTGTACTGAACTGGCCCGTGACTGTGTGGAGGATGAAAATGATTCTTTTAGCTGCTACTTTTGCTGTTAATAATGATTTAAAGGTAATACAATATGAGTAATTAGGAAAGCACAGCGAAATTGCCAGGGTAATCGGATATGTATTTATTCAATCATACATTAACGTAACTAAGTTGTAATAATAACTAATAGCAACATTTAAAAATAATGCACGATATTTCGATGACCGTAAAATATTAAAAGTATCTTGTTTTAATTCCACATGACGTCCTCTACCCCATATTGTTTCTACTTGTTTTTATCGCATGAAATCCTATTATCCATTTATAGAGACATACCTTTACAGAAGTAGTTACTTTACACATTTCGCTGAAAACACTGTTTTTAAGACCTTGGCGCTATATTTTGTCTTAACATTGAGCATTCTTTCAAATCAATCACGAGAAAGAGGAAAATATTGAATAGGACTTGAAAGACATAACGAATAATTGAACAGAACGATACGATAATAACGCACATCTCGCAGTTAACTGAAACCTGAAAGGAAGTTATTTTATCTAGCTAGGTAGAGTCAGATTAAAACATTCAATGCCATGGCTGAGATTTGAATCACGGATTTTTCAGTCACCGTACGGCTTCTCTTAACCATTGAACTACCATGGCCAACATGTCGGCATGACATCCAATTCTCGAACTGAAAACTCGTATTTTCCCCGTAAATCACCAGGGACTCTCATATACAATGAGATACCTATTGTGGCGACTCACTATGCTGTAAGTATTTAAGTCTCAGGCGTCATAGTTATTGCACGGCTAAGCAAGAAGGTGTATCGGAAAAAATTCGCAACAAAGAGAATGTTTACCTCAACTTATCGCACATTCACGGTAAGTCCAATGTATGTATAGTCTGTTCAGATGTAATCACGTCTTCTGGACATCAACTTGTCATACATCGGCAGTGGCGAGAAAATATATCATATAGACACAGGCAGCTTCCAATCTCTCTCTCTAGTTGTGTTTCCTAGCTTACTATACGTCAACTTACTAATATTTCACTCTTCTAATCGAGCAGTTAAGACCCGATACACAGACCACAGCGCTGGTCCGCTGAGCGTCAATACTCCTCAATCGTCTGTCAGTAATATCACCATTATGTAAAGTGGTGGAAATTATCGTTGTATCAATTCGATTATTTTCAATCAATTTACCTAATAGTGGATTAACTATGAAGCCTGGTACTTAAGTACTTACAGCATAGTGAGTCGCCACAAAAGGTGCGTGCCTCATTGATTATGAGAACCCCTAGTGGTTTACCGGGAAAATATGAGTAAGATGGAGAATTTAAAGTTATGCCAGCATGTTGGCCATAGTAGCCAACGGAGACCGGCAGATACGTGGTTCAAATTCCTGCTATGGCATTGAAATTTTTCAGTCTGTCTTTACCTATCCAAATCATCGCCTACATCCAGCTAGTGTGAAAAACCGTTTAATTCAAATAAACTGAGAATAGTTATAAACGAAATGCATTTTATAGATCGCAGTTCTTTGTTGCGTACGAACAACCATATAGCTCACAATGAAATTAAGAAAAACGTCACAATTCTGTATATAAATTACATCTATAATATTGCAGATTATTTTTCAGATTTCAAAAACTTAAACAAATTCTGGCTTGTATAAGAAACACAGTATCAAGAAAAACATTTTACATCAACTACTCTGAAAAAATTACAATTTGTTATTAAATATAGGGAAAAAATCATGTTTGTGACACTTAGTTACGGTTTAGTTATTTGGTAAGAGGGCACCTATTAATTACAATTATGTATGATCAAGTTAAAGAGATTAAGTATTTTACCTCAGAGATTTTTGGATGACATTATAATGTTCATAATTTTCTGGTAGTCAAAATGAAGTTAACAATACTTATTACATGATAATGCCCACAAGTACCAACATAGAAGATCAATTATGATATCTAAAGCTAAGAAGTATACAAGGGGGATACGCAACATAATTGCAATGCGTGAACGATGTCATTTTTTCCAACCTCTATAGCTTAAGTGGTAGCATGTCTGCTTCACGTTCAAGAGGCCTGGAGTTCGAATGTCGATCAGGGTGAATTATTTGATTAAGGTTTTTATGGGTTTCCCTTATCCTGAAAGATATACCTTGGGTAACCCTAAGCTCTACGGAACCCTGGGTTCATTTGAGCAGCATTTTGCCCATTTCATTCATTGTCTGATACGACATTTAGGAAGCAAATTTAAAAAAAAGTCCTTTATTGTTACTTATAGCTGTTATTTATTGAAATTACCTTAAACTTTAATCCACATCTAACAGCTTTTGGACTCTTGCATTATGCTGCATCATATTTTGAATTCGGGGATCCAATACCTCGAAACTTTTGCAATTTATTCCAATTGGCAGTAGTGAACAGGAAAAGGCTTGAAAGTTTGGTTCCTATCTCCCTAGTCGAGTTGAAGCTCGGAATTTAAACAATGGTTTTATAGGAAAAAAAACTATTAGCACTTGCATACAACTCTTTAAAAAACATCGAGTACTTTGTTATTTGTGAATATGATTTAGACACCATTATGTTCGTATATTATCTGAAACACGGTCGCATGTGATAATTGTAAAGGTAATCTCAGAGTTTATCTATTTATCTAGAGCAAATGAGAACCCAAGTGTTTAATTGATATCTAATGATTGAAATAAAGTATATGAAGATTTAATAAATAAAAAAAACGTGACTTCTCAAAATTCATATTTTGTACGTTAAAGAAACGTACAAAATTAATAAACATATGTTAAAGAGATGATAAATTACAAAGAGGTGGTCAAAATGAGATAGGAAGTCATTCTTGTTTGAAAAAGACAGGTAGTTTCCTAGTTTCTTATTGTTCAAAAGAGTATGACATAATAAAAGTGCGATAAACTCTGTCTGCTGTTTTTCCGTAGTTCTTTTGTTCTTGTTAATACAGCTTTACGTCTCGCTCTGCCTTTTAATGAACTAAACGAATAGCTTCCTTTTGCTGATTAGGCGCTAAGCACGTCATTAAGGAAAGTGAGTACGTTAACCTTTATGCCTCATTCCTTCTACTTAACTCTCAACATTTAAGCGGAATAAAAAATCTTGTTAAGTGGCTGAAGATGAGTGGAACGAGGTAATCAAACGTGAACTTCTACCTGGTGCTATAATGGTGAACAAAACTGGCAACAACGTTGTCCCCGACTAGCTCTTTGGGTAGCGAAGCGAGCAATGCAATTATGATGTCGAAATAAAGGCAAGCAAACCCCCGTTGTATTCAGCTGTCAGACTCCAGAGTCCAATAAAGTCTCGTTATTGAGGCGATGTCAACTGCTTGGTGCCGCCGTCCCTTGGGCTCGGAAATGCCCCCAAATCCGCACAATAGCAGCCTTTTTTTATGTTCATGCGGTTCGTAGATGTTCATTTTTCTTTGGTAACAATGTACTTGGTTATAGAGAAAGTAGCCGTCACACATTTAGCCCTGGTTATTTGCCATCATATAGCCGCCGTTATAAATCCCGCTAGCTAATAGTCTTGTCCGAAGCAGTCGCGGATACAGGGCGGGGGAGGGTGGTGGATGAGAAGCAACAGGAGAACCAGCTTTAACCCCCCTTCCACCGATGCTGCAACCTCGGGAGGGGTAGCTGCGCCTGCCCATCGTCGTCGACGGGCGCAGAGCCTCCCCTCCATACGCACGCCGTCGAGTTCTGGGAGGCCCGCCAGTACGTAACATACTCAAGAAGTGGTCCGCGAGTGAGCGCCAGTTCGTTCAAACGTGGTGTTGTGACTACGCGAAACGCTATTGAGACACTCGAGGAATAGTGTGGACTTGGCTTAAGATCGTCGGCTAGGACATCGGACGCTTTTACTGGGTGAGTGTCCTAACACCACAGGGATGTCCTTAGTGTTGTAACCACGCTGCCACTTCATATCCTGCAAAAAATATGGTGATACTTCCTGGAATTCCAATGGTACTCCATGTACACAGCGAATTTTAATAGACAATTATTTTGTCTCTTCAAATCGATACAAAATTCAACGGCGTAGTCGTTTAAATTCTCGCCCGTTGAAGTTAAATTTGTTTATCATTTTTCCTAAAACCTATGACTGAAATGAACTTTTATAGTTCACTAAATCTCGACGTATGCTGTAAAAACATAACTTTAAAAACTGAAACTGTACGAAAAACTTCTTTAAGTGATCAAAGGACCTTAGAAAAATATGTACACAAAATTCAAGTCAAGTATGCAATTAATGTGTTTAAAACATAAAGTAAACACTCAAAATATCTTGGAGGTACCAACTCTAGCAGAGGGATTTTGCGACAAGTGTCCTTGCTTCAAGTAAATCATTCCTGAGTACTAACTGAATACTAAGTTAATGAAATTATTACAACGTATCTCCAAGCTGTTATTCGCAAAATAAATTAGAAATCAAACAATTCGCTTTTGGTGGAGGTTAACTTCAATCTAAACAAAAGTATACAAATAAAATATTCAAAATGTTAATGTAATTGAAAACGATTTAAGTTCACAAACTTGTTTTTTGAACCTACTTTATTTGAACAAGTAGAAAATTCTATGAGAAGATGTTATAGAGAAGTTAGCATTAACATTAAAATAAAAATTTCACAAATTAAACGAAACTCCACTAAATTATTCGTTTCCATCTTCACCATTACACTTTTCACGAAGTCTAGTGCTGGAATGGCATTTCCATGCTCTCGACTGAGAGTAACTGATGTATCATAATGGAAACATATTGTTTCGACGACAAATTACTAAAATTTTCACTTTGACGCTTTGCTATCAAGGGCTGCATTGATATTCAACTACAATTAATTTTCAAGTACGAAGAGCTTCTGTTTACACAAATTCTAGAATTGCAAACCAAAATATTTTCAGTTTTTGGCCCCTGTAGTTTAACTTAAAGTTTGACATTCTGAATAATTTATTTATTCAGAAAAACATTATTCATAATAATATTCTAAAATGTAATATAAAAGAAATCCAATGTTACCAATCGTTTATGAAAGCTTTCTTTATATTTCATTGCTTACTAACTGGGAGACATACGTCAATTCTTTTAATGTAAAAGTATAGACCTGCAGGTAGAGTGTATTAAGTTTTAAAGACTTATAAAATGATGTAACATCAATTCCACAACAATCACTTAATTAATTTAAGTATAAGATACAGGAGGGCGGGAATTCAAAATATTAAAGCTCTCAAACAGTTAAGTAACCCAAGAGGAACGGAAAATTTGAATTAGAATAATAAGTGTTAAAGGAGGACAATTTAGAAGAAAAAGTAACTTAAAAATAGTAAACTTGCGAACAGTAGGTAACTCAACACGAAAAGAAAATTTGATTTACAATAATGATCTGTAAATGGAGGACAATTTAGAAGAAAATGTTTGAATTTGCATCTGTACCTTTTATATTTAAACCATGAGTGGATATTATTAATTATGGAAGATTACCAATGTTCCTCTCGCAGACCTACTATTTGTTTGCAATAGGCTGTAAGTGTAACAACTGGAAGAATTTTGAAACCGGGTTCATAGCTTTAATATTACTACCCACTACCCAGCACAATGCAATTGAAAGAATAGTGAAAACTTTGGAAGGTAATTAATTCGAAGAAATATAACAATGCTGCATTTATCAAGCAAAACGCAATTCTTATAGTGACCAATTAAATATCTATCATTTTGTACAAATAATTCTTTAAGCTACATGACACAAACTTTGCACACCTGCAAAATCAAAAGCGAAGTGTGCAAAAGGCTCTGTTCGGAATGATTTAACATCATATTCAAGATTGGTAGGCTATTTCCGGTACCATTGCTGTCAATTAGAATAGTGATTTACGCTTTTGAAGTATTATGAAATATAATGCGTCAATAGATGCCAGTTTAAGTAAGCAAATGAATGTTTTAGAAGTTTTTCTCTCTATAAAACGCTGATATTTAGTTTTTTTCAGTTAAGTTACAGCCAGCGTTTCATCATCAGGTGACATTATATCGAATTCAACTATGAGACAACTACCAAAACCTAACTTCCGACACTATATCGACTGACATATGAGAATTTATAACTGACAATAAAATTGCAGAGAGGAGCGGAAGCTGATTGTGTATTAGCCGACGTATTTTCGTGTAAACAATTGATTTAACAACTAGCACTTTCAAGCAGTATCGTAAGTTGTGCAAGATCAGTAATATTCACTCGATATAGATCTTGGGCATTCTGTGTCTAAAATTTACTGACCGCAACGATGTACCGTAACGTTACACCTTCCTTATGGAAAGTCGTTTCTGAAAATTACCTCACGCTCACTACAATATCAATTTCTAATGCTCTTTCGTTCACGAATATAAAGGTAAATCATTAAACATTTTGTAACATTGTGTAATTTTTGTTTTATCATTATGTTTTAATGTTCAGTAATACTTCTTTTTGGACAGAAACATTTGGGTCACCAAATATAAACCTTCACTTTCAATTTAAAAACTCACTGATAAGTTTTGAACTATAAAAAATTTCATAATACACAAATTTTGGACGGCAAACTTCATAATTAAATATTTACAAAAAATCATTAGCCAGAATTGGTTTAAGAGAGATATTAAATCTATATTTATAGTTTTTTTTAAGATTTTTCTTTCTTGAAGACGAAATAACTCCCACATTTATTGCAATTTGACTTTCGATTGAACCTCGAAATGTAAAGAAACGTAAGAAGAAAGGAATTTGATAAAGGCTTCATGTAAATATTAAAAAGTGCTGATAAAAATATTATATAAAACTAATACTTTAAAATAACACTTAATGACAGTTTAAATTTAAACTGCGTTTTAAAATATACGATTTAGAGTAACTGTGTACAGAGAAATAAAATAATAATTACTAAATTAAGTTAATCACTTTATCACCGTTGTGTTAAAAATATATACATCGAAAAAATCTACAAGTGTTATATTTGGAAAAAGTAGATCTAACTGGAACATCCACTTTTGACGATGATATTTGGAAACATTAATGATAAAAATTTGAAATGCAAATAAATGTGTTACAGCCATAAAATAAGAAGACACGCTATCTACTAATAGCGTGGCTTAACAGTTATTGAGCACTGGCCCCCGAAACTATAGCTAAATGTATACAATTCTGGCAGTACCTTTCCTTGATGTTATAATTTCGAATATTATTTGTTATCTGATTCGTAAATTGGTGGAAATAATTTAATAGACTTTTCTCTATGGTACCCCAAAGTATGGATGAACTGCCATATTCAAATCGCAAAGCAACTTTCCCATATAACAGACAGCTCGATAAAAAAGTCTAGGAGATTGCTAAATCTTGTAATAGAATAAACTAATTTTAATACACATTTGCAGCTTAGGTAAATACAAGTAATATTTGAAGTTTTATGAAACTGACAAACAAAGCTGCCGGAGTTTCTTTGGCGTTCAATTATTTTAAATTGTCGATGACCTTTAATATGTTTTTTGGAACATTTTTAAGGAAGGTTAAGCACTTATACTTAAAGCCGCAATTTCCAGGACATTTTAAACTTCCTCAATGATTTATCTCTGAAATTTATAAAGAAATTTATAACATATATAAAATAATAATATTTTAATGTCTCATATAATGTCTCGCCTATATCTGCGACGTAATGTTACTTCTTCGTAATTTGAACTTAAAATGCCAGAAAAAGCATGTCAACTAAAACTACTAATTGAAAATAGGTACACAGCATAGTTTTACAAGCTACAATTTCATACAACTCTTTATTTCCATACGTGTTAAGCTATTTGCGAAGTACTAAGTATTTAGCTCTATTAATAAAAAGAAAACAAATGACAACTGTTTGCAAATCTAAGACAACTTTGTTTACAACTACACATACAGGACGAAAGATATATTTTTTAATCAGAAAAATCAGGCTTCAAAAACATATATTTCTTCTCCTGCTTCACGGATTCAGGCGCTTGGTTTGTTTGTACATAGGCAAATCGCGACTCCCCATTCTGATTATAAAAATAAGCAAAACTTTGATTTGAAAACGGAGTTTTCGAAAATAGTTAACGGTGCAGAAATAGTTACATTTACTTAAAATTCATATATCCTGTGTATTTTTAGAATAATGCTTACTCATAGGAATTCAGTTTAAATTATAATTCATATAAATATCGAAACCATGTAGTATTTTAATACTTAATAACAAGAAAACGTGACATATACGGTGTAATTTAAGTAGGGATCCTGTTGAATATCTTTTTGTCGTATACCTGCAAGTTGTGACGTATTCAAATACCACTCTGAATTCCATTTAGGCTTTAGAGTTACGTAGGCACTAGCGGGCGCGCACTCACACACGCACACATTAAAATCTAAGATATTGTTGATCTGGTAAGGAACCTTCAAAACAAATATTTTATGTTAAATCTTTATACTTAGTTTTTCATTAAAAATTGTATATGCTATAGACGACTGGTAGCAAAAATATTAACTGCGTGTTAATATCTTCCTTCAGCATTGCAACACAGCTTTAAGCCAAGTTATATCATTGATTTTGTTTTGAATTAATTGCTCCTCAGTTAAGATACAGCTTTCTAGATTGTAGCGGCCATGAAACTAAATTAATTATGAAAAAATTAATTATACAGTGGTATTGGTTCTGGAGACATTATTGCAGTTTGAATGTTGGATTAACATGAATCCGAAACCTATTTATATCACAACAGTACCGAATTAGTGAATAAACATAATCAATGCTCATTTTATACCTATCTACTATATAACCTGGAATAAGCTATTGTAAATCATTATGATTTATTTGACTACTTGTAACGTTAACTTCTTGGTATTTCTTGTAAAACCTACTCTTGAAAGCACTAACCTCTTACACTTTAAGGTTAATCGTAATAAACACTTACAGATTTTGTAAGAATTCAAGTGGGAGAGTAAATGGTTGGTTACAATCACGCCCCATATGGCCTTCGGGGTATGCTCGCCCCACCACGTGATGATCGGTCCAATTTCTCAGGGGGAGGCACCCAGAGGGCGGCGTACTTTACCTCCAATGATAGGTTCATAGTGAAGATGACGGTGAGGCTAGAGGACCTACAGCTTATAATGTGGGCTCCGACCACGTTGGGCATAGGGGACACTTCACATGTGCTAGACAGAGGTGAAGGCGTAGAAAGTGCCATCCCCAAAACTAGGGCCCCTTAGCACGGTAGCCGCGTACGAAACCACTGCGCTACCCCGGCGCCCGGAGGAGAGTAAACTAAAGCCATGACTTTAAACAGCGAGTCGCTAAAACATCACTTGGAATTTCCGGACCTCTTCCATATTAGAGAAAACAAAAGAATATGATCCTAGTACTTTAAAAAACAAAAACCAACTTTCAAATTTCTAACATGGAGTACCTGCAGTGTAATCTAATGCTAATATACAAATTTTACATGAATTGTACGAGGGCTGTTCAATAAAGAATGATTATAATTGTTTTACGGTCATAATTTTCCGCACTAAAATTCGAACTTATATTCTGTCAGCTTAATATGAAACAAACACACCGTAGTAGTTTCATTGTTGGTACTCCTGGTTTCCGACTGAGAACCAGGCAAGGTCAGACATGTTCAGTATCGCCTACCGCTGCAATGGAGGTAGCATGCAGTTAAAGTTGATGTTAGAGGAAGATTCGGAGTTTCTTTCAAACGTAATCACAGCTGATGAAACTTGGTACATCATTTTGATGTTGAGAGCAAACAGCAAAGCTGAGTGTGGAAATCTCCATCATCACCAACCCCCACAAAAGCAAAAGTGGTTGCTTCTGCTGGGAAAGTTATGGTCATTTCATTCTTAGTTATTCATGGAGTGGTTTATCAGAAAGTTTTACCTGTACACACATCAGTAACCGGACAATACTACAGAGATATCCTGAAATCATTGCAAGTCCATATCAGGCGCAAAAAAAAAAAAAACACATTTCCTAGAAGCAGGCTGGATGCTGCACCACGATAATGCGTGGTCACATATTGCCAATGTTGTTGCGTGAAGTGCATTCCTCACCCTCTCTATAGTCCAGATTTAGCTCAATGTGATTTTTCCTATTCCCTAACTTGAAGGAACGCCTTCGTGGGAGGTGTTATCCATCATCAGAAGCAGTGGTGAAGGCTGCGAAGGAGATTTTGAAGGATCTTTCAAAACATGGTTTCCAGGATGTCTTTGAATACTGGCAAAAACGCTGGGACAAGTGCATCGCATTCAGGGGAGACCATTTTGAGAAGGACAATGAAAATTATGAGGATGAGTAAAGGTACGTTGTCAAAACAAAACAAAAAAAAATGTGATCATTCTTTATCGAACAGCCCTCGTATATTGTTAGGTATTGATATTCCGCATACTTGTGTAACTCAAAAAAGTATACAATAATCAAGGAATGGGATCTCCAAAGGCCAAACAAAAAAAAAATTGAAGGTTAATGGATACTCATTTTTATCTATGTCGTAAGATATTTTACGTTAGAGGATATAAATATACTTATATATTTTCAATGAAGTGGCTTATAGTTTAGGAATGACGGGGATTTCAATGACAGTCCTCGTGGCGCATCTCTGCAAAGAGGTCAACTTAAGTACCATCAGTTTTATTGGACTTTTCATTTTTAGTTATATATTCACGCAGACACTCACAAAGACTCCGCTAAAATGAAAGATAATTTATGTTTATTAATCTGGAAAGCATTTGTACCTTTGCACATTTTATGACAATTTTGTAATAATACCGTAGATTTGACGTAACGATCGCAGGAGGCTGCGAACATGAGTTTTGTATGTCTCTTGTGGCATTTAATTCCCAAAAGCGACTGCGGTTGCGTAACTAGAAGACCGCAGCGAGTTGCGTTTGTGGAGAGTAAAATATGTGACAGTGGAATGAGGTCTAATTATCCTACACAAGAAGATAACTGCTCTGTATGTCGCACATCTGAAATATCAAATAACTCACCTAGAGCTTTCAAGATTCAGGTCAAATCCTGTGAATAGGTGTTTACCGAAGTCATGTGGCTTACCGTCACAAAAGTGTTATTTTTTATGTTTCCTGCCTTTACACGCGTGCACGTCTTCGAACAAAATTTCCACGAACTAAAATGTAGTCAATGCGAACTCTACTCTTTAACGGATTCAACATGCAGATATTTATGAAGATCATTTACTCTGAATTTTGTTATGCATGGAAATGCTCTACTTTTTTTTCTTTTTTTTTTTTTTTTTTGTTCTCTTGCCCAAATATTTTAATTAGAACACAAATGCAAAGATTGAGTTGTGTTTAAGTTTACAGTTAAATAAATATGTGATTCATTTAGGTAATTTTAAGATTATTGAATTAATTTGTTTTAAGCCATTCGTTTAAGTAAGCACATTCTGACAAACAGAAACTGAAGCACAAGCTCTCTTGAAAGGAAATGTTTAGCTAATTGAAACAATCAGTGGTGCTTAATTCTTGTACAAAAATTACTGCATTCCATCCCTTATTCTACATCTACCTTTAATCCAATTACATGTTTTAAGGTCACCCGAAATCTGCTTAAAGGTATCTGCGCATGTATTTGTATGTGTGCTCGCATAACTCTTGTTTGCATTCCTATTAATAGTACAAATACAACCAAAACTCGGTTAAGATCTTGGTATTAAAGTTCAGTAACTATCAAGGATTCGGAAACCGAAACTTCACTTCAGCATTTCTTTTTACGTGTATTAAAATATATCCTCGACAGTATTTATTATAATATCATAAAATATTTTAAGATGTTTAAATGATAAAATGTTTACCTCGAATATACCATAATGTAAGAGGTTCTACTCCCATTAGTCCTGAACCGCCTCGAAGCCTATATATATCCTTTTGAGTAAGTCTATATCTTAGCCGGCTGTCTATTTCTATTACATGATGAACTGTTCTTTTATCTCTAGGCCCTGTTTTAAATCGGAAGGTTACCTTCTGGTTAAATTCTTCCCATGTCTGTTCATATATATTTCTTTTGATGTCGTCTTCTTTTTCTGTGGATAAAACATCATAAATTATCATTAACGGTTGTTTTTTCTTGGCCGGTTCTACCTTAATTTCCTTATCTTTTAGATTTTGACTATTCAGAATTTTTTGCATATCTTCCTTTGCTTCGGTCTCGACTATTACAGTTGTGTCCGTTATCCTTACATTAGTTATTTTAATTTTCTCTTCCACTGGCTTTATATTTTTGGTAACTATGTCTTGTACCACATCTGCCTTTTTACCTTCTGTCGATCTAATCAACACCGTATGGGTTTGCTTCTTTATAGCCCTCTCAAATTTGACCTCCGTCTCAGTCATCCTTTGTCTCATGACCATTTGGGCATAAGAAGGCTTAGGCTGTACCAAGTTGGTTTTCTGAATATTATTTTCCGCTTGCAGTATAGTTACTGTAGCACATAACTCGTTAAAGGCTTCAGCTATCTTGCCCATCTTGGTTGATACACTAGCTTTATCAGCAGCTATCGACCAAGGAATTATCAAGCTGTATCAAAAGGGCACCCGGCGCCTCCGTGGGGCTTTCCTTAGGGCAAGACCTGGAGACTAACAAGCCCCGCCCCATGTGGTCCTATGGACTAAAGACGGGATGGAAGTGGATACGCCACTTACGCGCGGCAACTCCAAAATGGGAAGTCTACCGATATGACCTCGGTAGAGCCGCCTGGTGATCTAGCACACCTACTAGCTATGCTGTCTAGTACGCGGGAATATTAATGGCTTCCCTCAACCCCGTCCGGAGACGTACGCGATCTCCCACGGGTATCGGTAACCACTGCCCCCGGGTCCAACCCAATCGGAACAACTCCCAATCAGGGAGGGGCTCGGCAGTTCGGCCCGAGGTTCCTCTAGTAACGTCAGAGGTACCACGAGTTCTAGGGGTCCGCAGCGCCCGCTCCACGGCAGCTGAAGGGGACATATCCCTCCCCTATGGG
This sequence comes from Mantis religiosa, assembly GCA_030765055.1. Classification (NCBI taxonomy): domain Eukaryota; kingdom Metazoa; phylum Arthropoda; class Insecta; order Mantodea; family Mantidae; genus Mantis; species Mantis religiosa. The sequence continues at coordinate 66,560,174 of CM060957.1, read as the reverse complement.
GCTACTATGAATATAATGTAAATAGCCTTCGAATTTGAAAGCAGATTTCCAGGCTGAAGATGGGATACAAGCTGACTGTTTCGAAGACCCAGGTCGGGAAGCCAGATGTACCAGGGTTACCTCGTTGTAGTTTGAATTGATTCTTGATTATTGTATCTGGATAAGTCCAAGTTCATAATCGATAATTTAATTGTATAGTCTGGATTACATTTTACTCGAACTTTCCTTCATTGAATGTTACCTCCAGAATATCAATAAATCCGTACTTCCTTAACAGTTTCGGTTAATTACATAACATTTTTCACATCACTATCATTACTTTTTGTCTTCCCCGTGTCATCTTTCCACCATCAAGATTACAGAACATATCGTTATGAAGATTATTGATTTTTATTATCGCTACCTATATATTACTTTTATGTGATTGACCGATTAACTACTACGTCACCACATTATGTAATGCAATGATTACTACGGCCAATCACAAAATTGCGTATATTTTTACACTTTTTTTAAATTTATACATTTTTCAAACCCTTTACAAATATAAATCGAAACTACTGTTACAAAGATTTAGTTATGAATGAATTGCCTGTAGCTAATACTAGCACATCAGGTGTGATAGACTAGGAGTCCTCAAAGAAATATGTTTAAAACAGTAATTTCAATAACACTTTTATCTCAACTCATTTCTCATACATTTTTTGTTGTTGACTAGAATTTTTCAATACTTTTTCGTATTTATATGCTTTGCTATTCGGTTGTTTCTCTCTATGCCATGTAAAGACTATAAATTTAAAAGGCAGAGTGTCTGAATACTTGATTATCAGCTTCTTTGCTACCTTTGTCCTATAACCAAATAGTTACAATACTTATAAAATGGCCTTTATCTCGATTAACTTACTATATTGAACTGTCTACCTCAGTTGCGGACTTGTGGGCGTGTCAACCTGACTCAAGTTATGTGCGATTCACATAGGCAATGAGCTTTGCAAACAATGTAAAAGAATACTTACAAATATTATATTAAAATTTCTGCCGCACCGTGGCTAAATGTCGGCCCGGGTTCGATTTCAGGTGACCGCAAAGTGAGATTTGTGGTGGAAAACACGCCTTTGAGGCGGATTTTCTCCAGGTGCTTTGGTTTCCCTCGCCAGCATTCCAATTGCTCCATCATTATCTTTCCTATATTTCATCTCGCCCTCATTTTGGCATCCACTTTCCTCTCTCATACCAGTCATCGGGCTGATCACCCATCCTGGATCCTCTCTCACTGATCCAGAGATTACGTTCCCCAACCAGCATAAGGGTTAAACGAAGAAGAATACCATGACACTACGTAGGGGAATAAGAGGGCAGTTAAAGAAATTCATATATTTCTCCTTATGATCAGAAAAATGGATAAAATTGTAACTGACAGATATATGATGCTAGCCGTCACTTACTTTGCAACTGATACTTTAAATGAAATTCAAAAATATTAAATAAACGAAGTACCTTTACTCTAAGAAGCGATGCAGACAAACTAGTTGTGTAGATTGTTGAATGTGCCATGTAGAAATATTATATAAAAGTAAACGAAGATGGAAAAATTATGTAAATGAAAATGCTTTTGTAGTAAATTGTAATTTCTTAAATATTATTCGTTTGAATTTCCAAAACGACTTCAACTCATCGTTGGCACAATTTCCGATATCTCAAACTTTATTTCCCTCCACAATAAAAACATCCAAATTAGCATACAACGTTCTAATTTTTAATTTCATGGAATCACAGGATATCTCAATTTATGCAACCCCATGCTTCATTTTTAATTCCCTTAATTTGAATTCATTAAAAATTCCAAACCTGTTTTAAATTGTTCCGTAAATGGTGCTTATAGTTTATTTGCTCTATATGAATGCCGAAATTTTTATATATCTGCAATTGCCGATAAGCGTCATCGTGAGAGGAAAAATGGTAAAGCAGGAGTTTTGAACACATTTATGGAATTTTCATATTCACCCTTCAGTCATTATAGTTATTCATTAGTCTAAAACGTCGATTTGTGACATCGTCAGGTATTTATTAGAAACCTTCCTCTATTAAAGGTATAAAAAATAATTGTGTGTATATTACACAGGAAAAGATTGAAAATTCAGTGGAATTTTGTAACTGTGGTAAAATTATAAAAATAAAAAGATATAGCTGCACTACTCCAAGGTCTTTCTGGGCCAAAATATTTATTTACAATCCATTCATGTGAGTCTGAAATTTTTAAATTGGAGGATTTTTTTTTTTTACTACATGAACACTGTTGACGTTAAGGCCAATTGTTGCATAATCGCTGCTTAATTCTGCTCGTGTGAAATAAATCTGTGTAATCAGTAGAAGTATGTAGTATGTGTATTCTAGCGGGCCAATAGAATGTTTATTTATGCAACATATAAATTTCTTTCTCCATACCATTACGTTTTAACTAATTTTGATACCTATAAAAACTTATTTCTCTATTTATTTCATGTTAAATGAGGTAAACATTTATATAAATGCTCTCCTTTCGCATTTTATAGTAGGTACAAGTGGATTACGAGAAACCTAACCGCATGCTTAAATACGAGTTGCTGTATGCTGGTCCTGAAATTCCATATTATTTTGATGATATTGTGAGAAATAACTGAGTAAGAAAAATTGGCACTATCTTAAAAAAAAAAGGCAAACAAATAAAATATGGAGTCAAAGTAATTCAGTTTAATAAGATAAATTCTGTTTATATTAAGTAAAACTGAATTTAGATTTTAAGTAAAAAGCCTTAAATATTACTTAGTACGACAAATAATTAAAAAATTCTGGCTAATAATAACGACTATTATAGAAACGTCTCTTTCCACAACAATTAGTTTAGAAAAAAATTAATATTAAGGATATATATTTGTGTACATTTTCGTCTCTTAGTTTCACCACTTACACAACTGTGCACAAAATTCCCTTTAACACGGTATTTAGAATTTTATATTGCCATGTAAAACTGTTACATATATGGTATTTTACTGAAAATTGTTATTCAGGCTCTTCAAATCAATACAAAATTGCGAAACTAATTTATATCTAAATGATGGTTTTGGCTACAGAAAATGTTTGTAGAAATTTTTCGCGTTGCATCTTCAACAAATGAAGATTAGATACTAGGTACCATTTATCAAGCTTTTCATTTCTAAACTGTGTATTTTATACATTTGGATCGCTGAGCCACAAATATGTAATTCCAGTGACTTTCTGGCATGGTGTTTCGGATGGAAAATAAAACTAAGTCTGGAATAATTGCATAGGCAGAGAAAATAGAAGGATAGGATAGGATTTTTCAGAAGGTTATTATTGAAGGCCGGACTTGATCTATTGTACCTAGGCCCAAGTGAGGCATCCTCGGGGGAAGGATGGGGCGAGAGAAGACGGGGGCGGCCGACCTCAAGGAGTCATGTCAACGCGGAGGTCAGGGCCCCTACCATTTACCAATTTGGAACTTCCTGATATTCAGTACAACCGTCATCCCACCTATTATGGCCCGAAACAGTCCACGCGTCCTACTTGGAGACCGGAGGTCGCTATGCCGCAGCTTAGAAAAACCCAGCAGTCTGGTACAGTGGGAATCCCTCCCGCCACGACCCACTAGGCAAAGTCAAAGACAGGAGCTCGACTTACCAGAGATTGGAAAACTCCTGGTAGGCTTGCACAAACGGCAAGCCTTTCTGAAACGACCTATTCGAGATTGCCCTACCGGAGGACGAAGACGTTGACCAGGAGCATATCATCCTGCCATGCAGCGCCGAGACATCCGCCGACACTTCGAACCTTAAAATGATAATGGAGCATTCGCCTGGCGGTCCGGGAAACTCCCGAAAAAAAAACCTGGGTCAGCACGTCGGCCACGGGAATCGAACCCGGACCTACCGAATACAGGTAGGCCTTCTACGGCCTTCTCTATCCCGCTCGATTATAAAAAAAATAGTAAGTTTGTATTAATGTAATTTATAACATCACTATGAAATATCAAATAACCGGTTTAAGCTTTATAAAATATTACAAACTGAAACCTTGTAGCTACAGAAGACACAAATTAATCAAGGTTTTATTTACCTGTACTGGTTGCACTTTAGTTCTCACACTAACTTGTATTTTGTATTCGTAATAATATGTTCAATACTTGTTGGAAAGCCTATAATTGTTTAAAGAAATAAAAATGTATGTGATATTGTGATATTGTTTGACTGTCTAAATGGTCAAACTAGGATAGTCCAAAAATATAAAATAAAATAAAATGAAAACTATGAATGGTGTGTTAAAGTAGATACAAATAATATCTTTCAGAAAAATATATGGCAGTTTGTGTTAAGAAAAGCAGTACAAATAAGCATTAAGAAATATGTATCAATTTAGTTTTATTAAGCACTATAATCAGAAGTATAAATGAAGTGTTAATAGTTAAATTTGTTCTAATTATTAAGAGTTGACAGGTTTACAATGTGAAGTCAATTGTTTTATGAAGTAATCAGCGTAGTTATATCGAATGAAACGAAGCATCTTAACAATGAATATACCGAAAGTTTCATAAGAATAAACCTAAGTTAATAATATGAAGGAATAATTTCAAACCGCCAAGAATTTCATTTACATTTGGTAAAAATGCATGCTTAATTTTCCCCAAGGTAAGGAAACTTAAGAACCAAAAATTAACTTCAGCTTCTCACTTCCACTGTTGTAGTTGTATTGAATTAAATTATTTAGCATATACGAGTAGCAAGTTACCGCATCAGTCAAACATGCATATTCAAGTGTCACTTTTCTTGCTATCTTGAGTACATGTTTGTCGTTTCATTTTCAGCCACTCTTCCTTCTGAATAACCAACATATAATTACGTCAATGTAGTACCTTATATGTACCTACATTCTTTACTTTGATATATTAATATACCAAAAATATTATGTTAGGAGGACCAACTCCGTTTCGTTAAATTTGTTTATCAAAATTTGAAGTACATTTTGACTTAACTTTTTGATCATTAGGATATAAACATAATGTCAGATACGTATTTAGTTTTTATATACGAGGTACGTCCAGAAAGTAAGTTCTGTTTGGTAATAAAGTAAAATTGTGTACAGATACAGAAAAATTATTTATTGCACAAAATTCTACAACTCTTAAACTACTTTTCCACATAACTGCCAAAATTTTGCAGGCATTTGTCATAGCGAGGCACAAGTTTTTGTATACCTTCTTCATAGAAGTTTTTCGCCTGTGTCTTCAACCAGTTGGAAACATTTTCTTTCAGCCCTTCGTCATTGTTGAAGTGTTGGAAAGATTTGAGATGCAAAAACAGATGAAAGTCGCTAGGAGCGAGGTCAGGGCTATTCGGGGGGTGGTCAAACACGTCTCAGTCAAATGCCTGTAGGATGTTTTTCGTCGCAATTGCAGTGTGTGGTCGTACGTTGTCGTGAAGAAACACAACACCTTTTGACAGCCGATAAATTTCAATTGGTTTCACTTTCCTAGCATTCAGAAAACGAAGCACAGATCTGATTTCACAAGAGGCGAGATTTTCAATCAACACCGAAATTGTAAAAAGCTCAACAAAGCGTACGTGGCTGACAACGATCTCACAGTGGCACACGTTTATTCCTCTAGATACAGAGCGCCTACCACGCATTTGCGGAACTGCGATCGCAACGCTGCAGCAGAGGTAAATCTAAACGGAGTTTACTTTATGGATAGCCCTTGTACTTTTCAGATTTTTGTATTACAATTCGCGTATACAGCAAGGGTCATAAGTAAAACTGCCACATATATTTCAGATATGTGTGCATGTGTTTTGTGAGCAGATACATTTTTGAATCTCTCCCCAGCTAAACTGGTGTATAATGTTCAAAATAGGAGCATGATAAAGTCATAGTAAATTATGTACTATTTTATATTAGTTTATTTTTGATTTAATTTATACAGGTAATGTCTCATAAGTAATGCCGTTTTTAAGGAAAACAATTATTTGAAGTGTGTTCTGACAGTTAATTAGCTAATTTTTAAACTATATGCCACTAAATTCTATGATCTTGAGCCATCCTTTAGTGAGGTTTATTATCGCACTACGGCACAAGTCTCTGGAGCTTGATAGGAAGAAATCGGTGACACCCACTTGCACTGCTTCAAAGCTGTCAAAATTTATTTCATAGAATATGTTGCATGGATCGAAAATAAAGATTATATAATGGTGCGAGATCAGGGCTGTATGCTGGGTGTGGTAGCAGTTCGATTCCTCCCAATTCATGAATTTTTTACATGGTTGTTCATGCCCTATTGGTTGTTGTATTTTCCCCTTGGAATAGAACACTTGTTTAACTAATTGCTGCGTGTCTCCGTCTCAAAATTTCGCCGACTCTTTCCAGTTGTTAACAATAAAGTTTCACATTTATTGTACGCCCGTTCGGGAAATGCTTTCATTGAATCACACTTTAAAATTCCTCCATAAACACAACATCAATTTGGGAACGAAATGATTCTTTTATCGATGACTTTGGTAGGTTGGCGGGGATAAAAATACAGTTTCCAGGCATAAGGGTTCCGGTAATATATCCATTTTTCATTACAACTGACAATTCTCCTGACAAATCTATGGGATTGCAGATAAGCTGACCACAGATATTTACCTTATCTTCAGCCTGTTGAGGTGTCAGTTCATGAGGTACAGTTTCTCTATTATTCTACAAGTGTCTTATTTGGTGATGTGTGGTATCGTTTGATGCACCAAGTTTTCCTGAAAGCCTGAGGGTACTTTTTGCAGATTTTCTCACAAAATCTAGCGTGTATCCTTAATATTCCATACTTAGATCTTTCAGAATGTGGTGAATTTTTAGTGTTTTCTTCTCCATTGTTGAAACATTGAAACCATCGTTGTGCCACACTCAATGAGGATACCTTCTCCTTCCATTTCACATATTCTTCGAGCTACGCAGGGGCTTTCTAGTGCTGTAACCAGTAATGCTTAGAAAGACAAATATCAAACTTTGCTATCTCCATTTTGTACGTGTTCATAAATACTGAAAACTGATACATGCTCGCGATAAACACTAGGCATGGCATCCCTTAAATAGCATTGCCAAACATAAGAAGCCCAATGAATTTCCAAAACAAAATAAAAAAGCCGACATTACTTTTCAGACAGCTGAAAATTCTATACAAAAATAAAACAGTTGAATTTGGATTCACAAGCTTTAAATTAGTAGAACAATATTCTGCAGCTGTTTACACTAACTGTATTTATACATTTAAAATTAAACTAGATTAATAGCTGAACACAAATTAAGTAATTTGTTCTTGTTCCATATGTATACCCTAAGGGGCTCCATTGTGTATTTTAATGTTTCTGTTTATCTGGCTTGAATTTATGCTTAACGTTCATTAGGTTTCGCTTGCATTTTATTGCTTAAAGCAAAAGCTTCTTCAAAATGCACGTTGTGGAAAGTATACTTTGGTGTTCATTTCTATAGCAATTCTGATATTGGCTTTCAAAAACATACATTTTTAGCCTTCGGCTGCTTCAAATTATAAATATAGTACTTTTCACTTTATTGAATCCCAGAACACTTTCGAAATATTTCAAAATATGATTTAAAAATTTCCTTAAATGTAAAAAACTTCAAAAAGTAACTGAACTCGATTTGATAAAGCAGTTAATATTCCAGCATTATAAGACTTTACATTTTGATAATAAATTACTAAACGACCGGTTTCAAGGGATACATTATCCAAGTTGGTATAAATCACATAAATTAAAATATACTCTTTCCATTATTTCGAATTCCAATTTTACTTACGAGGGCTGTTCAACAAAGATGGATACTGATTTTTTTTCACTGGTGTTTATTCATGCATTTCAACGTTTACAGTCCTTGAACATGTGCTGTAGACCATTCTCCGTCAGGTCCCTGAGAATCGCCTCACTTTTCTTGGGCAATTTCACAGTTCTCAAATCGAATATCACTAAGTTTTGCCTTTAGTAATGGGAATAAAAGAGTCACAGGGTGCAAGATCGCAGCTCTAAGGTGGATGTGGTACACAGGTAATGAGGAAATCAGAAACTGCATGACTAGATTTGCGACGTGAGGCCGTGCATTGTCATGATAAAGTTGCCACCAAGTCCGAGAAAACTCTGGTTGTTTCTTTGCAATGTTCTACCTCAGTGTAGCCAATACTGACGTGTAGCATGCTGCTGTAACAGTAGTGTGAGGGGGAACTACATGCTGGTAAATCATTCCATTACAGTCAAAAATGTGATCACCATCACTTTCCTTGCAGATGAAAAAACTCCTGCCTTTTTTAGTGTTGGAGAACCCGGCGATTTCCACACCGTGCTGGCCTGTTTTCCTTGGGGATCATAACGATACAACCATGACTCCACACCGGTGATAATCTACTTAAAAATGCATCCTCTCCATCAGCAAAGAGAGGCAGCACCTCAGGCTTGTCTACATTCGCACAGCCTTTTGTTCGGGAGTCAACACACGTGGCACCCAACGAGTGGCAAAACTCGCTCATATGGAGATGGCTGTGCATAATTGTAAACACACTGCGGTATGAAATTCACAACACTTCACTGAGGTTACGTAATGTCACACGCCGATCATCTCGGACAGTCACAGCAGCTGTTTTAATGTTGACTTCAGTCACAGCAGAAGCCGAAACATCAGGCCCACCTTGCTTAACACTGACAAGTCGGCCTTCTTTGAACTCCTTGAACCATCTAAACACTGTTGCACGGGGTAGTGCATCCTCAATGTACGCTTACTTCAGCTTTTCATAAGTTTAGGGGTCTGTAAGGATTAAAAAAAAACAGAATTTGTTTGCACTGTACTACTCCTCTTGCGTCACCTCCATTATCTGGCATGCGAAATGCACGTAGGGTCTACAAAACCTAGCGTTACTACCAACCTACCAATACAAGAGTGCTGCCGCCTACCTACATTATACATAAAAACCCGCACTTTTAAAATATTTATGTTACAGATACGAAAATATCACGGAAGCTGCAGGAAAAAAATCCGTCTTTGTTGATCTGCCTTCGTATAATATATGGCACGCTGAAATCAGAAAGATTTAGTTTAATAATAAAATGTTATGTATTTTATGTATTTCCCTTGGCTATAATATGATTTGTGAAATACTGGCTATAAAATAATATAAATAATCTAATAGTTAAAATATATTTTACTTAATTATATTAAGAATCTGGCGCAGAATAATCATATTGGTTATGAAACTAATGAACTCAAACATAAGCGAATCTAAAAATAACTTTAGCTTATAAGACGGAAAACATTGGAACCTGAAAGCATAAGTTCTAACTAAAAGTCTCAGAATTCACTTAAAAGTTCTTGGTATATACCTACCACCTTTTCTCACACACACTAAAGCGCACATACACACGTACTCATTTATATGCAGGAAGTTGCTTACACCCGCAAATACACAAGATGGAAGCATTAAACTGTCTAGACAATATATGCAGGACACTTATAATTAAAACATACTGTTACGACAAAACTAAGGATTAAAAAGCTTATCACGAAAAGGTCAGGGGAAGCAACAGACATAATAGTTACCATTTGTTCAACATGTATGCAAGCAAACGTGTGTGGTTTGCACTCCGTTTTATATTTGCATATTTTCACTATTTTTTAATGTTATAGTTTTAATGCAATTTTGGATCTTTGAAGTTTTGTAGCTCTGTGAAGAAAAGACGCACTTTTTTGAGGGAAATAATGCTATAAAGACGACTGTGAATATGTTAACTAAAACCGGAGGAAAGCAGGCAAATAGTTACATTCCATAGATCATTTGATTATGAAAGTTCCGACCATTTACTTTTAACTTTCATGCTGCTTCTTATAGTGCTTCTGTGTGGGAGAAGACAGAGAGTAAAATTTTTATTTATCGCCATTGTTTTATAAGATTTACTTTATTTGGAAAATATTATCCTAGTTTCGGAGCGGCGAATTGGCACCTCTAGTAATAAAACTTTCTTATTCTTCTTCACTTCATGGCATACGCAATCAAGTGCCTGTTCCGCCTTCAAAGTCCTCCAACCATCGTTTCCTGGGTCTGCCCACTGATCTCCTACCTTTAGGATGATACTGTAATATTTTTTTTTGTAAGTCTATTATCTGGCATTCTTTCAACATGTTCCTTCCATTTTTGTTTGAAATCTTTTAACCTATTATTCATACTAAAAATGTCCAGCTCTTCTCTTATATTTTCATTTGTTATTAAGTCCCTCTTCGTGCATCCTTTCACATTTCTCAAGCATTTCATTTATGAAGCCTGTATTTTGCTCTGTTGCCTTTTAGTTATCGTCCAAGTCTCACTTCCGTATGTCAGTATAGGTACAGCCATAACTTTGTAGAACTTTAATTTTGTTTCTTTACGTATTTTTTTTTCTAAATGTGCTATTTATTGTTCCACACACTCTTTGAAATTTGTATATTTTATTGTAGACATCATATGCCTCGTCATAACTAACATCAGTTCCCAAGTAGTTAAAATGGCTTACCTGTTCAACGCAACGATTATTTATAACTATTTTTGTTCTAATTGGCTCTTTCATAATGAATGCCATTACCTTTGAATTTATAAAAGAAATTTTCACATTAAATTGCTTACAAAGTTCACTAAGTTTTAAAATATATTTTTGCAGGGCAGACTCGTTGTTATTAATAAAACCTTTTAGTCGACAACCCTAGAGGAGCGCTCCCGATAGTGAGGGTAGAGATGAAAGTATGCTAAAAGTGGCTGGACAGAATAGAGATGATTGTTAAAGCAGGGCTCCACTTGTGCAACGAGGTCTATCCGTAAGTCCGAAGACCACGGCCTCTATTAACCCGGGAACGGTGGAAAGCTCCGGGGCTTTTTCCTTGGGGCAACACTTTGAGTCTAAAAAGCCCCCCCCCCCCCCATTCAAGACGAGTGGAAGTGGATACGTCACTTAGGCGCGTCAACCCCGTAGGAAAGACTACCGAAAACCTCAGTGAGGCCGCCTGGTAATCTTGTACCCGGGACTTCCTAGGCAACCCTCTATTTCGGGTGGCCGAGGCCTGGCCGGAGGTATCCGATCTCCCACGGGTGTTGGGAACACACTGTCCCCTAGAGCCCAACCGAATCCGAACAATTCCCATTCAGGGAGGGGCTCGAATGTCCGGCCCGAGGTTCCTCTAGAAACGCTGGAGGTACCACGAGTGCTAAGGGTCCGCAGCGCCCGCACAACGGCAACTGAAGAGAACGGATATCTTTCCCTACAGAGGGGGGGGGGGCTCCTACCACTAGATGGCAGCTCGTACCACTGGCTCCCTTCCCACAAAGGTCTCCCCCATCCGTAGGACAAGAATTTAGAGAGCGAATTCCCTGCCATGCACGCCAAAACCCTCACCTACATTTAGAACCCTGAAAGAGCTAATCATGTTTAATGAGAAAGTTGTAAAGAAACGATAAATTAAGGGACAGAACATTTTGGGAATGCAGTTAGTTATTCTTCCCAGTATTTTCCTAGGGATCGGTGGATAAACCCAGAACAACCCCAGGAGTAAATGAGTTCGGTAACCAGAATCGAACCGACGAGTTTTTGAATGCACTCATTCATATGTATCATAAACGATGTGCCTCTAAATCTCAAACAAAGAAAAGTTATTATACAGAATAAACTAATCTGCAGCACTGATTAGGTGTGTGTTTAACTGTTATATATTAGGATTAGGATTACTACGGAGGGTATGCGGTACTGCTGGGGGCATCCCGTGGGAGAAGAACGAGGCAAGAGGAGCCACGGCAGTGCAGAGAGCAGAATCCCTTCATTTTACTTAGATGGAAACTAAACCTGGTAGGCCAGGACAACGGAAATTCTTCCGTAAGTGGTTTGCTATTGGTCCCAGTAGCCTGTTCCGAAACTGCCAACCTACCTACCGGAGGAGGGGGAAGTGCTTGTCTCAGAGCATATCATCCTGCCATGTACCAACGCCTCTACCCTGCGAGAGACCACCAGATGAGAGCTGATGAGAAATGGTAATGGAGATGAAATGAACGGACAGAAAATTCTAGGGATATAATTATCCCACCAAGCATTCGCCTGGCAGCTCGGGAAAGCCCTCGAAAAAGCTATTTCAGGTTGTGCGGCCACTGGAGTCGAGCCTGATCCGAATGAGGGCCACAGACGAAACCGCCGGAGTCATCCCACTAAATAACTTTTACATATACTCCTAATATAAAGAATAACCAAAATAACACAATTGACAACAACAAATAAAATAGATATTGCCGAAACAAGCAGTAGAAATTCTGAAGAAAACATGGTCATTACCTCATGTCCACTTAAAAACGTAATGAAATGACATTAGTACATTAATGTTTTCCACAAACTAAATGAGATCTCTCCTTTATTTTCATTACTTTTATTACAAAACAACGATATAATGATTTTAGCTTTCTCTGCCAGTCAGACACGTGCTGGTTCTTTTCTTATGTATTTATTTTCATTAGCTTTGAATGCGAATGACACAACTCATTATAATAAAAAATACAGCCAAAGTAGTCATAAAGGTAAACTCAGCTTCCTCTCAAATCAGCAGACAACTAAATCAAGCAAAGCTGAAAAGTAGTCGTTTCTTTAAATTCTGAAATTACATCTAATAAACTAGAATTTGTTAAATTAGCAGATCTGTTTAGCAGTTCACTTGTCATAATGTTAGGTATCGATAAAGAAAAAATGTAGGATATTTTAGAATAGGTAAGGATAAGGATTGCGCTATTTATTACGTTATTAATGATGTATACTTCCACTCAGTTGTAGACTAACGGACTAATTCTTCCTCTGCAGCAAAAATCCTTTACAGCGAATAAAGTGTGTAACACGGTGTATTAAAGGGCTTAATAAAATCTTTATATAAGTTATATTCCAGATGATTTCAGTTTATGACCTCATTTTTATATTATATTTTTACCTATTTTAAATGTATTAGACAAAATAGACATGAGTATACTGACTACTCCTGTAATCCTAATTATAAAACAGGATTTAGGAATCATGTCAATTTAAATCAGAGAATATTAGCTAAAGCTATCAACTTTCATGAACACTATCAAAACAAACTTCTGAAATTCCGGAGCTGAATCTGTAAATTACCAACAAATACTTTAAACAAACTTGTGTCCAAATGGCTAACTAATAATGAATTTTAAATCCCAGATGAATTCTCATCGAAAATATTGGTTACAGTTTAACATTTACCTTTATATAAGTCTTGTTTATTTGCTACCAGTGGATTTTTAAATCACAGATGAGTTTACGTAAAAATGCACATATAGACTTGCTTGGATCGGTAGAGTCAGACTAAAAAGTTGAATGTCATATCCGGAATTTGAACAACGGATTTCCCGTTCTCCGTCCAGGTCTCTGTCTCCACCTTAGTCTTCTGACAGCTTGTGCGCAAGAACATTTAATTCCCATATAGACTTGATACAATGTTAATATTGACCTTTGTATAAGTTGTGTTTATTTTTTGTTATTGATAACAATGTTTTATATTGTACATGAGAAGTAGCTGAAAAAAAGCTTTCATGCATTTTTAAAATTACTTCGTAAGAACAGGGAACATAATTACATTTAAAGAAAATTTAACAAAAAGCGTGCTTTGAGAAACTATGAATCAAAAAGCACATATTAGAGAAGGTATGTGTGTGTATGTTTGTAGGTATGTGTGTGTAGGTATGTGTGTATGTAGGTATGTGTGTGTTTGAATATTATAAAATATTAAAAATTTCGTCACTGAATTTTATGAGAAGTGGATATTCGTCTTCCAAGCTTTTAAAGAAAGTACCCTATCTGAAATAGTTCTTTTTTAATTGGATAGCTTCCAAAAATCAATGCTATACTACAGACTAATATACAGGCAAAATGTATCCGAGAACACCTGACTAAGATCTATTGAACCTGGAGTCCCATTGACCAAATTCTTATTAGGCAGAAAAATAAAGCGGTTTTTATCTCTCTGTTGGTGGCTCTCTCAAAAAATTGTAACAAAATACAGTTATTTTCACCTGCTTTACTCATAAAACCACTAGAGTTTGCAGATGTACATAGCTGAGCACACGAAGAATATATGTATTATATATAACCCTATTTATAAAATTTCCGGTGGTACTAATCATTTGTGATAATTCGTTGCTCTAGTTTTTAACTTTACATTTATAAAGGATTTACGCGCTCTTCTTTACTTCTTGCAAAGTCGTGCAAAGCGAACTTAACTTCAAAGCCAGTGAATAGCGATCCCATTTTGAAACATTTTCCTATCGCATCTTTCCCTCTATCCATCTTACATCTACAATGAAATGCACAATGAAAACTTTTCCGCAAACTTTTACTTCAACTTGAAGTAGAGAAAAGTAAGCTTTTGTAAGAATAGTTTGTAGAAGGGACATAAAGGTACGCCATGGTGAGTAGAGAAACTCGTGTAAATATAACATATACAGGTTTTGGGGTACTTTAATTAGTTTATAGGCTCTCCAAGTTGTTTGCTCACATTCCCCGGTGCCACTTTTAACACAGTTTAACATTATTCTTTTACGTTACATCACAAAAACTCATAGTATGTTTAATATTTGAATAAATCTAAAGTATTTGTATGGGCCATAATTTCCTTTGAAAGCTCGTAGAATGTAAAAATCTGTTTTAATGATTTTAGTGGCTATGGGAGAATCGAAAACACTGACAATTCTTGACAGTTGACAGTCTTAAATGTGTTCCTTGATGCGATTGTAGACACAAGTTTATATGGGTATCTCCAATACATTTGTGGTACAGTTGGATGGTATCGAATTGAGAGAAGGTTGTTTTCAGCAAGATGGAGCAACGTGCCATACATCTAATGACACCATGGATCTTGTAACCAGTTTCTTTGATAATTGAATAATCTCAAAAGGTCTTGCCCCTCCAGATCCCCTGACCTAACCTCACCGGATTTTTTCTTGTGGGGGTATCTAAAAAATAAAATGTACAAGAATAGACCACGGACAATTCATGTTCTCAAGGAATCCATTGGAAGCGAAATAAGTAACATTGGCGAAGTTACTCTCCATAAAACTTCAGAGAATATGGTGAGACGAGTACAAACATGTACAGATGCTGGTATAGGACTCTTCAAACATTTTCTCTGAGATGTAAATAGTGTAATGTATTCTCCCTATTGTGTATTATATTCTCCCAAAGTTACACGTGTATCCTATTATTATTTAAAATGTTATGGCCTATTGAAGTGGTTCAGGTTTATATGGATCGCACTGTATTAATAGGAATAAGAAAGAGAAGGAGAGAAATGATCTATATAAATATATATGTAAGTGAGGGAGAGTGCTGTATGTGAGAGTGATATATAAAAAGACGACGGAACTTGTTTTTATATTTTTCCGCATGGTAAACCCTAATTTTTTTCAAACATAGAGCTACGTATTACCAATCTTAATTGATTAAATTACAAAAAAAAATGTTTAAAAAGAAATTATGAAAATTTTGTATTTAAACACTGCAGTATTCATGACACAGAACAGCATGCATGCTTATTTAAAGATGCTATGGTGTAAAAAGTAATTTTTTATCTATTTTCTTCCAAGAAAAATGTATTACCATGTCACAATTTAGCAATTGCTTTAGACTTAGCATAATAAATTAAAATCGAGTGCCGTTTAGTGCTTTGCAGTAGCAAATACCGAAATATTGTAACAGCCATCACGTAAAAATGTTATTCCTTATTTCCTTTGCATTCAAATGTGTAATCAACTTCAACAGGGCATAACTACACAAAAGGAGAAAATTGCAATTGTTAGAAGTCGGTGAACAAACACGTTTAATTAAATAACTTAAAAGAAGGCTCTTCAATGTCACAACTGAAGAGAAAGAAAAAGGTGGTCATGAGGGCTTGGGAGACGGAATCTGTATTCCCCCCAGCTTCACTTCTATTTCTTTATATATTTTAACAGTTTATGTATTAAGCAAACCCCCATCTAATTCTCAGTCCCTCACACTGCAATCACCACATCCCTTCAGTAGCTCTAACAAGGGCAGTTGTGGACCAATAACACACCTCAGGATGTCCTCAGCCTGCCCACACCTACTCTAATATGTGAAAACTGTGTTATAAATAGTTCAGATACAAATACGAGGGCTGTTCAATAAAGGATGATCGTAACTTTTTACGGTCATAATCTTTCGCACTAAAACTCAATCTTATTATATTCTGTTAACTTAACGAGAAACAAACACGCCGTAGTAGTTTTCATTGTTGGTACTCCTGGGTCTCGCCTGTGAGAACCAGGCAAGTTCAGACATTTTCAGTATCACATACCGCTGCAATGGAGGTAACAGGCGAGGAACAATATGCGGCTTTGAAATTCTGCTTTCGTCTCAACAAATCTTCAGATGAGGCCTATACAATGTTACAGGAGGCCTATGGAGAGTCTGTTCTTCCGTACAGCACAGCTCGAAGGTGGTTTAAAATGTTTGAGGGGATGCCATCAATTTCAAAGGAAGGTGGTCCCGGTGCTTTAGTTACTGCTCTTACGGAAGAAAACAACAATGTTGCTGCCATTATGAGAGAGGATCGACGAATTAACATTTCATTGGGTGCCACCCACACGTTGGTGACAGAAACATTACACATGAGACGTGTTTGTGCGTAATGTGTTCCAATACTGTTGATTCCCGTACAACAGGACATTCGCATGCGGGTCTGCATGCAGTTAAAATGGATGTTAGAGGAAAATCCGGAGTTTCTTTCAAACATAATCAGTGCTCATGAAACTTGGCTACATCATTTTGATCCTGAGAGCAAACAGCAAAGCTCAGTGTGGAAATCTCCTTCATCACCAACCCCCAAAAGAAGCAAAAGTGGTTGCTTCTGCTGGGAAAGTTATGATCATCTCATTCTTTGATATTCATGGAATGGCTTATCAGCGTGTTGTATCTGCACACACATTAGTAACTGGACAATACTACAGGAATGTCCTGAAGACATTGCAGGACCATATCAGGCGCAAAAGTCCACATTTCCGTGAAGCAGGCTGGATGCTGCACCACGATAATGCGCGGCCACATATTGCCAATGCTGTTGTTGAATATCTTGCAAAAATCAATGTGAAGTGCATCCCTCACCCTCCCTATAGCCCGGATTTATCCCCATGTGACTTTTTTGTATTCTCTAAGTTGAAGAAACGCCTTCGTGAGAGGCATAATCCATCATCGGAAGCAGTGGTGAAGGCTGCGAAGGCGATTTTGAAGGATCTCTCAAAAATGGTTTCCAGCATGTCTTTGAAGACTGGCAGAAACACTGGGACAAGTGCATCTCATTCAGGGGAGACTATTTTGAGAAGGGCCATCAAAAATATGCGGATGAGTAAATGTACGTTGTCAGAAAAAGTTGTGGTCATTCTTTATTGAACAGCTCTCGTATTTAATTCATCTACTGCGGTTATAGAATGATATAATCCTATCACTTTAATGTTGGGTAGTTATAGGCTGCTCAATATCTGCACAACTTGAAAGATTGTGTAGAGTAGGGTAAGGAAGTTGGATATTTCTCATCCTTATGCACGCACATCCAGAGATATTCATCTGGTTTTTGAAATAGTTCGGGCTGTAGAAATAATCACAGGGAATAATTAGCCAGAACGCTGTATTTGCAGTTTAGGTGTACAATAGCATTATAAAGAAAGGAACAGGAAGATAAAATAGTGTGAAAACCTCAGATAAGTAGATAGTAATTTATGTAATTATTCCTGAGCTTTACTGTGGTAAAACATATAGAGCACATTGAAATGTGCGTAGAAGAAACATCTATCATATGATTGGTTTAGTATATGATAATGGTGTTAACGTTCATGTTAGATTTAAATTTTCTTTTTATAACTATCTTTACACCTAAGCTGCTTATGGAACAAGATAAGGAGAAGCCCACCTGGATAGCGTAGATGGTAGCGTGTCTGCCTTACATTCAAGAGGTCCCGAATTCGAATCTCGGTCAGGGTAAGTTACCTGGATAAGGTTATTTACGATTTTCCCTTTTCCTGAAAGACGAATGTCGGGTAACTCTAAGCTCCATGGACCACGGACTCATTTGAACATCATTTCACCCATTTCATTCATCGTTTGATATGACTTAACGTTGGAGGATGTAAATCACAAAAGCAGCAACAGATAAAGAGATAGGACTTAATGCACGAAAAAACATAGTGATTCTTTGTACATACAACTTGATCACTGGGAGGAAGGAAAACCCAAGGGACGCCAGTAGAAATGGGTTACTAAGAATTCCAATGTAGAACTGGTCCTATCTGTGGGTAATCGTGCCTGAGGCTCTCGGGATCTCTCTGTAGATAAGACAGCTCCCAGGAAAGAAGGTTTCGCCTTGCACCAAGGAAATCCATCCATGGTGCAAATTCCACCGTCCTGCCACAACACACCAACCATCATGGTCTTATTCTAAAACTAAAAATAAATGATAGATAATAAAGTAATTTGTTGCAGAAATGGAAGTACCTCAGGATTCGCCTGCCAAACTAGAGGAACCATGGTGAGTGGCACGATGGGTGTCTAGGTCAGAACTTCGAATTGAGATTTACACGTTACCGTGAAGCAATTTATTTCAATTAAGTAACGTTAAACACACTTGAAATTAGAAACACACCATATACAGAATATTATCCACACTATCTTCAAGGATGTTCGATTTCTTTATTTTCTTCCAGAACTCTCTTACTCTATTATAGATAAAGGAAGAAGAAAAAGAGGGCACTAGTAGATAACTTTTCTGAGGAACACATGGGGTTGTATCAGCTGCGACAGTGGATCTGGTTATTCCAGTTGGAGTATTCTGTATGTACCGAGAGAGGGTGGAAGTTGGGGGACAGTGTTCGTGGCCTACTTTTCTGCTTCGCTTAAAATTCCTCTGTTAATTGAAAGCTGCTGGCTTGAACACCACTCTTCGAAACATTTGCTGCATATTCAGGAGTGCAACTTTGTGTCGTTAAGCCATTATAAAACGGGAACACCACTGTACAACTGAGATAGCGTAATATGACTCTCAAAGTCAGAGACTTGAGTTCAAATACAGTTAGTGCAATTGCTTGGTGAGATGGCTTTAAGGGGAGTTTAATATTCTTTATTTTGCTTTATTATTTGCTTCTAATTTGACATATTGAATTAGGACTAGAAAAGAACAGTCTCATTTAAAATATGTAGTAAAAGTAATATTACTGACATATAGTAAGTTGTGATAACACTTTCAAAATGTTATCCTTTCTTATGCAAATATGAAAAATGTGATTAATTTTAATTAGTTAATTAATATGAATTAGGAAGATTTGTAATAATTCTTATCACTTTCTGAAATGAAGTGCATTTTGCAGCAAGTAAATGATTTCCAGTCTGCCTTTAATCTAGCCTAATAATATAAAGTTAGCTCAGAAATGCTGAAGTTGTTCTTGGGAAGCAAGCCAGGTGAGAATATGTCTAGAAATCAACGTTTCCGAAGTTTGCATCTCTCCCAACAGGATATTTATTAAATGTTATAACCGTAAATGAATCACTGAAAAATAACACAAATATAAACAAAGACGAAATACTATCAAAATTCGCATTACTGAACAAAAACTGTTTTCATTAAATTACATGTCAGATCAGGAGATAGCGTGAGTATAGAAAATTAACTGTGTCAAAGAAACGTAACCTCTTAACTTCATTATCAATTTATATGATCTGTGCTTAATTCGACGGATTTCC
The DNA here is from genome assembly GCA_030765055.1 of Mantis religiosa. Taxonomy (NCBI): domain Eukaryota; kingdom Metazoa; phylum Arthropoda; class Insecta; order Mantodea; family Mantidae; genus Mantis; species Mantis religiosa. Next base: position 66,540,336 of record CM060957.1, on the reverse strand, counting down.
TTTTAAGGCCGGATTCCAAAAGGAATTGAACTGAAATCCAACATCACAATTAATCGCGCTGCTCTCGGAGGAAATGGTCAAAGCCTCCTTAATTCTCCCTAATTGTCTTTGTTTTTATTTATGTTGTATCCAGTGATTCGTTTGTGGTTATAACATTTAATAAATATCCTGATGATGGGAGAAGTGCACACTCCCGAAACGTCGATTTCTAATCGTCTTTTCATCTGGCTTGCTTCCCGATAACAACTTGAGCATATTCGTTGCCAGGAAAGCTTCAGGTCTTGTTTTAGCTCAGAAATGATTCACTTTCATTTTAAAATCTTCTAGCAGGTAAATTAATCAGAAACAATCATTTTTAAAATTATAATGGACAAATGAGTTCTTAGTTTACATATAGGTTTAATTTATACGCTTTGAAAATTACAATTCTTCTAAACCTTATTATTTCCAGTAATACCATTTTAAAACGCTACACCCCTACATTTTCAAAGTGGTTTAGTAAGGAAATGATTGCATGGTTTTGGTTTATTACGGAAATATGGAAATATTGGAAATTATGGAAACTAAACATTCAGGGTATTAATTTCAACATTTTAGGAATGTACGACAGCTTTATTTAGGGAGAATGTTTTTCAAAATTAATTACGAGTGTTAATAATTGCACTATTCCTGAAGTTAGTCTATAGACAAATTACTTCTCGTATATAATTTTTAAATATGTTGGTAATAAATCAAATTAAAGCGTGCAGACTTGTAAATCTACAAATCTACAAAATTAGAATAAAGGTTACTCTGAAGTATACATCAATAAAATATGAGTATAAATCTTAATTTAAACAAATATCGTATGCAAATCTGTCTATTACAAGCGGAATTCTCACTTGTTTTCGCCATGCTTTTCTCTCTGTATCAATAAAGATATATGTAAAATCGAGGGTTTCTACCAGGCCATATCCGCACAGTGAAGATTGACCCCCTCCCCTCAGACGACCAGGGAGTTACCAAGCAGTCCCGAAAGGGCACCCGGCGCCTCCATGGAGCTTTCAGTAGGGCAAAACCTAGAGACTAACAAAGCCCCCCCCATTTGGTCTAGTGGACTCAAGACGGGATGTAAGTGGATACGCTACTTCCGCGTGCCAACCCCAAAAGGGACCCGTTGGAGAGGGGATCCGTCCTCTTCAGCTGCCGAGGTGCGGGCGCTGCGGACCATTAGCACTCGTGGTACTTCTGACGTTACTAGAGGAATCTCGAGCCGGACATGCCGAGCCCCTCCCGTAGGGGAAATATTCGGATTGGGTTGGACTCGAGGAGGCAGTGTGTTCCCGACACCCACGGGTAAATGGGTACTTCCGGCCAGGCTACGACCGCCCGGAGTGGGTAGAGGGTCGCCCAGAAAGTCCCGGGTACTAGCCCGCAGAGCTAGTAGGTGTGCTAGATCACCATTCGGCCCCACCGAGGTTTTCGGTAGCCTTCCCTGCGGGGTTGACGCGCGTAAGTGGCGTATCCACTTCCATCCCTCTTGATGTTGTGGGGCTTTTTAGACTCCAGGTATTGTCCCATGGAAAGAGCCCCGGAGTATCCATCGCTCCCGTTAGAAGGAGGCCCAGGTCCTTGGTCATACGGGTCCAGGACTAATGGGAGTAGATCCTCTTCACTTAACTTAACCCCAAAAAGGAAGGCTACCGATATGACCACGGTGGGGTCTCCTGGTGATCTAGCACACTTTGTACTAGCTATACTGGCTAGTATGCGGAAATATTATGGCTTCCCTCAACCCCGTCTGGAGACGTACCCGATCTCCCACGGGTATCGGGAACCACTGCCCCCTCGAGTCCAACCCAATCTGAACAACTCCCAATCAGGGATGGGCTCGAATGTTCGGCCCAAGGTTCCTCTAATCACGTCAGAGGTACCTCGAGTGCTAGGGGTCCGAAGCGCATCAATAAGGATAGGCTGCTTTGAATTCAATATTCGTTTGTTTCTTTAAGTTTTACTATAATTTTCTGTGGAATAATGATACTGCTCTTTTAAGGGCTCTGGGAGGTCGATAGGTTTCAAAAATCCATTTTTGTTTTAATGTTAAAAATTATATAATTATTCAGCTTTAAAATGATATATAACATAGAGTGTTAGCCGGTATTAAAGTCCTTTAATTCGCCAATTTAAACATGGTGGCGTAATGATACGCCCACTTTCTGAGAATGGTGCTTAATCTTTAAACGTGATTTCCCAAAACCTTGATTTTTTATACTTTAGGTGCATGTTTCTCAAAAACTATAAAAGATATTGACATAAAATTGGTAGTGGTTATTTGTTAATGTTCCTTCAACACATTCGGCTAACATTTATATTCATGTGATTTATAAAATGGCTGAAAACAAATATTCAGTCCTTGAAAATATTATCTTCTTCTTTTACTCAAAACTAATTAATTTTTCATATGCATAGTATAAACTATATGATATTTTCATTTATCTGATATTATAAAACTGTATCTTAGGCTATTTAGGATAAAGCTTTGTGCATGTAGATTTAAATTCCTACAAGCAAAGTGCACCTGAAATATAGGGTGCAATATTTTTTTCAGGACACACGGTGTGATTTATGCCCTTTTTGCATGGACCTATGTGAACGTACTTTAAATATTATACAGTAGTTAAAGGCCCACATCCTTGTACATTAATCATACCGAATTTCAATGTCTGATAATGTTTAGTTGTCTATATATTTAAATTTTAATATTTGTAAAAATTAGCCTTGTCTGGGTAAAAATAACCTCCCAGTGTCTTTAAGTATGCCCGTCTCGGTAGCGTAGATGGTAGCGTGTCTGCCTGACGTTCAGGAGGTCCCGAGTTCGAATCTCGGTCAGGGTGAGTTACCTGGATAAGGTTTTGTCCGGGGTTTTCCCTTATCCATAATGACGAATGTTGGGCAGCTCTAAGCTCCATGGACCCTTGACAATTTTGAGCATCATTTCACTCATTTCATTCACGTTCGATATGACTTAACGTAGAAGGACGTAAAATTACAGCAAAAAAAAAAAAAAAAATAGTATACTAACCCAAAGAAAAAGTGAAACTACCATTTGAAGTATGCTCTTTTATGGCTCGAAATTAATCCTGCTCTAGTACCAGACATTTTAAAATATTCAGAGTACAAATTACTCGTGCTATAAAGCATAACAGGTTCTTGGTGCACGACTTTAAAAGCAAAGTAGTTTGACGGTATGAAGTAATCTGGTATCTACTGATAGTGAAAACGGGAACAGGGGCAGACTATCACTCCAAATTTTGCGGCTGAGCTTGATTATGAGACCACCCCCTGGTTACGGTGGTGAAGCCAACTGATGGTATTAATTATCAGCCATATGGGACCGCTTATATCGATGAAGCAGATGGTGCAATGATTAGTCTCTGTGCAAAGGGTCCTAGGTTTAATTCCTGACTGTTATCACGAAGAATAAAAAATGTATATAAATTCGCAAAAATTTTGGCATAAGTAATTCTATGCACTAATGACCATTGCTTTTTCATGTATTTCTGCAACAATTGTGGACTTATACTTCCTCCACCAGATAACAAAATTGTGGGAGTTGTTTAAAGCCAACCAAAATTTTAGTCGCAGTATTTCTGGAAAAGAGCTAAGTATATATTTACGAAGGCATGACTTACGTATAAAATCTTATTTGTCAAGATCCTAGGTAACAAGTCAAGATGCTTTCTCCATTTAATTAATAAAGCTTAATCACTTCACAGTACCACTCAATTTACTTTCATTTTTTCTGCTAATCCTAGGAACTTTTAATGACATCGTATAAATACACTGGAAAGTTAGATATGTTTTATGGCTATATTAATCATGTTAGTGTGATTATTATTTTCATGTTGCATTATTTGCGATAATCTTTGTGTTTGAAATTTAAAATATATTAATAAAGCTTGGTTGCTTCAAAATGTGATAAATTATTTATATGGTGTCGATCATATTTTCAACAATTTGATTAATATTTTATAAGATTCTGGATGCTTAGTACATATTTGCTGAAATGAAATTGGCTTTGGAATTCTAGATATTTAAGTAAGTAGATATGGAATCGTACGGTCCTAGCGTAGAAGTTCTACATGCAAAGAGGTTTATGCAAGTAATATTGATGCTTGTTAAGGATATGTATGGCTGAAATTTCATGAACATTTTCAAAAAATCACCTTTTCCTCTTTTTGGTCTATAAAACAGTGTAAGCATTCCTGGATCCAAAGAATGTTTAGATAGCATCCGCAAGCCAACTTTTGAATACTCTAAACTAGTTTTAAAGTTACGTGAATCCTAATATTAGATATGAATTCTAATTCTTTATCCTTATTTTTTCGCTATTTAAGATTTCAGCATTTTTGATCATTTAAAATGCCCCTTGTTTCGCAGTTTTAGTATTAGACTAATGAAACTTGCTACACACGTTCACAGAGACAAAGTGAATAGAAATTGCACTGGGCTTTATTGTGAGATCTATTTTTAGAAAAGTTTCTTTCATTCAAAACACAAACATTTCAAATTTTGGGGGAAAAACTCCAAATTCACAGCTTTAAAAATTTATGGAGCCTAAAGTTATTGAGACACAGATAAACCTAGGGTACATTCAAAAATGGATGTATTGGGAACCTGTTGTTAAAATATTGGATCGGAATTTAATTTATTTTGAAGCAAAAGGATTTTTAGGCGAAATAACTAAAACTGAACAAATTTGATCATATTTTCCAAACTGCGAAAGCAACATTGACAAAATGTGGCCTGTATCATATTTGCACTAAGTTACATCTGTGGTATAAATCTTAAAAATCTAGTGGTATTAGTTCAGTATTTCGAATTGTCAGTCATAGGTTTCCTTGATGTAGCGTAGAAGTTTACGTGTGTTCAGCATAGATTGGGTAATTAAGGACCTGCTATTCTGTCACATGTCTAACTGATCTCCGTTGCAGTCGTCCTTTTAACACAGATCTTGAGTTTCAACTTTGTTATGATCTTCGGGACAGCTCACACTAAACTTCCAACGTCTACTGAGAAACCATCAAGGTTGTCTAGTGCTCTATCCGTCTCTCTGTACGCTACTTAGACTAGAACTTAGAAAAATTAAGGCCTAACTCAAAGACAGAATTACAGAATTTTCTTTTGGTATGAACGATCACCATCTTCGAACTCCCTGCAGGATACAGCATCTTCAATGATAAGATAACTCTGAACTATGTGCTGACCCATCCCCACTGGTCATACTGGTCAAAGAATACCATGATCACAATAAGTGAAGACACGTAATGTCATTTCAGACATAAGCATATTAGTTCCTGGTTTTCAAAGTGATGGTATACCATTCGTATAAAACTCTTCTAACCTTATTTTTCAGTCTACGTCATGTCATTCTGGATAAGTATTTGCAGAGGTGGTTACATTACAGATTTCACGCAGCTACACAGTTTGACGAATAGTCAAGTATTTAAAAGTTTGATCCCTAAGTTTGATCTCTCATTTTGACATACTGTTTTTTCTATACCCATGAGCGCAAGAGGATGGTGACTAAGCATTTCAAAACTTTTGCATACATGTTAAACCTCAAACCAAGAACAACAAATGTCTCAGAAAAGGCTAAGGTCATAAATATTTTATTTTCTTGCTAATAAGATACACATCTGTTTTGTATAGTAATTGTTTCTATGCATCGCATGGCTCACCAAATAAATGTCGTATGCACAATTCTGTCACTAGATGTATTCATGAGGCTGACGCTGGTTTGTTTTTTCCTGGGGCTCTTTTGTGTTCTACTCTGTTGTATGAATTGCTTTACTTGAACCAATTCTCGGCATGACCTAGTGCATTCTATGACTGAGAGTGCATACGTGGTTTAGTTTAGTGTAATAATGATGATAATATTAATAATAATGATAATAATGTAATACGTCTTTATAATAAATCTCAATAATGCCACAGATCGCATGTCTAAGAAGTTCGAAGTATATAACTTTAATACGGATATGCAAAATCTTAAGATTTGCACGCCAGATGTAGAATGAATAAAATGACGCGTATAATTGCTTCTCTATGAACAAATGACAAACAAATTTTTATTTGGAAACATAATTAGCTAGAAACCAATGTGCATAGTGAACTCCGGCAAGTGAAACTAAACACTGTCCTACTCAGTGTCTTTATAAACATATAAGTCGAAAAAATAAATAGATATTACTCCTCAGACTTAGAATTGGACATAAAAAGCTTATACATGATTTCCTATTTTCCAGAGAAAGGCCTCCACATTGTGAACCATGCAACTAACCACTATCAGTAAATAATATTATAAACGAATTTACCGGCTACTCAACCTAAACCTCTTCATAAAATTCCTGGAGATCTTCTTGCTCTTCCAGATGAACCGAAGAGTCTATAATCACTGCATTTATCTCTACATGACTGTAAATTAACTTTTCAATGTAAAAATCTATTCAGCACTTACCTGGTTTCGGTGTATTATGTGAAGTGAGAATAACTATAATTAATAAGTAATACATAACAAGTATGAACATAGTGCTGTGCAATATCGATTCTTCAGTTCTTTATGAATGTATACTTCATGTGAACTCTAATTTCTAAAACGTTAATTGAACTGACCAAATGTATGCAATATTGATTTACTATCCTATAGTTGTCGCTAAAAGACGATTGCTTTTAGGTGACATTAAATAAATTTATCTTTAAAAAACTTTATTTCTTCGGTTTAGCAGCTCTTGGAAAGAAAATATATCTTCTTCGATTTTAAAATACTGATACCTAAAACGAAAGGCCGCACTGGTCGAGTGCTTAGACCTCTCGACTCTCATCAAGGCCCTGATTTGATTCCAGGCGAACGAAAAGCGAGATTTGTGGTGCACAATACGGAGCTGAGACGGGTTTTCTCCGGGATCTGCGGTTTTCCCGCCAGCATTTCAAAAAGTATTCCATTATGACCTTTCCTATCATGCATCTTGCACTCATTCTTCATCTACATCTCTTATCCACGCACCACGTATTAGGCTCATTACCCATTCTGGTCCTGTATCAGATCCAAAGGTTCGGTACATCAGACCCGACCTTAAGAGGTATAGGAACAAGAATCTCCTAACACCGCGATAGTTGGTATACTAGGGATAAGGTTAAGAAGAACAAGATTATGCTAAATTGTCGTCCAACTTTGTCATATTGAAAAGAGGGATATGATACTCAAATGGGCCCTGGGCTTATAGAGCTTAGAGTTACCTGACATTCATCTTTGAGTATATAAGAGGAAACCCCTGTAAAAATCGTATCCAGATAACTCATCCTGACCGAAATTCGAACTCGAGACAGCTTGAACGTGAGTAGACAAGCTACCAACTACGCTACAAAAGAGGGGCCAGGAAAAGTAAATGAATAATAGTTCCTTCTTTTCAACAGTCTGTGAGATAACGGTCAGCAATGCCAGGAAATATAATGTACAGAATAAGCTAAGCTGTTTTAACAAACGAGAAAACGAACCTGTTACTCCACTGTAAGCAATTATGTAGCTTGAGAACACAGAAATTGTTATGCTTTTGTAGTACCAATTAGAATAATAAGTAAGGTGTAGTGTAATAAAATATGTAAAATTAAAATCTCGATATATTAGACTGAACAAAAGAATCAAAAAATAATTTTATAAATTTTGTAGTGCTGTAGATCGATAAGAATTTTAATCGATTAACCATTTTATTTTAATCGATTAATCTATCGACTAATCGAGATATTATCTGTTCAAAAATTAGGTGTAAGGATTGTATAAAGTACTTTAATACTCTGTATATTTAATTATTTATGAAACTTTTAAATATTTATATTCAGAATTTGCGTTTGCATCAAGTGCACATGCTTTACATATGCATTGAATTAGATCTGCAATATTTTTAAGTAATTATTTAGTAATTGTTAATTTAATTTGTAATTTGTTTATCATCTTTCCTTTTACATCATCAAGTGGAAATACAAAATCAAGAAAATCCACACTGGAGAATGCCATATATTCCTACATCCTGCCCGCCATTGAATAATAATTCGGTCCCCATACACCTAACCCTAGGTTTTTGTGTATTGGAGGTCCTCTACTCCTTTTTACACAGTTATTTAGTAACGTATTATATCAATATCTTCTAAGATTTGTGAGACTGGCATGCAGTAGTTTTTATAACGTTTTTTTCTTATTTTAACCTTTTTTAACACAAAACTTTCACTCACTGTCACGAACTCGGAAACGTTATTGGCTTACTGCAGTTAACAGCACATTTACACCACCACCAGACCTGAGTAGAGGGATCAGTTATTGTTTCCATAGCTGCGTAAGTGAAGTGTTTGGTTCTAGATTGTACAGTTCAGTTTATGCTAGCAAGCGATAAATAATCAGTTGTATACGATATGTTGTCACACACAACCTGTAAGGAAAGAAACCTTTCTTCAGCATCTGTATGTTATTATGTAACTCTTAGAATATTTCACAACAGAAGTGTTATTTAGACTCTCTCTGAGTTCAGAGTGATTTCTTTTAGCTATCAGCAGTTATATTTATCTCGAAGTTCAAAGGACGTTACGGGTCTAGTGAAAGCTTGGTTGCGTTGGAAAGACTGTTTAGGTTGGAAGCAATACATCAAAACAAACAAGACCAGATTTGGCTAAAAGAGTTTTGATTAATATGTATTGTAATCGATTAATTTTAATCGACTCGATTAATCGATTAAATTTGTTAATCTTTAACCTAAATTACAGAATTAATCGATTAATCGTTTCGGCGAATTGATGAAATCACGCAGCACTAAAATTTTGTCACTTGGTCTTCGTATAACCATTCGAGCTTGAAAGCATTCGCGATTTTCTCTTTGATTCCAGCTTCTTTTCATCCACTTCTAAGGCTCTTGATTCTAGGCCCTGAAGAGTTTGAAATATTGCACATATACCATTTTGTAAACTTATTCATAAAATATCCAGCCTATCGTGGACCTGCAGCGAAGTATTAGATTTATGGCAGCTTGGTGCAGTGCATATTTATGTCTCTGGGCATAACCTGCCAGTCGCAGTGTTGCCCAGGGACAAACACATCCATTACAGGGACAAAGCCGATGTACGCTGCTCTTAGATTGATCTATATCCATCTGGCTTGCAAAAGGCTGCACAAAGTCTTAAAATACATAAGGCATTCTAGGAATTTGCTTATCCTTTCCCATATGGCTAATGCCTATGGCATGTTCCGGTCTCGTATCCGTGTTTCATTGATCCTCCTAGAGGCATTCACTTCGAGCTTCGTGGTTTCCCATAGGTATTTTCTGTAACCTGAAAGGTTTTAGCACACTTATACAATTATTAAATTTCCAGCTAAGCGCAATATTCAAAAGAAATAGACGCTAAAGCAAGTTCAAATAAAGAATTAAGAAAGGTTCAGAAATGTCAAGCACTGAAGCCATCACAATAATTTATTTTTGTACTACTAAAAATTACATTTTGAAGTTGTCGAATAGTATAAAGTAGCCTATAGCCGTGCACCGTATATTAAATTTACCAGTTCTACTGTTGGTTTAATAAAGTGTGAAGCAGAAACATTGTTTCCTTTAATGTACACTCCTCATGTTTATGGCAAACGAGCATTAGCAGACTTCAAGTAATTTATTCTTAAATACATTTTCACTCCCATTCTGTTTTGTAATTATTATTGACTCCTATTTATTATTGTTGAAGATATTAATGAAATAATTGTAATATAATTTTAGGTCAGTAATGGTTTTTCTTTCCCATGTTCATTTACTCTCTCCAGCGTTAGTTGCATCGAACGATGAATGAAATGAGGCTCGAATGAGACCAGGGTCCATAAAGATTAGTTACCAGAAACTAACCTTCTCCAGTTAACTAAAGGCCGCAGACGTATGCGCTTTCTCTATGGTATACTGCACATGGACTGTATTGTTATCGGTCGGGCAAGTAAACTACTGCAGGCAGGAATTGCCTGATCATGATACCCGCCACACTGCCAGAGGAGAAAAAAACAGTTGCGTTATACTACACCTACCTTGATTTTGCGTCTGCATACATTCGCAAGGCAGTGCTTCACTTATAAGTTCGAATAGTGTTACGTTGCCCGCCTCGGTAGATGGTAGCTTGTCTGTCTCACGTTCAAGAGGCCCTGAGTTCGAATCTCGATCAGGGTGAGTTTCCTGGACAAGGTTTTTCCCGGGGATTTCCTTTATCCATAAAGACGTATGTCAGGTTGCTCTAGGTCCCAAGGACCCTGGAGTCATTTGAGCATCATTTCACCCATTTCATTCATCGTCTGATATGACTTTACTTTGGAGGACGTAAATTACTAAAAAAAATAGTGTTACGTTACGTCGTTTTCGACTTTGCACATTTGATGGCGTGTTGTATATCTGACGTCATTCAGAACCTGTGTCCAGCTAACATGTATCGCATGCGGGTGCACATCTCTCCGGAATTTACAGATTACTCGCCCTGACCGAGAATCGAATTCGGGATATCTTGAAATTAAGGCACGCACGCTACTACCTGCGCAACTGAGGTGGGGTCACTGTCGTGGCCTATGAAGTAGGAAACAACAAGGCCAGCTTAATAGCAAACAAAGTAATAATGTAATATCAAAATAAACGATTTCCTAGTTGTAAACTATGAGGTCCTATACCTAATAGTTGGTCATTTAGTGTACTCTTTATTGTGCTAAGTAACCACTACCTTATTAGGCTGGAAAGTAGTGCAACTACTGAAATAGGAAAGGAGTGTGAGTATTATAATGTGCCGTGGCGTAGTGGGCTAAGACAGCATGCCTTGTTCCCTGACCACGGAAAGCGACCCGGGTTTGATTCTACTAATAAGGCGCGGATTTTAAGTCCGGGGTAGAGGGCCGCTGCCCACTCAGCATCGTGAGGAAACTGAGGAGCCTACGCTAGGTAAGCGGCCCTGGTCACGAAAACCACCGTTCCAGCTGGAGGATGCCGAGATTATGACCACATCTCCTCCCCGTATCGGATGCATGATCGCCCAACTCTGCCGTACGCAAGTGGGCGTAAGGCCGCTACTGCTACACTACAGCTCCGAAAGCTTCTTGCCGTTGATGTGCATGAACACGATCCTTGAGTGTCGAGAAAGGCACTCTGAAAAGGCCCACTGCTCCTCCCATATTTACATTGCCGTTTAATAAGAACGAGCAAATTCGTCCTCGGCCAGTTTCGTTCCAGCTCCCTTTGTTGGTATGTGTGTACCATCGGTAACGAACAAATAAAATTCAGTAATAGTTGTATAAGAAATAATTGGGTCATAAGAGTACATAAAACCTATATTATAACTGGGCGAGAATAGCCCCTCTTTGCTTGGGTGGATTAATCCCAAATGTCGAACTTTTGAAATTGCGCTGTGGTAAAAGAAACGCGCCATCTGCTATGCATGAACGTTTCCCAAACTATAACCTAATCTGACACTTATTTTCAAACAAAAATATCTCTGTCTTCAGATACTAGACCCTAAGCTACAAACGGTATTTCTTATTCAAGGAAAAAAAAAAGCAACATAAGCTACTTACCTTGTACTCTTCTTCTGATAATACTATTAAAAGAGCAGCCTATAACCTCAAGTAAATTCATAGAAACGTCGCAAAAACACCAAGCTTGACAATGATCTGGCAGGGAAGTCATCGCTGTGCATGACTGTTGGGCAGTAAACCAATTTGCTTATTTCGGGCGGAATAGATCCGTGAGCGGAATAGTCCCGCCCTACCCTACATCTCTTCTTAAAAAACTTCGTTTTATAAATTATGGCAGGAAGTATTGTCTATTACTAGCACCGAGATATGAGGTAAACAACCTCATAACAACCGGTATAACTATTATTACAGTATTACATAATTTTCAAGTTTAATTTCTTTATGAAGGTCCCCAGTTTTCTATTGTGATTTATAAGTCTTCCTTGCACCTTCTTAATCACACTAAAATTCTCAGGGGAGAAGCTCACCTCACAAGTTTGGTTATAAAGAGTCTTTCCTTTTAACGTTGAAATTGCAGGAGACATTATCATAACACTATTACATAAGTATGACAGCGTCCCAATATGTACAGTCTACTGTACTCGGGTTGGGAGTAGGTTTGCAGACGATTCACAGGGCCTACTGCATTAAGTAACAAGAACGATAAGTACGCTGATTACAGGAGTAAGAAAGTGATGGAAGAGAAAGAAGGTTAGACCTGGCTCGCTGACTATTCTAAGAGTGAAGCTCGCTGTTCAAGAAACATTACACCACTTACACCTTCTGTGGCAGGATTTCCAGGTTGCAGTGTCAGGAGTTATAACCTAGACTTTAGAAACACACTGAAATATACTATAGGTAAAGATGCAGTAGCCTTTAAGCAATATAATTTGTAGCAAAAGCATTTCTCGTATTAAAAGTCGTATTCAAAATATTCAGTTTGTGTTATATTTGATTTTTGTTTCAGATTTAAGTTAAAGCATATATAAACGGTCTCGTAAACTAGATAGTAAAATCATTTTTGTAGAAATAATACTTCATATGATAGATGCCTATGATCTGGTAGCAGTTTGATGAAATTATGTGAAGTTGTCACATCAAATATTGTATTTTATGATCCTTATTGCTTTCGTGCTTCTGCATCAGGCATAATAATACACTAATAGTTATTGCATTGGTTAATACCAATATTTGTGTTTCTACATTTTAAAATTTCCCCCATGATCTGAATTTTTAGAATAATTTTATAGATATTATGAAGATATTAAAGGCTATAATTTCTTAAAAGAGACGTGTGGCAAACATATGAGAGTTCCAAATAGCTCAGTACAGATAATCATTGTCCTGTATGGTCTTTGAAAATGTTTTGACATTTCCTGGCCTCAGAAAGAGATTCGAAATTGATTTCTTGCATAGGTCAGCGTTTCCCTGAGGATTTTATCCTGCACAACTCTCCAAGCCTCTGTCTCCCGTGGATTAAACCTCGCCAGACACAAGTTCTAATCGGATGGCGTGTATAAGTCGGTCCCAAGTGCATCGAACTTGTTTCTTTCCTAAGAACACAGCTGTAGCACTTCTAAAGGTTAAATTGTTTTCAACCTGCCAAGGTCTCCACCTACTTAACATGATACACATTCCTGTTTGAAGAACATTTATTCATGAAGACTTTAGGAGAACTAGTCAAATTCAAAATGCAATACTTATTATACAGGTCATAGCATGTAATCGCATACTGTAGAAGTTCTATACATATGTGTACTTAATATACAATTAAAATTCTTCATGATGTGTATATAAAGGAATTTGCTTAAAATATCCCTAGTATGTTTCCTTAGTCTTATGTCCAATAAAACAGACGAAAAGTTGCTATTAATGACGTGTTTTATTGCATAGATTCTTCTAAAGTAACTCCTAAACTTGGAAAACATTGATATTCATACTTTTAGCATACAAATTTGCAGCTGTAACGCAGGTTAAATGGCTTAAAATTGTCCTCTATTATAATTAAATTGATGAAAATTATATATAACGACGTAAGTAGTAAAATACTTGGTATTTTCATAGCGATACTTTTGTTATTTCATCCTGCGCCGTGGCGTAGTGGGCTAGAGCATGTGCTTTGGTTCGCTGTGTGGAATGCACCCGGGATATTATAACACCTGGTAGCTGCGGATGTTAAGCCCGGCTAAAGGACCGGTGCCTACTCAGCACCGTCAGGAAATTCAGGAACTATGCTAGATAGCGAAACCTGGGAGTGCCGAGATGCTGACCACATCTCCCTGTATCGGTTGGATGATCACTCACCTCTATCTTGTGTATGTGGGCGTGAGACCGGCAGTTCGGTTGGCAGGCTCCGGCCCACTTTGAGCTATTACGCTGTTAATTCTTGTCAAGAACTGCAAAGTATCCAACTCCATCTCTAACACGTTGGGTGATCTTGCGCCATTCTGGTTTATCGATCAACTTAGAGAAAATGTGTCAATCTTCTCTTCGGCGAAATGTATCGGCATTGGTCGGCAGTTCAGGTTTTCTTTTGTTACATTAAGGCTAATCAGTGGACGGAATGTATACTTAAAGGTGGTGTAGGTATACATAGTGCTACTTATTACTCGTATATAGTAGTTATATATAATAGGTTACGGTATTACATCCAGTCTAGAACACACGACTTTCAACCAGCTCTTCACAATCATAAACAATCATAAACGTTTTACCTTTAATTCTTGCAAAGAAAAGGATCCTGACGATTTAGTTTTAGACTTAATGTTCACATTAAGTGTTTACATCACATTCAGTATCAAAATTACTGCCCTAGTTTACTCTGAAGTAATACGTCGACAAATATGAACTTTTTTCTTCTATAAGAATTAAAATAACATTTACTAGAGATATTTTTCCCGCTGAATTCAAATATAATTTTATCTTTCTCCATTGTGCAAGAGTTTTGTATATTTATTTGAATTTGTATAATATTCTAAGAAAATCCGTAACTAGCTCTCCAACTCAAAATTATACTTTTCATTCTGACTTACCTAGAAAGTGATAGATAGAGATTTTTGTGCATATCTTGCATCTGGAAAGTCTCTCTTCTTGGTCCAACAGTAGTCAGCCAGCATAATGGAACTCCATTTGCCTTAGTACCTCTTTTCCATATTAGGAATTTGCTGATGAAAACCCTCACCGTGCACATCACTGACAGCTCCAAGATTTTCGGGGAAGAAGTCTAACTGAGAGCCCAAGAAGGGAATTTTTAAAGACATTTGGCATCCCATAGATTTTTAAGAATACAGATCAGTCACTATGTCACGATAGTTTTCTGTTTTATATATTACAAGAAAATTGAAACATAAACTTTTGAAAGACTGTCAGGTTGCCTTCTCCAGGGATTTAACATTCCCTCGAAATGGTCATCACCCATTTATGACCGGATTTGTGTTCCTATAAAAATTCCTTCTTTAAGTTTAGCATCACTGACTTTGGAGAATTTCGATTTCAGGTACAAGAATACATCAGACTGTTTATCCATAGCTCGGAGGAAATTTTTCATTACTCCTAACTTAATATGCAGTGGAGGTAGTACTACCTTTCAGGATTCACTAAAGGGACTTATGATACATTTTTCTGGCCAGAGATGAAATATTCACGTTTAGGCCATGATTTTTTAACACAGAGAGACTTCTTATCTCCAGAGGCACAAAAAACAGAAAAATTTGGTGAAAAAATTGCAAACCAAGCAATAAAGCAATGACATTTAAATCAACACGGATATTCCATTGACATTTTCCATACTGTATTTTCTCTAAAATTAATTTCATATTTTGATATTTCCCTTTTATATCAGCGGCATGCGCTACAGATATTGATGAAAGTTCATTGCCAATATATAGCAGCAGGCCTTCAAAATCACCTTAGACGAATCTATGAATAGTCGTCACTCATCAGGCCTGTGTTGAAGCCCAAGATTTTCCATAATTGAACAATTATCACTACAAAATAGTACCATTTTATTCAGAGAAGTCCTTGAAATCAATATGGCGGCAATGATAACTACATATTATTACTTTGTTTTGGTGTAGATTTCACCCTTTGAGTCTGGAAGTTAAACCTTCAGCATGCTACATAAATATAAATATTTGATACAAATGCTTCACCTATCTTAAGAAATTGGTGTTAATACTTCTTTCTAATGGAAAATGTGTGCATATTGAAACATCCATTTTCAATCCATTTGAAAGAAGTATTAACACCAGTTTCTTAAGATAAGTGATCCCTTTGATTCAAATATTTATATTTGTGTAATATTTGGTACTACACTGTGGCCAGCTTCATTTTCTAGGTAATCTTCAGCTTGCTGTTTAGACAGATTTAAATCCCGAATCATGTCATTAAAGTCTTCTTGATTGGGAAAGTGTGATGCTGATGAATAGTTATTGGCTTGATATGTAGGATCATTTTTATTTTCATCTGAAGCACTTTTAGTTTCAGTTAGCAGACAATCAAAGTTTTCACCTATGGTCATTTATATGATATCTTTTATATTTGTCGAACAGAAATAACAATCACTCAATTGATCTCTCGGTTTCCTCCAAATCATAGGAATTGCAAGTGGCATAAAATGTGTACCATTTTTCCACCCAGTCAGCAATCTAACACAACAAACATTTTTATCCAAAACATGAATGAACCTGCACAGCCTTGATTTATGGCTCTTCAGCATAATACTAAAAATCATTTCTTTATATACAAATTGGATAACATCGCAGCATATGAGCTAAAGGTTCCTATAACAGGTCACAGAAAACGCTAAAATCCGATTTCAAATAGTAGCTGTCAAAAAAAAAAAAAAAAAAAAAAAAAAAAAAAAAAAAAAAAAAAAAAAAAAACACTGTGCTGGATGGAAAAATTCTGTCCACACATTTGAATTCAGTATGAAAAAATACACTATATTCACTAATTAGATTTCTTGTGAAGAAAACCTTGTCGACTAGTGTAATCAATATGCCTGTGGTTTTTTTCCGTCTCTCAGGCAGCCCAATTTTAATTTACAGTAC
The DNA here is from genome assembly GCA_030765055.1 of Mantis religiosa. Lineage (NCBI taxonomy): Eukaryota > Metazoa > Arthropoda > Insecta > Mantodea > Mantidae > Mantis > Mantis religiosa. The sequence goes on along the minus strand of CM060957.1, from coordinate 66,523,740 downwards.
TTGTCTAGGAGAAAGTTATGAAATATCTGAAATTTAAACGACTGGATTTAAGAGGATACTATAAGTTTAAAAAACTTTTTAAATATTTTATTGTTTGCTGACGACTTAGCTATTGTACAAGATAGCGAGTCTGCCCTGCAAAAATCTATTTTTAAACTTAGTGAACTTTGTAAGAAATATGATATGAAAATTTCTTTTCTAAAATCAAAGGTAACGGAATTAATTGGGAAAGAACCAAATAGAACAAAAATAGTTATAAATAATCGTTGCGTTGAACAGGTAAGCGATTTTAACTACTTGGGAACTGATGTTAGTTATGACAAGGAATGTGATGTCAGCAATAAAATATGCAAATTTCAAAGAGTGTGTGGAACAATAAATAGAACATTTAGAAACAAAATACCTAAAGAAACAAAATTAAAGTTCTACAAAGTTATGGCTGTACCTATACTGACATACGGAAGTGAGACTTGGACGATAACTAAAAAGCAATAGAGTAAAATACAGGCTTCAGAAATGAAATTCTTGAGAAGTGTGAAAGGATGTACAAAGAGGGACTTAATAAGAAATGAATATATAAGAGAAGAGCTGGACATTTTTAATATGAATGATAGGTTAAAAGATCTCAAACAAAAATGGAAGGAACTTGTTGAAAGAATGCCATATAATAGACTTACAAAACAAATATTACAGTATCATCCTAAAGGTAGGAGATCGGTGGGCAGACCCAGGAAACGATGGCTGAAGGACTTTGAAGGCGGAACAGGCACTTGATTGTCTATGCCATGAAGTGAAGAAGAAGACTATAAGTTTTAATGTACTGCCTGAAAATTTTAAGAATTCAGAAATTTGTTTTATAACTTAACGTCTTTTAACCCAGGGTTAACTAATAATTCCTAATTCCTTCTGGATACTAAGGAGACGTAATAGCCAAGATTGCAACTGGAACCCTGTTATGTGTGTGTGTGTGTGTGTGTGTGTGTGTGTGTGTGTGTGTGGGAGAGAGAGAGTGAGAGAGAGAGAGAGAGAGAGAGAGAGAGAGAGAGAGAGAGAGAGAGAGAGAGAGAGAGAGAGAGAGAGAAGTGAGGTAATGCATTACTAAAATATTCATAACAAATTACCCGATATTTTCTGATATATGTTCAAAGACTGCGGCCATTCCAAAAACATGCGGCATTCCCAATTCTTCAGCACTATCTAAATTCTTCTAATTTACAAAACTTAACAGTTTCTGTTTCATTTTTGGAGCTATTTCTTGGAAGCACGTGGAGGGATGCTTGTAGCTTAAATCCGTCGTCCTGAAATCACCAAAGAAGCGCTTGCTCAGCGGGAATATTGAAGTTTTAGAAACAATATTATTATATACCCTGAGACGATTCAAGTTTTGAAAATTAATCTTCTTAAAAGGCAAGAAGCAGGAGTAAAGAGATTCACTAACTTTGTCAATACGTACGAAATACATTAAATTTCCTCACTGTAGCCTTAATGTTGACTATACTCGCTCCCTTCGGCAGTATTCTTCTCTTTCCCTTTCGCTGATTTATATACATGCAAGAGAACATTTTATTGCTTTCTGTTAAACTTATTCGTCGGTGTTTCTAATGTATTGCTTAAGGATGTCAGGACCCGCAGGAATTCCGGATTAACCAAAGTCTTCGCTGGAGTAAATTAAATGTTTCTCATATCTCTCAAGGAAAGTGTTTATTTAAATTAAAGCACACAGACATCGATCCTTATCATCTGCATGAAGTAGTGGACAGTACGTGCTGTCATAATACAGCGTCGATGGTATATAAAGAGTGAGTGGGCAGGGTCACCGAAGACACAAATTCCTCTCTACAAGAAAATACAAAAGAAAAGAAGAGTAAATCAGGATAAACATATCGAGATAAAGCAGCTTAAATGCAAATGCAAGTAAGTCATTAATACTAATATTTTCTAAGCTATATGTTAGCCAAGAACAGCTGAGTCAGGTACATAAGTACAACACACTAAACATACTGCAAAATGACAAATTAGCAATTAATAGTACACCATTTACAAATTCTAAATTCATTTACTTTCCTTTCTCCAATATCAGCTTTCTCAGTAAATAGATTATTATAATTTACCTTAAGTAGAATTTAACCTCTCCATTCTTCATTTCTCTTATCAGCCAGTAGCATCCAGCATAACCCCAAACTTCCATTGCAGGTGATAAATAACCTAATATATATTATAGAACATTAGTAGTCATCGGAGTAGATAAGGCGGTACCGATAAGCAAGCATGAGGTTCTTAGGAGTTGCTACCCTAATGACCTCATAGCGCCAACACCCTGCACTAGGAGGAGACTGTTCCTTCAGTGATGGATTGGCTATTATTGGCTATTTATTTATATATCTATCTCATTCATTCATTCATTCATTCACTCATTCATTTAAATGTTTACTTCCATTCCTTCGTACCCATATACACTGCTGAGATGAGCACTCATAGATGCATAGATGTGCGATATATTCTCGCAACATCTTCATAACTAACGTTTGTTTCAAATAACATTCCCCCGCTGACATGTATCATTCCGCTTTCTACTGCCTTCCCTTTTACTCTAATTGGCTAATGCTTTCTACGCCATTGGCGATGTCACCAATACCAACAAACGCAGCTGCTATCGTTTGTCATCCCGAGAGGCAGGTTTGAAGTAAAGGATCATCCTCTCTATTTTGTTTAAAAATTAACATGTATTCCAGAAAAATTAACTTTGTTACGTAATATACCTATTTGATAAGGTTATGAAAATATAAATCTGACAATTTTCTTCGAGCATATTTTGATATATCATCATATTAAATGACGAACTCATTTTTACTGCACAGCAGTCTGCACCACGACTACAGCCAATGGTGATGAGGTCACAGAAGCATTAAGAGATACGGGGCAAACAGTGTATACTCACATAAGATCGCCAAACATGAAGGCAAACGATGAATGCTTTACACATACACGCTCTTTTACTAACTCAGGTCTTACCGGCATATAACTCCCCACCAACGTTGCTATATATCCTTTCTAATTTTCAGAATTTTATATCCGTGTTTAGCAACTGCCGAAAATAAGGAATTGCAAAGAACACATTCCGCTAACTTTCTTCCATATTGGTATCATTGTAACCTTATTGCACAGGCCGTACTACTTATACATACTAGTTGCTTTTTCTTAACAAGCAGTGGCAGTACCTTTATTGAAGTAGTGTGTGTCTAAATGCGCTTAATATAATATGCGAAAATAATAATTTGAAATTATTTGACTAGCTCTCTATTATTTCCATGCAAAATTATTTAACTTATCTATTAATATTTCAAGTATCAGTAGTTTATTCTCCAAGCGTATGGTTAAGATATCGTACATATCAGGCAAGATTTATACCAGAAGATAACGTGTATTCAGGGAATAAAAGTATAATATGAAGTTTCTTTAAATGCATGCAACAGCTGTTAATGTAACTACTAATTAGAATAGTTTTACTAACCACAATTGAAATTAATTACGGTTCAAAAGGTTACTTAGTTTAGGTTTTTAGGTTATGTGGTGTTCTAAGAAAGCAGGCCTCGTACTCCTCTGCTCATGTAGGACAGTATTTAATGATTAAGTTGATAGTTTCAATTAATTTTGAATTTATGATACTGAAAAGTAGAATATTAACATTTAATTTTGTATGGCATAAATATAGTGGTTCGCGTAACTAAGTTAAGCATTTGCGCACATTTTCTCTTTGAAATATCTCAATATTAAGGGGAGTATTTGCGGAATTTTCAAACATGATTTGTCTAGAAAACTCTTTTAAAACATTAAAATTTTAAAACAAGTGCATTTATCTTGGAAAGAACTACTTTTGCGTTCTTTGGAGCGTAAACTTCCGTTTTGACGTGACTCTATATTTAGTCAATAAACCAGTCATTCAAAAAATCTAAATTTCAACTCACACTCTTTTATTATTAATAGTTTAGTGGCCTTTACTCGTTATATTTACTTTATAAATATAAGTATTGTATTCCACCAAAATTGATGGATAAATCAGCGGATTTGTTTGTGTTGAAGCTTAAGTACAAAAAGCAGAAAATTTATCAGGGATCTGTGTGTGTGATATAAATCTAAAATCAAATATTGGGCAAAATATCCCACATTTTAATTCTTATGAATCCTCCACCCCAAATTACACTTTACTTCAGATATTTTATTTGCTTACATTGTTCAAACTATTTTGATTAAGATACCAAATGTATAAATTGCAACACTTATTAAGAATCAAAATTGTAACTTCATTTTCGGTAAGTTCATAAAATTTACATAACAGTGAAACCTTAAGAGATTAAGAATGATACAACACACAAAACGTACTGAACTCCTTGAAATAAAACCTTGAAAAATATTTGTTACTACAGATATGAAATGAATAAATGCTGTTTTTATGGGCCCTTTAATTTTTTTCAATGTAAAATTAAGGAATTTAAATTGTTAAACTGAAATGACTCTAAAGATTTGACAACCTCTTTGTTTAACTATAGTTTCCATTATATTTAAAAAAATAATAAGAATACTGTGAAGATTGATGGATTTGTTTTGAAATAATATACCTTTATTATGAATAGTTTATAGGTAAATGCGTGAGAAAATTTATATGAAACAACCAACCTACAAGCAATTGTAAATATTTTCTAAACCAAACAAATCACCAGCACTTTGTCACGCTAACACTCTTTTTTCAGAACATGCTTTAACTTGGATCTTATTTTACTCTGTGGCATTACATCACATCTCTTGAATAGCTCCACTTCTGAGCCCTAATACTCCGGAGTAAGCCCTGAATAATATGTTTTCCGCATTCCTGCACTTATTCCTGGATTTTTCTCTTTACCACATACCGAGTCATGTACTTCTCCCACTTTTTCCGGTGCAAGAACTGTAAGTGGTGCTCCATTTCCCACATTCTTTTTGTAGCTGCCGGTAGCACGGTTCTCCATTATTAAGCGTTATGTACTTGTATGAGACTGTATTTTGAAGAAGAATTCTTCGTACTACAAAGAGCCGACAAACTGCATGCGTGAACAAAAAGTGTAATGTAAGGAATGTTCTATCATTAACAATATCCAAGCGAGAATAAAAATTTTTGCGTAATTATAGCAGGTCAATTAAGTTATATTCAGAGCAATTAATGATTTTATTTCCCCATAGTTTCCCAGTTTATATAAACGAGACTGAATAACAGAATAATTCACTTCGTTCAAAATAGTCGAGATTTAACCGGTTATATGTTTAGAAATCCCGAGCCAAAAAATAAGGCGTTTAAAAAGGTACTCTTCCACCTTGTATGCTTATACTTTTGAAGGGCAGTGTCATGCAATTCAACTATTTGTTCAAAAAATACCTAAATTTCCATTTTAGGTCAGTTTCTTCTGAAGATGTGACGCAAATATTCTCAGCCTAAATTATATTTTCCTTTGGAGTAAGATTCATTTGAGAAAATAAGTAAAATCAGCGGAAAACCTTTCCGCCAAAAATACTTTTTGCCCAATTTTTCGGCACATAAATTTTTAAGTTTCATTCTTCTTCAAAAGTTCCTTTTTATTTTTTGTATTAGGGTAAACCATAAGTGATAAACGCTAACTACACAAGACTTGTAAATATTTTAATACACCAGTTATTAAAATAAACGTTTTTAGTGGCATTAACCAATTCCGATACCCATTATAACATATGTTCGTCTTTAGGTCCTCCAGTGTTCTTTTAAATTGCTGTTTTTCTTCACTAATTTCTCACAAATTAACATTTTGACGGCTAAATGACATGAATATGATCTCGTTTTCATCATTTTTGAAGCTGTAAAATTTCTGCAAAGATTAGTCTCGTTTAGAATGAAATAAATACAAAAATAACCTTTCATAGGAATTGTTTAATAAGAAACTCAAATTTACGATAGTCCTAGTGAAGCTCCTATCCTTAGCATTTGTTTTTATTCCCTGATAATAGCTATTTCTTAGTCCTTAGCGAACCGCTTCAAGTTCGTTGTTTGCAAATTATTTCCCCCAAGTTGTCCTTCCTGCTTGCATGACAGTTAAACTCAAATGGTACAAATTTCCAAGTATAATTCACAAGCAACCGTGGCTGCTAATGGAAAAGCATTTTGAAAATGTGCTTAACCTTTTCTTATCATTTGATAATGTTCAAAATTGCATACCTAGTTCTGTGTGAAGCTTCTCGTATTATCCCTCTTTCCTTGATTTTCATAGGTGGTCTGAAAAGTTTCCAACCTAATAAAGATACAAGACATTTTTTTCAGAATTTTTAATTTTTTTTCAACATAATCTCCTTATAACTCTATACACTTCTTCCAGCGAAGCTGCCATCTCTGTAACCAGTCCAAGTAGTATTCGGCGTTTTTCGCTGCCAAATAATTGTTCACGAAGGTGATTACCTCTTCATTTGACGACAATCTCTGTCCTACGGGCGCAATTTTCAGATGAGGGAACAAAAAGAAGTCGCTTTGGGCGAAAGAAAAAAGTATTAATCAATTTAAAGGTATTATTTGAGGAATAAAGAAATATTACATTTAACAGAATTAAACTGTAATCCTAAAATATAAAAAAATTTTGTGCACCTTACACCAAAATGTAGAAAAGTAAGCTATTAATTTTTTGTTAAATTCATATGAAAATTTAATAAATCCTAATATTGCTACTATAGATCTGATGAGTAAGGCGAATGGTCAAGCAATTGAAGCCGCAATCCATGGATTTTTGCCGTTGCAACCGCTAAGCTGTGAGAGGATGCGTTGCCTTGGTGAAACCAACTTTATCTTTACTTTTATTTTTCTACCTTCAGTTTGTCAAGTAATTATGCGTAGTATGCTCCTGTAATGGTTTTTCCTTTTTGAACATAATTGATTAAAATAACTCCATAACTCCATGACTATCACAGAAATCACTTGCCATCACTTTTCCAGCCTAGAAAATCGTTTTTACTTATTTTGGACTCACCTTTTGGAATGTATTTTTGTTTCGTGCGTATAATGGTGTATCCAAGATTCATGTACACTAACTATTCGGCACCAAAACTCGGATTTATTGCGCCTAAACGTCGCCAACAGAGCGCTGGAAGTGTTCATTCGAAAACGATTTTGTTCTAACGTGAGCAAACGTGGCACCAATCGCGGGAACAGCTTTCTCACGTCTAAATGTTGATTTAATAGGTGACACACACGTTCTTTTGACATCTTTATAGCCTCTGCTATCCCCTTTCACTATAATTCGATGGTTGTTTAGCACCATTTGGCGAACTATGGTGATGTTCTCGTCGGTAGTTGCAGTTTTTGGACGTCCCGAACGTTCGTCTCCCAAGCTGTTACAGAGGCGCTTATATTCAGCTCCCAAAATTTCACTGCGTTAAAAGATGGTGCAGAGTCTCCATACATAGAATCGAACTCATCTATGATTTGTGTAAGCTAATTGTGCTTAAAAATATTTAATGACAGCCCGAAACTCGATTTTTCCATTTTCATTAAATCACTCCCATGAACTCACTGAGTTATATATATTACAGCTGTTCCCACTGTCTCATACATAAGAACTGAGAGTCCAAATTGGCTGAAACAGTGGTGAGTAACTGTCAACAGGTTAATTAACGAAATTCACTTGCTTTTATTTATGAGTGCTGCCATCTTCATGTTGAGTTCGGAAACAATTCAGACCACCCTCGTAATCCCTTGTTTTGATCTAAGAGGAGGACTGAAGAGTAATTCTCAAAATATATGCACACACATAAAATTCATCTAAAAAGAATATTCGCCAAAGCCGTATCATATTTCATTGAACCCTACAAAAGGTTAAGAGGTCGTCAATTGAAGACATAAGTGCACAAATTGGATATACGGCGTTGAATAGGCCAGCATATCTACTAAATTCGTGTAGCTGATGATGTAATTTGCAGTTTTCATACTTCTTTTTCTGTCTCTGTGTAGCATTGGTTTATAAATGGAGATATAATTAAACGCAGATCTACGAGATAAAAGGAGATTACGGGTATTTCTTATGCATATTCAGATAACCCGTAATAAAAGGCTGGCAGAACTAATGCTTTAGACCGTTCTGAAGCATTACACAGAAGTGGATTTCGGCGCAAGAAACCGAATGAATAATGCCACAAACTAAAAAGAACCAAGGAAAACAGCTGACAGTTCAATTTACATAAATGCAGAATACTGGGTCTTGCTTTTTAAAGACCGCTGGTGCACGCGCTGGGTGCTTTAAAATCCGAACAGCGCATTCCGCTCTTCTTTTGTTCCAAGCCTTGTGTTTATTTTCATAGGTTAATCAACTTGTGCCCACGCTGCGAAAGTTGCCATAGCTGGTGAGCGATACCTTACTGCGGTTTATCTCCAACCTGTGGTTTCTGGGCGGCGCAAGAGGACACTGTCTAAAATCAGATTTACCTTAACAAGGGAGAACTCTTTTCTGTTGAAGCCCATTTTGCAGGAATTCAAAACGTAATACATTTTATGAAGCACGCAACATTAAACATTGTGCCTACCTATTACCATTTACTGTTTCTTTTTATTTTTTACATAACTAATACAGACAATTCATATTTTTTCAATCCAGTTATGTTATTAGAAAGAAATATTTGAAGTAATAGTTAAATCAATTCATTGTAGGTATATCTGAAATAAACAAAACATAATTCAGTCATTGCCCACCTCGATAGCGTATATGGTAGCGTGTCTGCCCCACGTTCAAGGGGCCATGAGTTCGAATCTCTGTCAGGGTGAGTTACCTGGATAAGGTTTTTTCCGGGGTTTTCTTTTATCCTTAAAGATGAATGTTGCGTAGCTCTAAGCTCCATGGACCCTGGACATTTAAGCATCATTTCACCAATTTCATTCATCGTCCGATATGACTTAACGTTGGAGGACGTAAATACAAAAACAAAAATAAAAAAAAAAAATCATTCAGATGTCACTGTATGCTGACCCATAAATTTCAATCCTTCCGTGCCATTACGTGAGGATCTGAATGAAGCATTTACAACACAAGTATTGAGAAATATCATTCATAACAGCGGATATATTGGAAATGGCTATAAAAGGAAAACATTATTTGCAAGTTTTAAATAACATACCTAAATATTTCTACGCTTTGTTTGCTTTATTTTATTTGCCTCATTTAAGCAACAGTTTACAAATTTACTTTCGAAAATGAGGTCTTCAAAGACTACTCTCATTATCAAAATATATGCATTGTTCATTATATAAATTACTGGAACATCTCATATTTAAATCAAAATCGTAACGTAGTTTTGAAAAAGTAAAAATAAAATGAAAGCTCTACGTAAAGGTTAGCTGGCATTAGGGAATTCTGCAAATAGTGGCGGTGTATCGTGTGAGGGCGGGGTTGCTGAACTTAAAGGGACATATCGCTTTCTGCTTGTACACACACACACGCACGCACACACACACACACACACTCACACACACACAAACCTTCTTTTCCAAAATTGCCTCTTATTGATTCAAGGGTTCCAAAACATATTTCTGGTGAAATTTTGATTTTGAAATTTTTAGTAAAATTAAATAGTTTTTCTGCTTAGGTTCTATATCTAAGAAAGTAAAATGTAATATAAAAGTATATGTGTAACATTCGCAAGTATTTCTTTAGGCGTTAGGAAATTACTATGAAATTTTGATGCAAAATAATAACTTAGCGCGCTTATATTACAAAGTTTTGCTGCTAATGAATTCGGGCAAAAGAATATTCATATCTGGACATTATACAGGGTTGTTCTAAATGATTATCAGGGCTTCATAAATTTCTAAAGGGAGAAAATGCCATTTTTATGTACGGTAAAGGTTAGACAGGCAGTCAAAGTTTTAAAAGGGTAGAGTCAGACAGAAAAATGCAATGTCATAGCCGGGATTTGAATCACGGATCTTCTGGTCTCCAAATAGCCGCTCTTAACTATTTTACCGGGGAAAGCACGCATCAGTTCGGGAACTTAAATGTCATGCTGGCACGTTGGCCTTAATAGCTCAATGGTTAAGGGCGGCTGGACGGAGACCAGAAGTTCCGTGGTTCAACTACGGCATTGAATACTTCCGTCTGACTCTACCCTTTCATAGTGCGTCCTACACGCCACTGTATAGTTTTAAAGGACAATTAATGTTTCAAAGTTTTGTTCTGCATCAACTGTACATAAGGTACCACCAGATGGCTGTAATAGCAGCGGAACGCCGATTAACGGTAAGGAGAAGGCTTTTTGTGCCCCTGGGGCCTACTGCGGTAGGTACAGGATTGGTGATCCTAGGGTTCCTAGCCAAATCTCTCGATTGAGTGCCTCTGAGTGGTGAACCAAACGCCCAAACAAGGTCCACATCCGTTTTTACCCTTATCTAAATAAACTAAGGTAAATAAAATTAAACTCAAATTAAAGTCAAAGCGAAGCAAAAGCAAAGCCAGAGCGTGATCAGATCGGAACCAGAGTGGAGCCTGAGTGGAACCAAGGCAAAGCCAAAGTAAAGCCAGAGCAAAGTAAGAGCAAAGTCAAAGCAAAGTCAGAGTAATGCAAGAGCAATGCTAAAGCAAAGCCAAAGCGGAGTGGGACCGGAGCGGGGACGGAGCTTTGTCAGAGCCATGCCAGAGTCAGGTTAGAATGAAATCAGAGTGAAGTTGGAGTGAGGCTGGAGCGAAGCCAGAGCGAAGCCAGAGCCAAGTCAATACCAAGTTAGAGTAAATTCAGAGTGAAGTTAGAGTGAGGTTAGAGTGAAGCCGGAGCGAAGCCAGAGCGGAACCGGATGGTGTAAGCCATCACCATAGCATCTTGATTCGTGTGTGGGTAAATATGGACTATCGAGTAGATGTGTGTAGAGTGACAGAAGGTACACATATCCAGTATTTGTAATGTATGTAAAACAATCTTATGAGTTATAGTACACAATAAAACAAGATTCATATTCCTTCGTCAATTACACTGTGAGTTATGAACTTTTGTAACCCCGAAAATCATTTAGAATAACCCTGTATATAGCAGATTCTGTGCTATAGCTCTTGAAATTCTTTTCTCTTTACAGGACCCCCAGAAGAGGAAGGGAAAACAACAACATACCGCTTGAGAAAATTGTAACTATTTAAATAATTAAAATTAATACATTAATGTGTTTAAACGAATATTTTTTTTCTGGATAAACACTTCATTTAACTCGACTTACCAACTAGATTCATAGGCTGGCTGAAAATTAAACTTAACTTGCTAGTTTATTCATACTTGGGGCATTTTATGAAGAAAAGAGTGTTTTAGAGCTTTTTACGTAAAGATTAGTCTGATGTGGAGGACTTTTCTGAAAATCTTCGTGTTGTATTCCTGGAGACCTGAATTAAAACCCACTCTTCGTGTCAGTCACGTTTCGTTTTTGAGATATATTGTTCAAATGTGTAGCGTTTAACCCCCGCTTTTACTACATACGGCACCGCAGGCGGTGACACTGGTGATACATGAGATGAAGATGGAGCACCGGTGGAATGAGATGACGGGGTAAACCGGAGGTCCCGGAGAAAACCCACCCCAGCGGCGTGTTGTCCACCACAAATCTCACTTTGCGGTCACCTGGAATCGCACACGGGCCACCTTGGTGAGAACCAAGCGGTCTAAACACTGAGCCACGGCGCGGCCTATATATTGTTCAGATATATATATGTATATATATATATATATATATATATATATATGCGCACTCATATTATAGCCCGCCTCGGTAGTGTAGATGGTAGCATGTCTGCCTCACGTTCAAGAGGTCCCGAGTTGGAATCTCGGTGAGGGTAAGTTACCTACCTGGATAAGGTTTCTCCTTCAAGACGAATGTCAGGTAACTCTAAGCTCCATGGACCCTGGGCTCATTTGAGCATCATTTCAGCCAGTTCATTCACCGTGCGATATGACAACGTTGGAGGACGTAAATTACAAAAGAGAAAAAAAACTTATATTATTCTTAAAAATACTCTGTTTGGATTCGGGAAGGCTCAGAAAGTATATTTTGTTAACATTTCATTTTCTTATATACGTTCTCCAACGTCATGTCATAACGGACAATGAATTAAATGGGTGAAATGGTGCTCAAATGAACCCAGGTTCCACAGAGCTTAGAGTGACCAATTGTTATCTTTCAGAATAAGAAAAAACGAAGAGGGGACGACCCAGTGGCCGTGGATAAGGCACTGCGGTTTGTTGCGGAAATTAGTTTTATTAAACAAGTGTGACTTGTATTTTATATTTTTTAATTTTAGAGATTTTAAATTATTAGTCTTTAGATAGTTTTTTATGTCCTTTTAACAGTTGAGTTTTTTATTATATTTTACCTTTTTAGCTAAATGTTTGGTAGCTTTTAGGTTTTAGTGTTGACTTCGGGCCCAAATGACCTTGTTGTCGACGGGCCCTAAAACACCACACACTCACTCACACTGAACGTGAGACAGATATGCCTCCATCTACGCCACTGAGGTAGAAATCGTGGTAATGAATTTTTAGGTTGCATACAACTCTTTTCTTGCTGTAGTAAGTGGTAGAGAAAGCAGTTCTGTTTTGCAAGAATAGTTTTTAGAATAAAATGCAATAGCAGATAGAGGCATTAATATATCGGTTTTGTATGTTTTGCAGTTTAAACGCTCACAAGTCCCAGACAAATGAGTTGTTGAACATACTCTTGAATTAACTGTACCTCAAAGTATGCCTTGCCCAGGAGTTTCTTTATTGAAATTTTACTGCTATGAAGAGAGAACAAGTCAGTGAGGCAAACTTTAGCTAGCAATTAATACGCTCAGTAGAGTCAAATGTGAAAAATGTGCAGAGAACCTTTCCCCCTTTATTAGGAACTTGCGTTTTCCCTGCTTATCGCGACTTTTATACAAACTTATCGAGTATTGCCAGATCGATCATAACTGTTCTCATCTCCATGTATTACTTTGGTGTTACTGTTAACTATGCATCACTGCCGAGCTTGTGGTTTTACATAATCCCGACGGTAGTGGTGTTTCTGAAGTTGGCTGTCAGTTCCACGGCTCTCACACAATGTCGATCTTCAATCGATAGTCTTAATAAGTTTGTGAAACACTAACTTCTCTTCGGTGTTTCGGCTGTCGAGAGCTAAGAAGATCGGGGTTTAAAAATCTGTAAACCAATTAACAACTAAGTTGATTCAGTGTAACTCTTGAGTGCCACTACATAAACGTGCTAATTAAATTCCAAGTTATACAAATAAAAATCAGAGGAGTTGGGTAAAACGGAGATAGTGCAATTTACAACTACTGATTATTATTATCATCATTGTTATCAATATTATTAAAGGTTGGTTAATGCTGGAAACAAAGGAAATTATAATAATTTGGAGAGGTTGTCATCTTTATAAAATACAACAATATTAACTCCTACCAGGCACCTAGCCAAAAAGGAATACTAAGGACAGTATATCGTAGTGAATAAATATTTTCTAGTCAGCACTATGTTTGAAAACAAAGTAGACCAGTTAAGAGGTTTTCTAAATATGTAAAGGTCTATTAGCTAGTCCTAAGAGAAAATGGATATGGGACTAAAGCAAAAAGTAATGTCTATATACCGGGTGATTTAAAATAAACACCTACAAATGTATACTATGCGGGAGACAAGCTAATCATGACGTAAAGAGGAAGCACGTCCGTAACATTAAGTTTAGGGCCATTGTGGAACGTTCAAGTTTGATAGAGCTTCTACCGTAGCGACGAGTACGCATTCCACTCAAAAATAAAAGCATCACATCCTGCATGAAAGCTTAATGATACATGGATCAATGTACGAGATCAAATTATAACATTTTGTGTGCTCAGTATTTGAAACCCTTTCGTTAGTGAGTGCTTGATGTGCCGCAATTGAGAAGTAATTTTGAGCACTTCAGTTACAATCACATACAATCACATCTTAGTGTTCATAAGCCCGGTTGCATATAAATCGTTAATTGCAGTTTATTTATAATCGAAGATCAAAATTGAACCAAGTTTACGAACCCGCGTGGGTTGTAAAATGCTGATCTTAGATAAGATGAACGCCGTTTAGTACTGATCTGAGATCACAAAAGCAAATGCAGCAACATCGCCAAACGTCGAAAGGATTCGAGAATTATTGGAATTATTCGACTCTGTTTAATTCAAGTGCACAGAGTAGCCAATCTGGACATAACAAAAACTAAATAAATCTTTCACTTTATGGTTGTTTGTCCTAGCAATAATGTTGTTTTAAATAAACAATATAATAATTTACTCCATATTGAAACGCTATTTATCAAAAGTTAATCATTTTACTTACTTGATCCCCATTATATGCCCAATGTACATCTTCTTCATTTTCATCTGTCTACAATACGTGAGCTGGAAAATATAAACAAAAAGTGGCAGATAAGCTCTGACATTATTCTTTTTTCCTTACTTTATTTCATGCAAGAGAACTTCAATGTCACATAAAATAATGGAGAAATCAATCGAAATCAATCGAAAACCGTAAGAGGTACAGGATGATAACTTAATGGCTTTCCATTGCATTTCTATATGGTTAGATTAGACTAAATGATTATATATATGAAGTGAAATTACATATATCGAATCATAAACCCAGGATGAAATCTTCAATTGGCTAGGAATGGAACCCGGTCTCTTTTTAGTGGTAGCCAGTAACTCTAAACGCTACACCACAGGCGAGGACCGCATTAGTTAGTAATCGTTGAAAGAAAATTTTGGACGTGATACACTCTCAAAAAGAACAATACGACTTCTCTGAAAACAGCATTTAAATGTCAGGCTTCCACTGCAATGGAAACGTGCCAACTTACAGGAACCACGTAAGTGTTTGCATGATTGAAAATGTTATTCATTCCCGTATTAAAGTGTTTACTCCAAATATTAACACCTTTAAACATAAATAAATGGTATTAGTAACAGAAAATAGTAATAATGATGGCAATAAATTGCAATATTAACGCTAACGTTATTTATGTTTATTGGTATTTTTTATTATGGAGAAAATTATAAGATAATTAAAACTGGCAGGATAATATTTTTATCTTTTAAAAGAAATTTGATCATCTGAATTAATTAAAATTTGTGCTGAATGCAAGTATTTAGGAATTAAAACCCCTTATGTCTGCTTTGAATCTGAAGTGAAATAAATAAATATAACACTAAAATTCCTGATCAACTTCAATGGAGCAGCATTTAAATAATGAGTAATAAATTGCGGAGTAGAAATTCGGATATGGCAGTCAAACTAAACTTTTAAATTTAAATTAAGAGATTAAAATCTTAATAATAGCTAACCTATACTGGATTACAGACCTATTACTGCTGTAGAACCCTACAGTAGTTCCGAGTTCGGCTCCCGGCTATGTTTCAAAGAAAGGTCATCGAAATAGCTTACCAGTTAAAGAGAGACTTAAATACAAAAATACAAATAGAGATAAATAAAACAAATAATTAGGTAAGTAAATATATAAATCCCTGAATGACGGAGAAGGGAAAGTCTAAGAAGAACATGGACATA
The DNA here is from genome assembly GCA_030765055.1 of Mantis religiosa. NCBI lineage: Eukaryota > Metazoa > Arthropoda > Insecta > Mantodea > Mantidae > Mantis > Mantis religiosa. The sequence continues at coordinate 66,508,158 of CM060957.1, read as the reverse complement.
ACAAATTACGGAAGCCATGAAATACCCTTAATACAAGACGAATTGCCAGTGATTGAAGTGAACACTACTTTTCAAACATTTAGGTTCAAAAACACAGAGGTCGTTTATCTCTATAATTTTGAGCTTCATAGCTCATAATAACGCTTTTAGAATTAATGAGAGAAACACAGTTACGGAACTGTTAACGTGGAACAAATCGACTTCAAGAAGGCAAACGAAGGAAACAGAGTTACCGTCATAGAGTGCGTTAACTGGCTTTTCGCTATCACTTAGACGTTTAACAACTTTCATTACATATTATGGCTCTTAATTAAGCGATAAAATACACCACTGATGCTTGAAAACATCATTGTATTTTTCTCAGAAATCTTCCCTTATAGTTTACATCACTGGAAATAGCATTCCGAAGTCGCTATAGCCTGCCTATATTACTGCAAAAAAATGCAGCTTCTTATTTCTTTCTTGCTATTCGCTGTTAATTGCCTCTAATATTCTTCTCTCGTTATGTCTCCACTTTAAAAATGTAACTCTTTCTTACAGAAAAGTTTACTCGTATCTTTAACAAAATCAGGAGAGGGATGTCACATGAACGCGTATTGCAAGATGCACTGAAACATATGTACAGCAATGTCGATAATTTAAAGTAAAATTGTTCTTGTTTAAGTTGGCTCTCAGTCAACATTGTCTGCATTTACTTTAGTTTCATTAAAATAAAAAATTAATACCAAAATTGAACCACTTTGCAACAACAAAGTGCTAGTTGGTATGAAGATAACTTTCTAAAGCGTCAAAACAATAAATGAATCTATAATAATATAATATATAAAGCATTAGTTACCAGATAGGTACTGTAGTTAATACTAAATGTAAATTTTGCAAATGAAATAAGAAATATTAATATTAAAAACTGGATCAGAACTATCAATTAGTAAACGTAGTAGCACTTGTCACAAATTAAAGTGAGTTTATAAAGTAAATAAATACTTCACCAATAATTTAGTTACCTAACTTAAGTATAATCGTAATTATTATGAGTAGTTGAATTAAAATTTGGACCTTTTCAATTATGTATAATTTTATAACGTAGCTAACTAAAGTTTTACATCTTATTTAATAATAAAATTAAAAATATTCCTATCAATATTAAATAATAGTATGAAAACAATAACTCTTACTGCTACCGCTACTACTGCTGTCATTCGACCATGAATAATGATGATGATGATGATGATGATGATGATGATGATGATGATGATGATGATGATGATGATGATGATGATGCATAGTAGTTTCTAGCACTACAGCTTCCAAATTTTGACTGGCTTGATCAGATTGAATGGACCTTCATGGAGTTCAACTTCGGTCCAGTCTATAAGGCAGGCTGTGCTCACGAACAACGGTGTACACTCGCCTCATAGATTCTGCCCTCAGCATGCAATACAGCTCGGCATTAGGGGAAAGCAGTCACCACGGCTGAATGAAATATCTTATAATGACGTATCTGACATTACCTTATCGAATAAAGCACTTTTTGGTGCACTGAATACTGAAGAAATCCCTTTTCGGTAATCAAAAACATTTCTCATCTCAAAATACTCAACAGGATTTCTCGATTAACACTGAGATTAAGGCGTATAGGAAAGGACATGACAATATTGGCATAAAACACAAGGTCTTACGCTACGTCTTTGGTCCAGTGACCTGTATTAACAATAATAAAGATGAACTTTTACTGTGTCCTTTAATGCAGTTGTACATTGTTATTCAGAAATAAGTTATATTTAAAAGATTTATAAATAAACTCATAGTTTAAATATAACTTTCTAACCGGTTTTAAGCTTCTGTTGAAGGGGTCCTTTCGATATTCTTTTAACTGAATTTATTAATTTGCTTTTGTACTTAGTTTTGTGGTCACTTTTCAACATTGATCTGGCAAATAATAAATAAAAATATAAGAGCAATCTACATGGAAATAAATAATAAAGATTTGGAATATATTCTCCGGGGTTAGAACTTCGGTACCGCGGTATGAGATTACAGATTGTTTCATTATTTATTGTAATATTCTCTATCATATTCCCCTTCATCCGAATTCCGAGCACTGTTGCTACACACGTCAGGTACTATTCCGAACACAGTTGGAAACGACTGCGTTACGAGATTTCGATGTGTTTAATGTTAGCTTCTCCAGGCTATAAATGAATTAAGCTACAAATCTGACACTATTAAGAAGGGATCGTTATATTTCTTGAAAGAGTAATATTTTGTATGTGCAAACAAATTGCCACGAAAAGTGGTTTAGAACTAGACACATGCCGTGATTGAGATCAAAGTTTTATTTAGGAGGACGTGTTAGTATTTACATACGTTCCCTGTACACCAGTTGAGCAACGCATACGTAGTTCTTCAATTGGTCCCAAATAAACAAACGCAATGCTGTCCCTCCTGAGTATGATTTGTCAAAACTCTCGCATTCATGTTTCATACGTAAACAGAGCATGCGACAAAAGACCGATTACATAAATATTAAAAACATATGAAGCCCATACTTCCTTAAATATCCCTAAACTTGAAGCGTAATCCAGTACACCTGCTACACTGTTTCCAATTTTAGACAATCAGTCCAGAACCGATAGCTCATTCGCAACAATGTCATTTGACTACATAATTTCCGTGTATATTATAACCTATATTTTACTTTTTCAGTGTGAAAAAAAAACCTTTTCTGCTGCCTTTTTTTAACATAATTGTCTATAATGCATTGTTTAAAATTGTCGACAATTTAATGATATGAATTAATTTCAATATGTACATTATATTGAATTGTTTTAATATTTTAAACCCCTGTTTTAATGCTATTGTAGTGTAATATAATTACTAAGAGTTTGTAGAATACTATAGTTAATTTTTTATGGACACATTATAAACTTAAAGGCAGTGTAATGCAATTCTATATATTGTTGACATGGCAAGTTGTTCATGTGACATCAAAGGAGGTAAACAAAAAAGATTACTTCTGCCAAAGTTTATCTAGATGAACGAGAAATTTACGGAGAAAAATAAACCTTTTGAAGAATGCATAGAGAGTCGGATCAATACCAAACATCAGCTTTTTTAAAAGTATCCTATAAATTAAATGTATAATATAATTTTAGTTAAAATCATTTTCAATTGAAGCAATGTGGAAATGACAAAAAATAATGGAAATTTACTTTAAAGGAAACAAAATTTAATGGATCCCACTTTTTATATAAATGTGCTAGGTACAGACAGATATTTAAGCCCATAACGGTATTGAATTACGTTTTGTTAACGATAATCTATAGGTCTTTGCCCTTCCATTAATCGGTGTCAGCTATATGTTATCGGATTATATTGGGCATTGGGTTGTCCAAAGTTCAACTACCTTAATTTCACTTTGCTTTATAGAATATTATAATATATATATATATATATATATATATATATATATATATATATATATATATATATATATATTATCGGTACCTAAAGATGACACAGCTTTAAATTTAGAAATTATTAAATAACACCAATGGTATTAAAATTATATTGAATGATATTAATAATATAAATAATAAATAATTCATTAAATTAAATCACCTGGTGTCCAAGGTACCAATGGGTTAGTGTCATTCAAGATCTGTATTTCGCTCATTTTTTAAAGAATAGGTTTACAAGAAATATTTAAACTCAAGTATTAATATATATGTAAAGGCTTGCTAATGTGAGTTTACCTTGAAGATGAAGCCGTTATTTTGTTTGGCCCCAAAACACTTGTTTATAGGTTTCAGTAGTGAATTTGAAGTGTTAAAATGTTTATATTTGTAATGTGGAATTCAAATGGTGAACAAGAGACAAACAGATATACACTGTCTACCCACCATGAAAAGGCAAGAGAAAAATGAATGGAATAGGGGTTTTATCTGTTTAAGATCATCTCGGAAAACAAGCCAACTGTTTATCGCTGTGTTAGCCCGCCTGGGTAGCGTGGTGATAGCGTGTCTGCCTCACGTTCACGAGGTCCCATGTTCGAATCTCCGTCAGAGTGAGTTACCTGGATAAGGGCTTTTCAGGGTTTTCCCTTAACCTGAAAGACGAATGTCGGGTACCTCTAAGCTCTATGGACCCTGGGATCATCTGAGCATCATTTCATGCATCCCATTCATCGTCCGAAACTACCTAACGTTGGAGGACGTAAAATTACAAAAACAATATACAAAAAAGCAAAATACAAAAGCTCTGTTAGTGTATCTTCTTACTATTATGTATTTCAAGAGTTCTCACTTGTAAGAGTTCTCACCTGTAGCGAATCAGATGCGTTAGAGCCTTCAACGTTGCCACCTTATTATCCCCACTCTTTTTATATTTCCCTCTCTCTCGCACAACTGCGAGTGTCTTTGGCTCTAGACGTAAGGGAACACAAACTAAAATTTCCAACATTTTATAATAATGCAGTTGCTGAAATTACATTTGCATTTATATCTGCATATTACGCCAGTAGTTTAAATATTTAGTTTAAAATTAATTATAGTTTGACTTATTTTTCTAATCCAACGAAAATATCAGCGATGCATCCGTTAAGCTGTGAATGTTACTTACGTTAATAAATAATTCATAATTGTCATTGTCTTCATCGTCTGAGTACTACAAATTTATGATGATAGGTTCCAAGATCTCGTTACATGCTATTTCTTTCCAAAAGTCGTCTCCTTGTAGCTTATCTGATGTCTCACGCAGTTTTCCCAGTTTTGTTGTGTTCCTTGTCAATTTCTTCGTGAATACATCGTTCAACGTCAGTCAGTTTAAAAATATTATTTCTGGTTGCAAATTAATTTGAACCCACATTAACTCAATTGGATTGTTCTCGCAGTAGTAAGGGGCGGGGCGGGGAAAAGTGGATCGCTTCTCATTGATCCTGCTGATACACTTTTTCATGGAAGAGCTACTGAATAGTACTGCTTTGAACTCTCTAGAGTAAATATAGATTACGAATCATTTGTAAACAGAGATATAATATGACTAGACACGTTCTGCTAGGCTAGCAAGAAGTGTATCGTTTCCTCTTATCGAATTTAACAAACACCTTGGCTTATTCAAAGTACGTATTTCTTTTACCATGTCATGTCAAATGTCTACGTTTCAGTTATGAGTATTTTCAAATATAGGTTCACGCATACAAGCCAACCAATAATGATATTCATTACAGTGCTTACGTTGCAATGCATTGTTATAATAAAATGGTATCTAATTTATTTATTTGTTTTAGGAAAACTATTTGAGCTAAAATTTAGAGTATTTACGGTTATGTTAAATACGTTATCTCTCCTTCCTCATGGATAAGTTTCTGCAAAATCAGAATTTATGTCATAGCGTGAATAGTATTTATTAGAGGTTGATTCCTTTGGCGCTCATCACACACTACATAGAGGTAATGCAATACAGCACCGTAGAATTCCGATTGGTTGCTTACCTAGTAGCGCTCTAAGACAAACATCATCCCATTTGAAACAGATAATACAAAATGAGTGTATGAGAATGAATATGAGTCACTCATGTTGCCAGATCTAATGTCTATTGCAGAAACTGCAGCGATAGGTATCATGCATGAGCGAGTCATGTGACAACACTTGTGTATTTTAAACGAAACTGGCATCCTTTCCATACTCGGAAGCCGAGTATAAACACCGTGCGGGCAGCAAAAGGGACTAAGTTGCATATTCATCTACCTTGCCTTTTTGTGATGGGTAGACATTAGTCTTGAGTGCATTAAAATAGCACGAACGGTTTCCAAGGGAGACAGAATCAACTTCAGAGGGACGCTTGAAGAAAAGACGATTAATAGTTGCGGAAGTGAACGTTTTGAAAAGAGATATTGTATAAAATTGTGTTTTCTCAATTTGTATTTAGTGCTCGTAAAGTAAATAACCAACAACGTAGCTTCAGAATCATGATTTTGTAAACTGAGATTAAAATATTGCACCAATCTTGAGACTGCGACGCAGAGATGAGATTTCTCGTGCACCGACTGGAGGTAAGCTAGGAGAAAGAAACTTAATTCCTTATAAATCCATACATCTTCAAAATTTGTACATCTAATCATCCCGCGAAACAAACAAGAGCAAACTTACACAACTAATTTAAAAATATAGAATTATTTATCACAAAAGACGACGAGAACATCATCACAGCAAAATTGTAACTCGCAAATGCCAAATGTTAATACAAAGCTTAGTATATCCTGACGACAATAAGGATAGCTCTTCAGGGTGGCTAAACAGAAGCAATGTTTCAGTTCAGTTAATTTCATTGCACTTGAAACATGCCCTCAAAATTGGGTGACGCTTATGCAGTAATATTTTAGGTATCCTGGTGTGTATAATTTACATTTAGAGCAATTTGTTACACTAAATGTTTAATACATTTTATTGATAAATATCATTTAAACAAGACATGCTCAAGTGAATGAGTACTTAGTCCCGTGTTCTATTATTGTAAAGCTAAAGTTTGTAAAATAATTATTAACTATATCTGTTATAGAATATGCTTAAGAAAAATCTTAGATAAGAATTAAATTTGACAAAAAAAAAATGTTTTTGCATTTGCACAACTTTCTATAATCAAACCCTTGGTAAATATTAAGAAAGCTTATAGTTCTAATTGTAGTTTATCCAGACATTTTTACAAGTCACGTGTGTGCACCTCCTCAAGGTGTAAGACAGGGTTGCAGTTTGTCTCCTATCTTATTCATAATTTATATAGATGATCTGATTAGAGAGTGAATGTTTAAGGTTAACGGAGGCATCCATCTTGAACAAATCTTATTCTTAAGACGATGACCAAATAAATATAAGTAAAACTGAATACGAGCTGCAAAGTGCAGTATATATTTTACAGAAGTTATTTAAGAATTATAATTTCAAAATTCCCACAAATAAAACAAAAACACTAGCGTTTCGAAGTAAAGACACTGTTAGAACCAAAATAGTAATTGATATTATCTTAGAACAAGTTACGGGTTTTAAATATTTGGGAACATATGTCAGTTACAAATATGAAAATGATTTTAAAAATAAATTACCAATGTTTCAACAAATATGCGGCATAATAAATAGAAGCCTAAAAACTAAAACCAGAAAAGAAACACGGATGAAAGTTTATAAAGTAATGGCTGTGCCTGCTTTCCTTTTTGATTCTGTAACATGGACATTAACAAAAGTAGACAAAAACAAGATACAGGCTGCCAAAATGAGATTCTTAGAGCAGTAAAGGGATGTACTCTTTTAGATAAAATTCCAAATGATACAATAAGAGAAGATTTAGAAATAAATTCTTTAGAAGAAAAAATAATAAATTATAGAAATGAATGGAAAGAGCATTATGAGAGAATGCCGAGAGGTAGGTTCCGAAGAAGCTATAAACTATAACCCTAGATCAAAGAGACATCCTGGAAGACCACGAAAACGATGGTCAGACTTGTTTTAAGCCGGAACAGGCAGCATTGCGCAGCCCTTGGAGTGAAGAAGAAGTAAATATTAAGAAAATTTATAGTTCTAATTGTAGTTTATCCAGATAGTTTTACAAGTCACATGTGTGCACCTCCTTGTTGGATACTGTAGGCAGCAGAATTCATACCTTTAGAGAGGGTTTCTCAATGCAAGAGCTTTGAGTTCATGTATTTCTTTGAATAACTACGTTTTTCGGTGAGAGAATTGCCGATTTGAAAACTTATACGAATAGGTAGATGTATGGGAAATGAATTTCACCAATAACTTATAAATAAATGACATGAAATCAGTCTTATCATAACCAATAATATTCATATCTTTGTGAATAAACTTTTGCCTAATCTTTTAGCTTTTACGGCCTTTCTTGGAGGTAGTAAGTTAGAGTATTATGTCAATCCAGGGGCTAAAACTACGCTTGAGAAACAAAATCAAAATGTGAGGCTAGATTTGCCGATGCCGACATAAATAGCCTCTTTATATGTATATCAGTGTGCACACTTGGTTCTTTTTATTGGCATTCAGTTACTCAAGTGTGACATCAGCATATGCAAGGGGACTTTCACTCGTTTTGAGGGTTTTTGTTTTGCATATGCTCGGGCTGGTTACTGATTTTGAAACCATTGTTTGCGTTTAACCCCCAAACAAATCTTTATAGATTGTGTGTGCTTATGAGAATTTTAAAAACAAGGGAAATTGTTAAAAATGTTAAAATGCTATATTGAGTGTGAAAGTGAAATTTTGAGTAAAAGACAAACAAGGAATATATAAATATAGTTGGCTATGAGTGATCAGAGCAGGGAAAATGTGAATGGTTGCTAAAGAGACAATCAGCTTCCGTTATACGCTTGGGAGAAGAAAAATTTGTATCTGCGAAAGTCGACGTGTTGGAAAGTTAGTTTAAATGGTTTGTAGTTTAAATTTTTAATTAGTGATTTTAGGTAAAATATCATCCACAAAGAAGCTTAGGTATTTTTATTTAAGTAATTGGGAAGTAAAATATGCATCGATACGGAACTGGGACCAAGAAATTATTTTTTTTTTTTTTGCACCGAGTATATGGAAACAATACAACCAAAAGCAAAATTACCAAATAAAATCAAAATACCGAATTAATCATTACAAATTGGCGTCATCCACGAAGCAAACGTTGCTCATTTTCTCCATTCCTTTCCATATATGGATATTTTCGAGTCAATCTTCAAAATTTTCTGCACACCGTTATCCCACATTTTCTGGATCGTCTTGTGCATCTGCTGTTCAATTAGGTCCATGTTTGTCTGGTTATTGTGTGAGCATTCTATTCAAATGTCGATTTATCTACATGTAGGTTGAAATTGGGGTATATATAATTCTCCAAATATTGTCTGATTTTTAACCTAATGCTTTCACAACTTTCCATCAAATCCACCTGGATTTGCATTTTTGCTTGCTCTACTATTTGTTAATCAACCGGAAATTTGTTCTCCTTATTTCAATTAGAATGCACATATGGAAGTTATCTGGAGAAAATAGAAAATTGCGAAGGTCTGTGTGCGCATGTAAATAGCATTACTCGAAAATGAAATAGAACTTATATACCAGACTTGATATTTAACTTAAGTGTTTTACAAGAATTCAGCAATAAGTTTTCAACAAACTCCCACACTCAATTTTACTAGGAACCTTGTGGAAAAAGAAATTTCTTCAAATGGCTGTAACAACTTTCATTAAAATGCAATATGCATGATATGTTTTAATAACAAATTAAATATATATCTTCAATTCCCTTGGAAAGTCCTCAAAATCACTACTTTTCAGCAAAAGGAAATCGGAAGAGATAGACAAATTCTTGCTACACAAAAGTTGCAGAGCTCGCTAAAATGGAAAATGTATTCATTAATTTTTTTGCATGTAGTGAAAGACTTCTGAGTTATTATTTTTTGTCTAATTCAGTTTTTTGTAGTTATAGTTCTTTTGAAATTGGAGTCGTTATTCGCGTATCTCTTCGTTATGCAAAAGGAACGGAATTTCACTGCCATCACCTAGCAACCGTTTCACTATCACATACAACTTACTGTATTCCCAAATTATCTTGTTTCCAATTTCACTAAATAATATAACAAATTATGTAATAATCAGACACCTAAATATGAACATAACGCCAGAAAAAAATAGTTCCCCTATATCGGTAATTTTCAACAGATTTTTGGAACCGGATTGATGTAACAGATATCCAACCTCAGCTGAGATACAGAACAAGGCCCGTCGGTATCTACCTAAGCCATGTGACGCTCTGATCACAGAGAGAGAGAGAGACGTGACCCAAATTCCTCCTATCTGATTCTGTACATCCTGGAAACCTAGATAGCTAGCTCGGTGCAAGAGATTTAAGCGCTTGGAGATGGGTTGGAACATGCAAACGTTTCAGGCCTAGGGTTTCGGTTAACTGGTGTATTCCTGATGTATTAAGAGAGAAGCGACCGCGTTACGTGTCAACTGAAACGTTAAGGCAGAAAGTAAGCCTAATACGTTCCTATAAATCTATCACTCACTTAGTGTAGGTGTATTTATGGAAGGGATAACAAAGGATTCACATCCAAAAGTAATTGTCATTTATTTGGATATAAGCACTAACTGAAATAAAGGGTGCATATCTTTCTTATTATATTCGGGTGAAAGTTTGAAGGATTATTCCTTTATACATTTTCGTATAGGTAAAAGAACGATAGCGGGAACCGAATCGATGACAATATATTTAAAGCTACTTGCTGCATAATGACCTAAACATGTTATATTCCTAGTATGCAATCAGGAAACAGTTGAATAGTGACAACAGTTTTTACAAAACTTACAAAATATCATAAACTAAAACAAATAATAATATATCTTTGAGCTCGCCTCGGTAGCGTAGATGGTAGCGTGTCTGCCTCACATTCAAGAGGTCCCGAGTTCGAATCTCGGTCAGGGCTAGTTACCTGGATAGGATTTTTTTTCCGTGGTTTTCCTTTACCCTTAAAAATGAACATCGGGTAACTCTAAGCTTTACGGCTCCCTGATGCTCATTTGAGCACCATTTCATTCATTCATCGTCCAATATGACTTGTCGTTGGAGTACGTAAATTATATAAGGACATATCCTAAAAAAGTGAAGTATCACTTAATATTTCAGTTAATGCTCCGTGAATTATTGGAAGATTTGTACCGAGCATATTTTAGGGAAATATTTAATTGTTGCTTCGTGATATTTCCCATTCAGTTTCTTAGTTGCTGTATGTTCTTTGTTGATTTAATGTGTAATATGTAAGAATGTTGATATTGGAATCGTGCACCTAAAGCGTGATATCAGGCAGAACATAAGTTGTATAGTTACTCTCCAATAATCCACTTAAGGTATTTTATAATTCTGTGGTTGAATTTTTTTCGTGGTATAGAATACCTAAGTCCTGCGCCGTGGCGTAGTGGGCTAAGGCCCACTTGCGTGCCTAGGTGGTAGTGGTAGTGCTTTGGTCCCTGGCCACGAAAAGTGACCCGGGTTCAATCCCAGCCATGTGGTGGGGATTTTAGGTCCCAGGTATAGTAAAGTGAGGAGCTTACTCTAGGTAAGCGGCCCTGGTCACGGAAACCAACATTCCGGCTGGGGGATGCCGAGATGCTGACCACATCTCCTCCCCGTATCGCTTGGATATTCGTCCACCTCTGCCGTGCGTAAGTGAGCGTAAGGCCGGCAGTCGGGTTGGTAGGCCTTGCCTCTCTAAGGGCTGTCGCGCCAGTGGTTTTAAAATAGAGTACTTAATCCAGTATAAACCTAGTTGCTGACTGAAACCACGAAAAATAGCAAGATTAATCGCTCTAAGTAGTCCAAACTTGCTAGTTTTCATTGTTACAGCAACAAATACGTATAATACCTCTGTAGAATAGAGGTTTACTACATCTAATGGATTTGGCAACGTAAGAATTAAAAATAAATGATTATCTGCTCACGTAAACTTAAGTTCCTCATTTTATTCATCACGTATGTCTTAAATTTAAGATTGTAAATCAAATATTTCATCCAGTCAGTAAAGTGTCATATGTACAAACTGAATGGCAACAATGACAATACAAAACAGGTATTTGGATTAAAATAATCACATTTGTTGGCTCTCTATTAAGCAAGCAATCAGAACGCTGTTTGTTTATTTATTGCATCTTCAAGAAAAGGTATTTTACAAATGTATATTCGGACTACAGTTCTTTCTTTTCTGAAATTTACATCCTCCAACATTTAGTCATATCGGACGATGAACGAAACGGGTGAAATGATGCACAATGTGTTCAAGGTCCATGGAGCTTAGAGTTACCCGACATTCGTCTTTCAGGATAAGGGAAATGCCCGAAAAAAACCTTATCCAGGTAACTCACCCTGACCGAGATTCGAACTCGGGACCTCTTGAACATCCGGACTACAGTTAATATGAGTTCTAATAGTAAAGAACGTGTCATAATGATAAATCAGAGAGAAGCCTATTTACGAGTGAAAAAATATCTGTGATGATGCAGCAGTGGATGCAATGAATGCACTGGAAACCAGAAAACCCGGAATAAAACCCGCTGTGTTGTCCATCACAAATCCTATATTCGGTCCAAGTGGTATTTAGAAATGTGTAAATTCTGCAAAAGTCATATATTCTTTAAAAATATAAGTTATTGTACAACTCAGAACCTGATTACATTTAATTAAATAACATTTAGAGTTGGTCCACGCTTTGCGAAGTCTAGAACAAGGTGCTCGACAGTTTGGTCATTTCAATATGAATACAACCGTTATATGAAATCCTATTAAGTTTTCCATATCGTGTAATGAATAGTGTTAATAGAAAATGCCGAGCGGAATATCTCAGGGTTTAGTCTGCGGCCTGCATTAGGGAAGCTCGGGTTCGATTTCCGAGCATACTTATCTGACCCATGCGTCTTTTGGGTGTTTTCTCTGATCGCCAGGCGAATGCTGAATAGGTTAATTATATCCCCTGTATTTCCTGTCCTTCCATTTCATCTTCATTATCATTTTACATCTCTCATCTGGTGGTCTCTTACATGGTAGAAGTGTTGGCGGGTGTCTCAGAGTGAAGCTTCCTCCTCCGGTATCAGAGACCGTTATGCTGGGCCATTTCCGGACAATTCAATTCATGCCAGAGAATCTACTCCCATTGGTCCTGGACCCGTAGGACCAAGGACCCGGGCCTCCTTCTACCAGGGAGTTGCCGAGCTGTCCCAAGAGGGCGCCCGGCGCCTCCACAGCAGTCAGAAGAGCTGCCGGGGAGTTTCGAGTTTCCACCTAGTAAAGTGTAGTAATCCTGCCTTGTGCACTGTCGGAAGGCGGCCCTCCGTTTCCAGTCGCTTCAACCTTCAGCCGGGGTTGCCCCACTTGGGGCCTGGGTACAATAGATCAAGACTGGTTACAGTGCCGAATCCACTCCGCAGCGTAGCCCAAGCAAATCCAGCCGAGTTTCCTTGAATGTCGTCGTTTGGACTATTACGTCACAAAAAGACCTCTATGAATTTTGTATTCATTGTACAAAGAACACTATTAATGTTATAAAGAATTGTCAAAATATTTAAAGTGAGTGTCATTTTATATTAATTACGAGTAGCTGGTATGTTTTAATTTGTATAAGAGTCCCCACTCAGTCGAATAGATGTTCACATTTTTCTACGTAAAACGTTGTTTCAACCATTGTCGTGGTCATCTTCAGCGAACCATGCTGCAGCTACTAAATGTGTTCTTCCTTCTACCTCTCCACGATTCTTATAACTCCGTCCACTGGAAGTCTCCTGATTTTCAATGCCAACCTTTGGAACTGGAACTCCGGTACAATTATCGATTGAAGAGATGGTCTTACTGGACAAAGCTGATTGGATGTCACCTGTGATATTGACAAGTTGAAGTTGCATCGTCTCTGGAAGTGAAGAAATTAAACTGTTGGATGTTTGTTGAGGGAGATGTCCTTCCACTTCTCTCTCCGTCACTGGAAACTTACACTGGTTGCTAGATATCTGTCGAAGGCGATGTACTTTCTCTACCAGCTGCTTCACTGAGATCCTAGGGTGGTTGAAATCTGAACTACAGTTAACTTGATCTGTAATAGATGATTTAATAAGAGTTGACTGGACTTCATCAATGAAATGAAATTTGTAGTGTTTAACGCCCGCTTTTACTACATACGGCACCGCAGGCGGTGACACTGATGTTACATGAGATGAAGATGGAGCACAGGTGGAATGAGATGGCGGGGGAAACCGGAGGTCCCGGAGAAAGCCCGCCCCAGCACGTGTTGTCCACCACAAATCTCACCTTGCGGTCGCCTGGGATCGAACCCGGGCTGCCTTGGTGAGAGCCAAGCGGTCTAACCACTGAGCCACGGCGCGGCCAACTCTTCATCAATGTTGACGTTATTGAATTGTTTAAGAAATTGTAGAACATTATTAAATGCTGGTATATCAAAATTCAATATATTTTTTGTCACTATTTAGTATATATATTTTCTAAAAATCCAGCTCGCTTACAAATTGTACAGATGTTAACAGCTGTATATTTTCACATATTTCATGCTGACATTTCCAGAAGTGGTTGGCAACTACTGATTTATCGTTTCTTTGTAGTTCTATATTTTTTAAATGCTCCATTTGACGAGTCTTTAAGCTTCTCTTAGTTCTTCCAATGTAGTATGATTCACAGTTACTGCAAGATATATTATATACTCCATATAATTTTAACTTATCAATGGTGTTATTCAAAGGTTTCTTTAATAAATTCTTGAGACTGAAGTTGTTCCTTGCAGCTAATTTTATGTTGTAATTTTGGAAGATTCTTTTAAATTTATTAAAGGCCCATGTATGATAAGTAAACTTCTTATATATCACTTTTACTTCTGAATGATTTAAAGTAATAATTGATTTTATATGAGTTTTGTATATATGCTCATTAATAATTTTAAGTACAGTTGATTTCTTGAAGCCATTAATTTCGACAATATGTTAACTGTGTTGATATTCTAATTGATATTCAGAATCGAGCGTTCACTATTAATGATTTGTTTCTCCAAAGTAAATTGAAACACCTTTACGCTCAGTATGGTTTGATACCTTCGTTCTCACTGGCACGTATAGGATGTTACGGAGGCCCCATTTGCCTTATAATGGAGAGTAGCGCTAATGGACATTGTTACAGGGAGTAGTTTTCCTGACCTTTTCTCCCCGGCTTGTTTTTCTGTATTCGAGAAATGTTAGGTGGACCCCTTATTTGTAAGTTACACATTATTAGGGGTATATTATCCTCCAAACGTGCGTAAGTTCGGTTCCCATGCTTGCTATAAGTATAGTTTATTCAGTGTTATGGTATCTTTATGATGCCGTCTTCAGGTGAACTGTGTATGTAAAACCAACAAAGCAGAGGGGAATGCCAAGCACAGTGTGATCTGTAACCGTAAGGACGAAGGAATGGAGCGAAGAGACAGGAGGCTACAGGTATCATGTAGGAAGGAACGGGCCGGTGAAAATACCTAATGCTGCTTTTATTGGGAGAAACATGTTTTGACAGTTTTTTTCTCCTAAAGACCGACGATTGCTGCATTGTGTAGTACTAAGCCTAATGGCATTGTTATTCCGACGAATGTCAATAGCCTGTTAGAGAAGTGAGGCAGCGTGATTTTCAGTTGGAGTACCGCATAATTGGATTAAATTATGGCCTTTGTTTTAAAGCTAATGCGTTGGCATCGAAGCCAATAAGGCTCGAATAGTGCTGCTGTGGAACAAGGTTTGAGGATTCTGGCTTCATTAAAGGAAAAGTGTATAAAAAGCCAGAAAAGTGTTTCAATTTACTCACTGTACACATTTTTACAGATCATTTACGATACACCAACACTATGGCTCATACATATGGTTAAGCTTACTTATGAATGCACAGACCGAGGTGGTTTCGCGGTCCGTGATGCCCACGTTTCGGAGGTCCCAGTATCGATTCCTATTGGCTGCCCTTTCTGACTATGGATTTCTTCATGGTATTTCATGCTTGGCTTGGGAATAATGGAATGATGAATCTTCTACCACCACTCTTTCCTCACCCATTCCTCTTACTTCATCTACTCCATCACGCACCCGCCTCAGTAGCGTGGTGGTAGAATGTTTGCCTCACGTACAAGAGGTCCCGAGTTCGAACCTCGGTCAGAGTGAGTTACCTGGGTGAGGTTTTTCCGGGGTTTTCCCTTATCCTGAAAGACAGTGTTGGATAACTGTAAGCTCTATGGACCCTGGGCTCTTTTGAGCATCATTTCTTCCATTCCATTTATCATTCGATATGACTTAACGTTGGAGACGTAAATAAAAAAAAATAAAAAAGTACTCCATCACGTTACATTGAGACTAGCATTAGCTTCCTATTTGGAACTTGGTTTCGGCTCCGCCAGGGTTGGCCGTACGAGCATCGAGTTCTATGTCGTGCTTTTTTCTTCGTTCTAGGAGAACCTCTGAAACATCGTTCGGGTCCGCCTCTAGCGTAGATGGTAGCATGTCTGCCTCACGTTCAAGAGGTTCCGAGTTCGAATCTCGGTCAGGGTGTGTTACCTGGATAAGGCTTTTCCCAGGGGTTTCCCTTATCCTGAAACACGAATTTCGGCTAACTCTAAGCTCTATGGACCCTAGACTCATTTTGAGAATTATTTCACCCTGCCATTCACCGTCCGATACAACTTAACGTTAGAGGAAATAAATTACAAGAAAAGAATTCCATCACGTTAGAGAAGGACTAGCATTTGCTTCCTATTTGGGACTTGGTTTCAGCTCCGCCAGGGGTGGCCGTTCGAGCATCGAGTGCTATGTCGTGATTTCTTTTTTACGCTCTAGGAGAACCTCTGAAACACCTTCCCGACAGTTTCAGTAGGCTGATGCGTGTGTCTCTCGACAGGGTTGCCATGGCAGTAGATATTAGCGAACTCTTCGCGTCTCTGCCGCTGATGTTGCCCGTTTTTGTAGGCCATACGCTTCTGTGGTTCCTTAATCTCATCTGCATTTGTGCACCAAATATTTTAATTGCGAATGAGATGCTAGATGTTCCCTCCTTTACTCAATCTACCTCCCTATCTACTTTTAGATGTAGGATTTCGTCATATAATGTTCCATTTCTCCCAACGTATTTCATAATACAAAGAACTTATTTCCTTATAATTTATGCAATATGCATATTGTTCCAGAGATGTCAGAGAACTTAGTTATGCTCTGTTAAGCTGTGAGAATCTATTTTCTAGCGAACTTATGTGAAAAAGGGTTAAATCATTTTATTCTGACCTCCCAACTTTAAAAGCATAATGGTACCTGGCTTCGACACACAAAGCTGTTGTTTCAACAAATGTAACACCTTCAGGCACATTGCAGTGTTCCTCAAAATGGGTTCCTTAAATGAAATTATAGTACATAGTAAATACAGAGTTTACTGCGCTCCATTCAAAAAACTAACTTTAAAATTTTATTTTAAAATGCTTTGGTGCCAGACCTGTGTGAAGAACCCAGCTAGGAAAAGAAGCCTATTACCTAATTCCCATGGAATGTGACAAAGGTTTTCAGAGAAATCCCTTTATTTCAAATTACCCTTTACATAGAAGGTTGTCTAAAATGTGGTTCTAATGGTTTTAATTGGTTACCATATGCTTAAGATATATTCAAAGCAAAAACATTATGTATTTGCACTTTTGTGAATGTTTTTTCATTAGCATTAAATGAATAGAAGTCCCATTTATTTTACTATAGTGCGTTGAAATTTACTAGCAAAATTCATGTGAATGCAGTCTTTTTATCTCAGAAGTCTTATACTAATGCCAACAACATAATTGCTTCTCGGAATAAAATTATACCTATCGAATTAATATAGGAATAGATATTGCTCTTATTATTCAATTAAAGCTGAATGTTTCCGAAATTTCTGTTTCATTTTTAATGTATTTGAAGATATTGTGACTTTGTGGGCTCATGGAATTAAATGTGAGCTTGCACAAACTCAAAACGTTCCTTATTTCCACCGAATTACAGTTAGAACACTTGCCGATTACATAGAACTACGTAGCGTACACAATTACAATTCACCAGTTCGTCTGTCACAGGTCCACTCCACACTCACAATTACGTACAACTCCTCTGATACATGCACACAGTCTTCCAGTCCGTTCGCTAGCACGGCGCACCTCACGGCTGCTCGCCCAGAACTGAACTCTCTTCCAGCCCGGCGCGTCGCTTATATAAGACCAACTGACATATCTAGAAGGTTTCGGGTTAGATGAAATATCCCGACTGTTCCAGACGTCAGGGGGAGGGAAAAGAGGCGGCCAGCGACCAGTGACACTTCCTAACCATTCCCTCAGTTAGTGACACGAGATAAATGGGTTGGCGTGGGCTAAATGCCTCCTGTCCCCCACTCAGCTGTCAGTTGGTCCTGCCTTCCGTTAGTTGGGTGACAATATTTATTTTGATCCAATGTTTTTATTAGAATATTACTTGAATTGTTTGTTTACACTCAATATTTCATCTAAATTAAGTAAGTGGCCAGGAAATTTAATTTGCGACATAGACATTTTTCCCTTGTTGTAATGTACACTATAACGAATTTCTAAAAACTGCTGGTATTCGTTAACTCAACCTTGGAAACAATATCGAAAATGTAATCCTCTTTACGCATTTAAGCCTTAAGCGTTTGTAAGGGAATCTTGAAATTCCAGAGATATAGCTTGCTTTGACGTGCAGCAAGAACGGGTGCGGTAAAACGAGTAAGCCTGCCAAGGAAAATCCAAACCAAGGCAACGTGTGATATATCTACTCAACGATTCCGTTATGAATTCTCAACATCCCTTCCGAATTCACCCTTCCCCTCCGCGTACCTTCAAGGGATGCGAAGTGAATGTTGTGACTCAGGAATGCAGAAAATGCTTCCTTCGAATCTACACCTTTTAATAATAAAATGGTTATTAAAACTGAAGCATGACATGGCCCGACGGGAATTAGAATTTAATTTACATTCTTCTTAAAAGTTTTCAGAGCTTGTTTTGTTGGTGATGCACCTTGGGCAAAACTGGAGAAAGTCCTGACAGTCTATTAGAGCTGACCACTACTGAAATACGCTTGTGGTATTTTTGCTAAATACAAAAGGGCATTCATAAATTAAAAGGTTTAAGATATAATGCGAATCATATAAACTTCAACCATTTCAATAGGCCATAACTTTTGAACCAGAGAATATAATATAAGAATATAACACACAATTTGGAGATTACATTACACTATTTACATCTCAGAGAAAATGTTGGAAGTGTTCTGCACCAACATCTATACATGTTTGCACTTGTCTCACCATATTCTCTGAAGTTTTACGGAGAGTATCCTCGCCAATGTTACTTATTTCGGTTCGAATGGATTCCTTGAGAACATCAACTGCCCGTGGCCTATTCTTGTACACTTTATGTTTTAGATACACCTACAAGAAAAATTCCTGTGAGGTTATGTCAGGGGATCTGGGGAGCCACAAATCTTTTGAGATTATTCGATTATCAAAGAAACTGGTTACAAGTTACATGGTATCATTGGATGTATGGCACGTTGCTCCATCTTGCTGGAAATAACCTTCTCTCAATTAGATATCACCTGCGTAAAACTTCATAGAATACGGTGACAGAAGTGGAAACATGTATGGATGCCGGTGGAGGACACTTCCAATATTTTTTCTGAGATCTAAGTAGTGCAATGTAATCTCCCAATTATGTATTTTATTCTCCAAAGTTGCACGTGTGTTCTATTATTGTTTCAAAAGTCATGGCCTATTCAAATGGTTCAGGTTTAAATGGGTCGCACTATATTTAGCAAGCTTTGTACTGATTCTTCAGCAAAAATAATAAAGAATTGATAAAAACCAGATATTGGATTTAAATGCTGCTGCACCTGCATGTAATGACTAAAATTGTTGAGTTATAATTTTATTGTTTCTTTTAATGGGGGAATTGTGTTAAAACGAGCCCGGAGTCCTTATAGGTTGCCTCATATTGCATTCCCAGGTTAGGGCAAAACTCTCATCGAAGTAGTTGGCCCTAACCGAGATTCGATATCGTGACTAAGCATCTGGAAAGTGCGTTTGAGTAGCTATTGCCGAACAAGTGACGTATCCATTTATTTCTGGAGCGGAAGTTCAAACTTCTTTATTGCAACAACACTTTTTGAGAAATGCTTATTACATAGGACAGGTGCACACTATTAGAAACATATGGTAAATAACATGGGTATATTTATGGGCAAATATTTTTACATTACAGTGTCAATGTCGTCATAACCGTCGGGGATAATCTACAGATGGTTTGTTTCTTACTATATCAATTACTCATCTGAATCATTAGAAGATATAGCAGGCATTTCTAATCCTTAGATATGCTGCAATGGCTGCTATGATTATTGAGGATTATAGACTTATAGGTTCTATCTTGTAAAAACGTTTAAACAATTCCTTAAAATTTTTATTTGACGGGAGCTTATCCACAATTTTAAACTCGTGCAGGTTATTTTCACCTCTTAGCCAGTTAAGTCCCTTTTGCTATTAGTTGAGATTTTTCTGTCTTAAAATCTCATTTTTCTGGATTACTATACCTATGGTTCTGAACATCTTGTTAGTTTTTGAATGCTGTGCTTTAAATTTTAAAATTGAATGTTGAAGAGCCTATACCCGCCTTTAGGCTAATATATTAAATGTAATTTAAAACATAGTGCAAACAATGCAAATAATTTCAGCAGTTAAATAAGATGTAGATGATTAAAAAATATTATTCCCTGGGTAACTATTCAGAAATATGCAACGTTTATATTGGTAAAAGTGTCGAAGCAAACACTTTAATGTAGTGTTAATCTGATTTGTGGGCTTAGAATGGAAAACTTAAAACCTCTAAATGCTCCCTATGGTCGAGAAGTCTGAGGTAGAAATGCATGCTTGGAAATGGAGTACGCTGCAATAACTTTGGTAAATTTTGATAAATTTGAAGTAAACCAATTCCTACGTTTGTACCAAATTAGATGACATATTTGGGCTAAAAGGGTTTATTGATTCTAAATTCTTAAGGTTCTATTTCTACGACAGCTAAAGTAAACATGTATTTTTCTCATTACTCTAGCATCCTGGAGAGCGAGCTGGAGCATATCATAGAAATAGAACACTGACCACTTTTCGGTAAACATCAGAGCATACAGAGACCAATATTAAACACAAATTCATAAAAATACAGAAGAGCGGCACTTAGTAACATATAATTATAGTTTCATGAACTCAGTTGATAAAACATATTCGTCAAAGACGTACAAATTTTAAATACAATGAACATGTAATAGTAAATTCACTTTTAAATTAAACGACAGCAGTCAAAAGCCCGCTAAGAAGTTCCAGAGAAATAAATGATTTCAAAACCTTTTTGAGCAGATTGCAAAGGATCATATTCCTATTTGAAAGAATACCTGCCACATATTACGCGTTTTTTGACAAAATGAATTGTTCGTCCTTTCAGGTATTGTTGTGGTAAAACATTGTTAATACATCTAAGATAATTTGTTGTATATTATGGAAGCTTGTGCAGATATCTTACATTTGTGTTCTACAGAAATAGGCTTTACCACGGTTATATCATTCCTGCAGCAAATTCGATACCTTGTTTTTCTGGTTTTACATGCAGCTCTACAAATCGATGTTGAAATAACGTAATATGACTTAATAGTCTCTCCCTGCGGTTGAGGTACAGTCTGAAAGAGTTAGTGTGCTTATTAACTTAGTAATACGATCTCAAGAGCTATGCCAACCTGATCGTTGCTTCTTTTTCCACCGTGTTTACTTACTCTTTCACTTTCTTTTGGTAGGTAGGGAAAGCATGACACTCAATCCAGTATTCAGCGTTCAGGCTCTACAAGACATATAGTAGATATATAACTGTAATAAAATAAGTGTAAATAAAAGTGTCAAAACGTACACTTATCTATGTGGGACCAAGGATCGGCAGAAGGAGGGTGCGACGCCAGACGACTCCATGGACGGATTTCTTCAAGAAGGAGGCAGAACTTCAATGGACGAGCAGAGCAAGAGACTTACATTTATGGAGGGACCTAGGAACACGCGACTTAAGTGCCTAGTGTTCAGCGTTTAGTGTTTAATGTGGTGTGAAGTCAAAACATTGGTACAGAAAGTGTTTTGAGCAACCCTTAATAAGATAGAAGTGCATCCACTTTCGATGCTGTCACTTCTTAAGTTTGCACACCTACCGAGAGAGGTTACTGAGCAAAGCTCTGTCACAGAACTCTGAACTCATTATAATTATCAAACTGATAGTAATTGAAAGTTCACCAGTGTAGGTTTACTAACTGCCTGAGTACTAAATGGCATTTAGTCTTTAAAGATTGGTCTGAAAACAGGTGGTTTTGTGGTAGGGGATGGAGGATAATAACGAATAATTGTCTTTTTTTTCTGAAGACGTGCATCTTGCTTAGGACTATTCTGCTTCTTTCTATATTTCTTTGTTTGCCCGTTCTTTGCTGAATTCAATTTCTTCATTTCCTTAACTTTTTATATAATGCTCCGACTGTGAAATGACATTTTATGTTTGTATTTTCCCCTGTGCAAGGAATGAATAATATGAAGATATATTTTATTTAATATTCACATATGTTTAAAATTTATTGACACTTTTTCGCCAAAATACAAGAACATTAGCTAATCTTTACAGTCAATTATATCAGCGGTTGCTAATAATAAATACGGACTCACGGAGACAGAAATTATTAAAAGTTTATAAAAAGCTTAATCATTTTAATGAAACTAAATTGCATTAAGGCACTGAATTAGTTATTTTAGAATTATAACCTCAATTAAAAGCTAGTAGCTTTTTCCTTTTATAATAACTACGTCCTTTGTTTATCTCACAAGCAATATTGCCTTCTATTTGCATTCACGGCACTTGACCTATATAGAAAGAATTTTTGTGGTCGCTAGATTGTAGCTATTACTTGAAATGATGCTTGATTTAGTATAGAGGGGAACTTAAAAAAAGAAAAGAAGTTGTTCTGCCTTAGACTAACGCATTCTAGGCTTAACGCACAAAAAATGAAATCTCATTGGCAATATTCGATGCATTGCATACCATATTATTTGAATAGACAAGAGAAAGCGTTAAAGGAGGAAAATAGAGAAATGTAGAAGGGGTAAATATGTATAGATTAAGAAAAAGGATAATTGAGAAAACTGAGAAAAGAAAGAATCAGTGACAGGCAGAAGAATCTTTCTGTGCAATAAGGCAAGGGAGCCACTGTTTATTCATACAAAATGTTATACAAAAGTATTTGATGAATAAACCTTTGAATAGTTTCTTGTGAAAACCTATTTGGTTTTGCAGTTTAGAAATCAGTTGTTCTCTTCATGCAATCGGTTAGTATATTTGCCTATGTACTTTTAAGGGGAAAATGCACCTCAGGCTGGTATCGTTAGACCACATTTGGTCACATTTCAACGAATTGTACCAGAAAATACTAGTATGACGTTAAAATTACTATATTTCAGACATATTAAGTACTGTTTATAGTATGACTTCTGTAAGCTTAGTTACTATGTTTGAATTAGTTTCTATTGTATAAATGTTTAAAAGTTTCAATTATAACGTATCTTTTATTCAGAAAAGTTTTTAATATACGCGTTACGTTCAGAAAGTAAGCTCTGTTTGGCAATAAAATTAAATTGTGCACAGATACAGAAAAATTGCACAAAATTCTACAGCTCTAAAACTACTTTTCCTCATAACTGCCGAAATTTTGCAGGCATTTGTCATAGCGAGGCACAAGTTTTTCTATTCCTTCTTCATAGAAGTTTGCTGCTTGTATCTTCAACCAAAGTGAAACATTTTCTTTCAGCTCTTCGTCATTGTTGAAGTGTTGACCAGCAAGGAAAGATTTGAGATGCAAAAACAGATGAAAGTCGCTAGGAGCGAAGTCAGGGCTTTACGGGGGATGGTCAAACACGTCCCAGCCAAATCCCTGTAGGATGTTTTTCGTCGCATTTGCAGTGTGTGGTCATGCGTTGTCATGAAGAGACAAAACACCTTTCGACAGCATTCCTCGGCACTTATTCTGTATTGCGCGGCGCAATATTCTAAGTGTCTCGCAATAAACATCTGCTATCATTGTTTGACCACGCGGTAAGAAATCAATGAGTAAGATGCCTTTCATGTCCCAGAACACTGTGCACATCAATTTTCCAGATGTCAAGATTTGTTTCGGCTTAACCGTTGCTGGGGATGAGGTGTGCCTCCATTATATTGATTGACGCTTACTTTCCGGGGTGTCGTAAGAAACCCAACTATCATCTCCTGTGACTATCTGTGTCAGAAATTCTTCGCCGCCTTTATCATAACGGGTCAAAAACTGAAGTGCACTACCCATCCGTTTTGTTTTGAGCTGCTCAGTAAGAATCTTTGGCACCCAACGTGAGCAAACTTTACGAAATTTCAGTTTTTCGGTAACAATTTCATGAATTAGTGATCTGAGATTTGGGGAAATTTCATAGCGAGAGCACTAATTGTGAACTTGCTGTTTTCCTGGATCTTGTCATAAATCGCGTGAACCAGTTCTTCTGTAGCCAAAGATGGACGCGCACTTCGTTCTTCATCGTGCACTTCACTACGTCCTTCATTGAACTGTCCGACTCATCTTCTCACCATTGCATCACTCATCGCAGGTTGTCCGTAAACATCGCAAATTTGCCGACAAATTTCAATTGATTTCACTTTCCTAGCATTCAGAAAACGAATAACAGATCTGATTTCACAAGCGGCGGGATTTTCAATCAACACTGACATTGTAAACAATAACAACAAAGCGTACGGGCTGACAGCGATCTCACAATGGCACACGTTTCTTCTCCTTGATACAGAGTGTCTACCGCAAATGTGCGGAACTGCGATTGCAGAGCTGCAGCGGAGATAAATTGAAACAGAACTTACTTTCTGGACGCCCCTTTTATATATTTAAGGATAAAAATTAGCATCAATACACAATAGTAAATTTCCCTTAATTTTACAACTATAATTGAATATTCAAATATTTCTTGCAAATCAAACCGTGATGAGTTGTTTTGAAAAAATGGTCCCTTGACAAGTAGGTAAAACTTATAAATTTCATAGACGAACCTTCTGCCACTTGAAGGTGGGTTTTGAACTTCATGAATGTTCATGAGTATGCATTCAGGGTTCTAGGTGTGCTCATGTTTGTAAAACTGTTCTTAAATATAAACAGCAAAACGAAATTGTAAAATTAAGGTTTCAGCATATCAACACATTTATAAAATAGAACTTAAGTGAAATAGCAAAATAAAACTCATGGAAACAATTAACCGTATAATATTTAACATGTCTATAAAATGTCAGTTTAATGAATTTTATAATTCCTGTTAAAGATGATTTTATGTAATGCTTTTGGTGTTTTGTAAAACAATGGCTTCATGCATACATGTCCCTTTATCTTCTGCCGGGTAATGACAGTTGAATAGCGTCACGTGTTACTGCTTGTATGGATGATATATTCCGGTTAAATAAATACCAATTATGAACTGCTAGCCAATTATATATTATAGTTGTCCATAATACTTTGCAATTCCATGAATTACGTATTTACTTCCTACTACATTGTGGAGATGTAGGATATCATAGATCCCAAATTTCTCGCTGGTATGAACTCAGTTCTCGAAGATCAGAGCTGGAAAAAGATTTCTCGAACCACTTCTTACTTTACCGCTGTCTAAAGATTTTGTGTGGAATGAAAACAATACATTAATGTTTTTGGGGAAAATTTACAAAAACTTTAAATTCATAATAAGTGTAATTTCTAATAAAATCTAATCTTGCTCGCTCCAATAACCAATGATCCTAACTTAATCTTAAGTACCCTTAATTAGCCTACTTCTGTTTTCTCTGTGATAACATGGTTTGGCTAATTTACATTGGTTTTCAGTGGAATAATTTATCTGCATTAGCGATCTTTCAGAAAAAAATTATACTTTATAAAAAGGTAACTGTACCCTATATAGCCTACATAAGGATTTTTTTTTTACACTTTTGTGAGCGGCAATAAATTATAGCGTTTGGTTACAATATAAAGTTTGTCAAACTGTACATGTAATATTATGATGTGGAGCAACTAAAATGGTTACACAAGCCACAATCACAAATACAACAAAAGATTAGCTTTGGGCATATTGAGTACACTGTATTTCCAATGTAACCTATTTAACTTCTGTTACTAGAACATTTAAAATAATGGAAACTAATGAAAGTAATTAAATGTGATTTAGAGTATGCAATTTGTTTAATATCACCTGGAAATATAAACTGAACTTTCACCTCCGGCCATGGGCTGATCACCCATCCTGGAATCCCTAATCGAGATACTTTTGATTCCCAAGGCGTTGCCTATGGGCCTAGGATTTGCGCGGTTCAGAAGGCCTTATATTCCACTTATGAATTACAGATTTTCATTCAACTGAGATTCCTTATGTGACAAAGATGACTTTCTAAGGAATTTGATACAAACACGAAAAGTGTAAACAGCTCAAACGATTAAATCATAACAGAATTGTTTCACAGAATATGCAATGGCTTTCGGAGGGCTAGTTATTGTTTACATAAGTTATTTATTAACCTGAACAGAAAACTGTTTCCATTTTGTTATCACTGTCCTTACACCTTGAGCATATACAAAGGTTCTTGTCTTCTTTCGTTAGTCGGACACAATCCTCATGCACATAATGTCAGCAGACTGAAAACAGATGCATGATCTTTCACTTTGTCTTCTTTGCACAATTTACAAAGCCGAGATTCATTCTTGTTTTACACTCTGGCTTTTTTGGCAGGTTTCTTGGATAGGACTGGCTGTGTTTTGGCCATTCCAATTGCGTTGGTTTCAACTTTCGTCAAAGATATGTTTTTTTTTTTTTTTTTTTTTTTCAAAACAGTTCCTTTGGTGTTCAATTCAGGCTTTCTCTTGGATATTTGAGCGTTTTGTTTCTTTGGTGTCGGAAGTAGCTCACGAAATGTGCTCCTATCAGCAGCTTCAGCGTCTTCAGAATTAATAATGGCCTTTTCGACAGAGTCATCCTCCTCCACACACAGTATACGAGATGTACTCCATTCAGATTTCTATTTAGCGCACCTGAGGGTCCAGACTCTGAAGTTGAAGTGCCTCCTGATTTTTGCGGAGTTGATGTGGACAGAGGTTCTGAAGCTGCAGTACTTTGCAACTCGTACTAGGTGCAAATGCAACTTCCGGAATTGCATTAGGATCATACGGATACAATACAGTAGCTTTAAACCCAAATATCATATTAGTATGGTCATGCAAGTTCGTCAAACTTTTGCAAATATATTTCCAAAGCGTTTTTTTAGTTAACGTACTTTCACAGTAATTGTACATATACATGATCACATCTTGATCCCAGTGCTGTTCAGATGAACGAAGTTTTTCCTTATCGAGCGGCAGCAGCTCATGAGCAGTATAGGGAGACAGTATAACTATGTCGTACATATCTGTGGACTCCACTATTTCGTGATCTAAATGGTTTTTCGCTCCATCAAAAATCAGTAAGCTCCAAACAGCAGGTTAATGATGTCCAAAATGTTGTAAACATTCGAAAAAACTCTTTGATGGCATTGATACCTTTACTGTCATGCAGTAAACAGAGCCTGGATGTAGATCGTCAGCAAACTTCGCCTTAATGCGTTTTCCTTTGAATAAGATCATCGTAGGAGTAGCTGCTCCTGCTGCATTTGCACAAGAGACAACAGTATACTCAATATGGCCTACCAGGCCATGTTGGATCCACATTACAAGCAAATCATTTCACACGTGTAGCTACACACAGGCTGTTGCATTAATTTTCATTCATTGCAGGCTGGCAGGCTGTTTGGAACAGCCCGAAGGGTGGTCAAATCGTGTACCTGCTCTGGAAAGGGCTTTACCACGTAGTGTCGGGATGTGGATGTTGTAGGATAACGGGTGAAAATTAAGTGGCTGTAGAGAAGGGAGGCATCTTGTTGCTCCTCGAAGAATGATGCACCGGGTGCTACAGTGAGCGTGCACCGCTGGTGGATTAGTTAATAAACTTGGAAGAAGATAGGTAGAATTTTGAGTTTTCCAGATCAAACATTGGATAACTGTAATTTAGTTTAGCTAGGAATGGGGATCATGTGGTTACCGGTAATGACCGCAAGACATACGGGGTAACCGGTGTCGCTTTATGCACGCTCGCGAGGTACATAGCCACCAAGGGATCAGAGTAGGGCGCTCTGATAATGAGGCAAACTCTCAAAAAATTTGGTGGCCCGGCGCCTAATTTCATCCACCACATAGCGGTGGGATGAAGCCTATTGAAGTAGTCTCACGGGGAACCTTGTGCATACAGAATAAATAATTCGAAGACATTTATTCTGTGCACGTTGGAGCAGTACCAGGTTTGAGCCTGCGGCCATACCCCAGACTTCGCACGCAAAGAGCATGACAGGGAGGACCAGTGCCATAAAGAGGCGGGAATTTAGGGAAACAGACATCGCAGACCTAGGCACAGGGTATAGTGATGCCACGGCATCACACGACCGATGCGCCTGCTCCCAGATGTGTTCCCGAAAAGTGAGACCCTTGACTCCCAAGTAATTGATTGAATTCTCCCACCTAATCCCTTGCTCAAAGTAGGTGAATGTGGGGAAGGCGGGAAAGCGGCGCTTGGTGAACAGTATCGCTTGGAATTTCTCCGTGTTAATGGACAATCGCCAAAGCGTGCACCAATCCTGGAGGAGGTTTAGGTATCACTGAATGGGGTTGAAGGTTCTGCGTGGGTGTCTGTTTGTAGAAAATAGCAGCGCGTCGTCAGCATATTGCGCTATGTTGACGTGCTGTTCAGTGGGTTGCATTCGTAAAAGTTATTATATAATTTAAAACAAGACAGTTGCATGAAGTAATTGACACAGTAAAACGTTTGTAGAAAAGTTCTATTGAAACAGCAGCATAAGAAACTTACCTGCATAAAATAATAACACTTGAGCAGCAAACAAACGAATCTCAACTGTGAAATGGCTGTTAGTCACTGCGCACTGGATATAACAAAGAGATAGTTGAAATAGCTTACCAAACGTAAATGAGCAGCGATCTAGCGGATTGCCGTCACAGTTACCGGGTCATATTGAGTAACAGGCCATATAGGATACAGTTACCTTATTAGCTCCGTATGCACACATAACATTTTGATTACAATTGCTTGCATTCTTGTGTACCATTTCTATGGTTTTGCATTTCGTATTATTTCTCTATTAGCCTTTTTATTTTTCTTAATTGCTCTTTTCGTTTTATGATTCTTTGATATATTTCTTCCACAATTTATTATGTTTTCTTCTAACACCTTTTCTTTACATAATTCCTTTATATTTTAAGCGAGGTAGTAATTCCAAACTAGTTTAGGAAATCCTAGCTCCTTCGGACAATGGAAGTTTAATCAGAGACGAGACACGGAATATTAGATTCTGACCAAATAGTTACTCACAGATAAAGCCAGCAGACCACAGGGTCAGCAGTTAAAGTTCTCACACATTAACTTCTGAGAGTGTACCGAGCTACAGTTTGATCTTTCTGTGGCTTTCAGAGTAATAGATACAAGAAAGTGTAAAGCCAGAGGATCCGCTGGTGGGAAAAGGGTGAGGCGGGGGTCTGTATTTGGTAGAAGGTTGTGGTTTGCGGTCTCGCACTCATTTTCACTCCGACCTGCCCACCTCTCTTTTAATATTAAGTTACACGGTCGAAGATGACCCCTGCGAGAATATTAAAACAACGCAGTCACACAAGACCGGGAAGGGAACGCAAATTAAAGTAAAACCGATATATCGCTATAATGATATAAAGTGCAGCATATCTTAATACACGGTGTTCGTTATTTACCGCCCTACGATGAGCAAGAATGACATCATAGTTGATTGGTGAGTCTATCTTCAAATCATAGTGCCCACTACGGAGAATCTTCTCTCATCTTCATCATCACGGTATAAGTCTTGTAGCCCGTTCCGACTTCAAGGAAATTGATCGGACCATCTCATTCGTGGTCTGCCAACATTTCTTCTAACTACATGTTTATACTTGTATACTATTTGTGGTGTACGGTCTTCGGTCATTCTCTGCACATGATCTTGCCATTTTTGCCTGTATGCAATCATTGTTTCATTTACACTCTGAATTTCCAATTCTCTCACAATATCCTCGTTTCTGTTATTGTCTATGAGTCTATAACCTGCCACCTGTCTCAGAAATTTCATCTCAGCAGCCTCCACTTTCTTCTGTTGTGAGACAGTCAAGACACAGTTTTCACACCCATAAAGCAGGGTTGGGATCGCCATTATTTTATACAGTTTTAACAAAGTTTGAAGATTACAATTTTTAAAAGTTCTTTTTATTGTGCAACATACTGTTCGGAATTTGTTTATTTTGTTTTGTATATCTCTATTACTGGTGTATGACACAATATAGCCAAGATAATTAAAATAACTTTGTTGTTGGATGGTTTTATCATTTATGCAAATTTTTGCTCTCAAATGGTTCGTTCCTGTAAAGGCCCTTATTTCTGTTTTTTATATTAAATTTAAAGATTATATTCCCATGTAATATTATTTAATTAATGTATGGCTCTTTGTAAGTTATCTTCCGTCTCCACAATTAAAATCTGGTCATCAGCAAACAGCAATGTGTCATCATTTCTCCCCTTTATTTTAAAATGTTTTCTGAGCATAGTTTGCCATCGTACAACAGCGGCATTAAATATATATTTTAATATATATATACATATATTAAATAGTGTAGGTGACAATGGACATCCCTGTCTTAGTCCTAAACAAATCTCTACTAGGTTATCTTTTTCTATGGACTTCTCCAATTTAAATGTTGTATTTATATACATACTTTGTACTGTTCCTACTAAACGTTGAGGAAATCCATTTTTAATCATTATTTCCAATAGCAGATTTCTTTTTACTTTATCAAAAGCTTTTACAAGGTCTATAAAAGCTATGCTATTAGAGTTGATAGATTATATTCTCATCGTTTCTCCATAATCTGTGTTATTGTGAAAATACAATCATTGCAGGAACGCCCTTTTCTAAATCCATTTTGTCAATCATACAATTTAGTTTCTGAGATTGGAGCCATTCTTTGTGTTATGATTTTTGCATAGATCTTGTAACCTGAGTTCTAGAGACTGATTCCTCCATAATTGTCACATTCAGTTCGGTCTCCCTTTTTAAAAATCGGACATATCAATGCAATATTCCATTCCTCTGGTAAATGCCCAGAAGAAACGGTAATTTTTGCGGAACAGTAAATAAATTACAGCGCTCAGTGGTTGCACTGGTAACTAATACAACCAACTTCCATTTATAAACACAGCACCGCGTCTTTATGGTTGAATGCTACTTTCGTACCGCCATTAAAGTTGGTGCGACATATAAATATAATTTAAACCGCGCATAGAGGAGTTTATGCAACGCTATCCAGCATTCAGACAAGTCCTTCGGAACGTAATGTTGGCAAGTGTCCAGCTACCGTCAAATTGACATACTTTTGTTTGCAACATAAACGTCTTACGCTTTAACAGTATACGGTATGAACTTTTTTCCATTCTCACACTTAATTAAAATGTCTATTAATGTTGGCATCCTTATGACTTTCAAAGCCGAAATGTGCATCAAACTTTTCCAAGATACAGGATCAGCTACTCGCTAAAAGCGAAACACTGAACCCTTTAAAGCGCATGGTCCCAATCTAGAAGCAATAAATGTTATGACACACTTTCTCAAGCATACCCTCTTGCAATACAGACAGTGTTTAAGAGGAAGAGAGAAATGAAATATAAGGAAATGGACACATAAGACTGTGTACCGGAGATATTTTCTTGTTTAGGCCTTTTTTCTTGTAATTTACGTCCTCCAACGTTAAGTCATATCGGATGGTGAATGAATTGGGTGAAGCGATGCTCAAATGAGTACAGGGTCCATGGAGCTTAGAGTTACCCGACATTCGTCTTTCAGGATAAGGGAAAACCACGGAGAAAGCCTTATCCAGGTAACTCACCCTGACCGAGATTCAAACTCGGGACCTCTTGAACGTGAAACAGACACGCTACCATCTACGCTACTGAGTCGGGCCTTGTTTTGGTTTGAACAAAAGGTCTGTACATATTGTAACACTAATTTATTTTTCATTCCTAGAACATGTTCTGCTAATTTTCTGGTTTGTAATGAAGTTACATTCTGAGAAAACTGTGGGTGATAGAAAATATTTGAGATCAAATTGAAATGTGACAGGTTTACAATATGCATATATCTCTACTGTAACAGAAAAACAGATGTCCATTGTGAAATAAGTGTTCATTGACCTATCATTTCGTATATCCTTCATGATATACCTTTATGGGTGCATAATTTGATTTGCAGTGCATTGCATTGCATTGGAGTATACAGTTATTATAAATAGTTATGGTATCTACGCACCAGGCGAAATTACGCACCTTTATAATACGCGGCAGACCCATCTCTCAAATAGTATATTTACCTGCCGTTAGAGGAAGGCCTCAAAGCTGCTGTCAACACATCAAATATGATCGCAAACCGCTAGGAATCGTATATAAACTCACTCCATCAGCGATACTATTGATGACGTCAAATTTTGCACGGTAAAGTCACTGATAAAAATGAACACTGTGTAAACTGGATTTTATTGCAAACGATGTTCATTATCTGAGACAAATAACAGGACGTATTATAAGAGAATGCCTATAATGTTAGTTTTAATTTTATTAATTGTTAGGAGTGCAATTTAGTACATAAAGGCCATTTGTTCTAATTATTTAAATGCTATATTCGTATTTTTTCGCATTCTCCAACAGGATATTCTTATTTGGTGCAAATGGCTGCACTACAGTGCGGTCACTTTATGGTGAAGCTAAGGACCGCGTATATGAATACTCCGCGCTCTGCAATGCCCTAAAACTACCATACTGATGTACTTGCAGATAAATGCAATGAGTAAATAGGAATACAATAGGCTTAAGGGATAATCAACTTTTTAAGAGCTGGTTGCAATACAGTGGCTTCAAAATGCCCTTATTTTTACACCATCAGGAGGATGAGGAGGAGGACGAAAAGAAAGAGGCAAAAATAACTTCCCAATGGAAGTCATGGAGAGATGCCTCCGAAACAGTTAACACGACGAAATTGTCAGTTCTGTTTCAAATAAATCTCTATATTTGCCAAAACATACAAATTTCTTAGGGAACCGATAACCTTTGCCGCTGGTTGTAACTATTAACCAACAAAAGGTGACCCTCATACACAGCGGAGATCCGTTGTAGCCCTTCTTCTGGTTCCTTTATTTCCCGCAGATGCATATCTTGCCAATCCAAACCTCAAAGTAACGCCTTCCTTGACAGAGGAGTGAGGCAGAGGTTTCATGCTTTGGAAAAACTACATATTCCGTGTCTCTTATGAAATACTAGTCATTCAAACCCAAGAAATCAAAAGCAAAGAACGAGAAATGTTTGCACCTATTAAATACATTTGGGGGTTATACATCTGCCCTGTAAATATTTGATGTTCACCTAATTCTCCAAATCTACGTCGGGTGACGGAAATCTGTGTCGAGCTGCTTCATTCAGAATGTTACAATTGTAAGGCATTTTACGCCATTTTTGAGTACATGAACACTGAATAACACCTTGCATCTCAAAGTTTTACGTTATATTTGTATTAATTTATTTAGCTTGTTTTCTATCTTTCTACATTTGAAATTGTATCCAGCCATCTTTTTATTATTATTTTTCTTAACAGTTAGCTACATGCTAACCTTGAAATATTAAAACCAATATCGAAATATATGGCTAATGCTAAAATAAATTTATTTATAAGAAACTGTCTCTGAAACTGATATACAGTGTTTTGTCTTATACATTCACTATACGAAATTATGCTGTGTCTTTATGAGGAAATTGCGGGTTTTAATTCCAGGGTATAGACAGGTGGGCACTCAGCATCGTGAGGAAATTCAGGAGATTCGATAGGTAGCTGGTAGAATTCTGTTCAAGAAAGCCAACCCTTCGGCTGGGATGTGCGATGCTGACCACATATCTTCTCTGTATCTGATGGATGATCGCTCACCTCTGCTTTGCGTGTGTGAGCGTGAGACCGGCAGTCGGGTTAGCCGGCTCTGGGCTGCAGTTACACCATGGTTACCTTTATGAGAGTTCCTCGTGGTATTCTAGGAACATTCTCTGTACGTGCAAATATATCAAATATACAATATGTTATTCAAACTTGTTCGTTTTAGTGAAAACTAAATGTTTGGAAAGTTTTCGGATACTACGGCCGTGCCGTGGCTCAGTGATTAGACCGCTTGGCTCTCACCAAGGCGGCCCGGGTTCGATCCCAGGCGAACGCAAAGTGAGATTTGTAGTGGACAACACGACACTGGGGCGGGTTTTCTCCGGGACCTTCGGTTTCCCCCACCATCTCATTCTACCGGTGCTCCATCTGCATCTCATGTATCATCAGTTTCATCGCCTGCGGTGCTGTATGTAGTAAAGGTGGGTGTTAAACACTACACATTTTCGGGTAAAATGTAGTTTTGGGAGTTGGGATTTTCTTGAAAATCTTGAAGAGGAGCCTAAATACCACGTTCAACTCTTATAGGGTTTTGGCTTTTGTTTTATTTTGTTACAGGCACGTATATGTAAAAATTAATCTTGCTTTAAAATTGATTTCTGGAGGTATTATTGGCTCTTAAAAATATTATTTTCTATAAAGGCTTGACATGCATCGACAGAAAATACATAATACCCTTTCTACGTATCGGATACATAACATTTAAGATAAAAATTTGCTATTGCAATTGTTTTACCAGTGAACGCCATAAAACAGAAAATGAATTCATATTGGTGGTTAAAAAGGAAAAAGTACAATAATCAGTCCAAAAATGTATAACAAGGGAGTTTTATTTTTCAGCTATCACGATAACGTTGACCTTCGTAAGCCAAATGTATGAATTCTTTGTATTAGAGTTCCAAAAAATATATTAGAGCCTCCTATGTGCAGTTAGTAATTTGCAATGGTCTTCCTGGAACGTAGCATTGGTGTTAACGTTAAGCAAAAACGATACGTTATACCAACGCAATTTCATGTAACGAGCAAAGGATGACTGGCAACCCTTTTAGCAAGTAAATGAGGTTACCATGTTATACAATATTATATTTGTTCCCAAATGTAGCATATTCAAAGCTTTTTATTGCAACACAATCTCTGGCAATCAAAATCAATTGAACCTACAAGTAAAATAATGGTGTAATTTAACTAAAAATCAATCTATCAATCATCATTCCCTTTCATGATAGAACTTGGTCACGCACCGTAAAAAGCAATTTTTCGGAATGCAATTTTGCACTACTGAAAAAAAAGTGTGGGGAAACGGACTGGTAATTACAGTTTAACGTAAAACTCTTTCAAATAGCTCTGCAAACAAATCTGTTTTGCATGCTATTGAACTTTCTGGAAGCAATGAAGTGAAATTGGCTTAAATGTAATGATGAACGCTTTGCCGCCAGCGTTTACATCAGCATCTTTGTTGTAATACCTTGCATTTAACAAAATTTAACAATGACATTTACTGGTAGAAATTGAAATAATACTGAGAAAACATGAAAAACGTGAAGCATTCAGAATATTTATAAATGTTATTCTAAGAGGAACAAAATTTGTTTAATTTCTTACGCAAATTATAATAAGATGCGTAATATCCACTGCTATAGCAATATATATCAGCCTATAGCAACTATATAAATTTATAAAATAGGTTAGTACTTCTAAGACGTCAAAAAGAGTGGTAAGTTACAAACAAAAAAGGATAATAGCCCGTCTCTGTACTTGAGTTTGAATCTCAGTCAGCGTGACATCTGGATATCTTCTTTTCCCGACATTTTCTCTTACCCCGAATGATGAATGTAAGATAACTTAGCTCTATGGCCCCTGGACTTATTTGAGCATAATTATACGCATTTCATTCATCATTTAATATTATCTATGCTGGACGATGTGAATTAATTAAATGGGAAAAATCATCACACCCTTTGATCAAAAACGTGATTGGGAAATGCAAAAGTTCTATTCCGCGGGGATACCCATCCTGCAAACGGCATTTTTTTCAATGTTTATATTATTTTGTCAAGTTACACTCGAAAATTTTATACAAAAATTCCATAACTAAAGTACGTATTTTGGGATCACTGGATCCAAATATGGAAAATCACTTTTATGCGTATATCATTGAAAATATTCTCAAAAATTAAACTGGCATTTAAGTTAAGCATCTTGAAAAGAACAGTAAGAAGTATATTTTAGAAAATCATAGTTTTATTTAATAAATCATAGCTTTGAGATATTTTTATCTCAGAAGTAACTATTTTCGAAATCTATTTATTGGTCATACCTAATTGTTAATCACTATAAAATAATATTTCATGTCCTGGTCACTAAAAGAGCACGGAATGCGAAAGCGTTTACTTACCTTAGCAACTAGCTCTTAAAGTCTACTATATTCACCCATTTCCATTGTACCTATAAGGTAAAATGTAATAAAACTACATATACTGAAGTTTACCTTGATTTACACAAATACGTAACAATAAATAGTTTTAAGAACTGCCTGTTCAAGAATAATGGAGAAAGTCATGAATATGCACACATAAACTTTTTTGACAGTATATTTGTAATGCCAAAAACTATCCCTATACAATTTTTATACCGTGAGCAAAATTATTTCGCGAGTAGTATAACTTACCATTCATATAACGGTAGGTGATAAGTTTTATATGATAAGAAATATAATTTCGTACCCAATTGGAGCTGCTTCATCTCAGCTGCATTTTCAGGAAAGGTAGCGCTGAAAAATAAATAAAAGGAGTGTTACGTTACAGCTCACGAACATACGCAAAGTAGAGTAGGATAGACATACGATAATGCCCCAAGCTCGTACTCGAGAGGTGCTAGGTTCGATTCTTGGTGCCACTTACTCCACAATGAGATTTTACGTGTTCTTACGTGATCGATAAAGTATGTCACAAAACGAATCCAAGGCTGTGTGCCGATCCAGCCTTCAACGCTGCGTCGAGCTTTCACTTGTTACCGCTGAAGAGTGTATGTGCATGCGTGTGTGTAGTGTTTAACGCCGCTTTTACTACATGTGGCACCGGAGGCGGGGACGCTGATGATACATGAGATGAAGGTGGAATGCGATAGCGGGGAACCCAGATCCTAGAGAAAATCCTTCCTGGCTTCGTGTTGTCCACCACAACTTACTGGGGTCTCCTTGGTGACAGTCGAGTGATCTAACCACTCAGCCACGGCGCGGCCACTAAAGGTAACCTTAAAGGCACCCTGCGACGGTTTACGCAGTCACCAGAAGCACCTTCCAGCCGAGCAGTCAAGTCAGTGTTAGTGAACTCTGCTGGCGTCTGACACTTATTGTTATTCTTGTAGGCAGTATGCCTTCTGTAGTTCCTTCATCTGGCTCATTCCTCCCGGGGGTTTACGCACAAAGGATCCCAATGTGGACAGGGGTGCTAGGTGTCGTCTCCGTTACCTGAGCTACCTTTACCATCCCCATAATCCCTATCCAAAAGCTGAATTTGTTAAGTAATATTAAAATTTTTAAGTCGCTAAGCAACGACGTGTTTTCTAAAACTCTTTGCGCTAAGGCCTGAAATTTTAGTTTCGAATTTACTATGTTCATATGACCTTACCTCCTCAATCCTTTACTATTCATTAGTGCTGAAACCTACTCTCCTGTCTCTTCTGCAAATTCAGGTGACACTACAGTTCCTATTTGCCCATATTCTTGAAGGGTGCAGTCGAAATTGAAGGCCGTATACTGAGATTTTTCAGGAGTTCGTCATTAAGCAATGACTTTTATTTTATTTTTTATTTTATTTATTGATATCTGAAAAGGATCCATTCCTTTGAATGTCCTAAAAATTACTTGTCATTTTATAAAATAACTATTTGAACATTTAAATGGATAATAAGAAACATTCTCAGAAATATTTAACTTCACAACAAGAAAACAGCGTATTTTGACGTAAATTTCAGCAGCAATGCTCTGTAACTCTTGCGGTCATTACCAATTTCGCAAATGTAATTCAGAATGAATGAGACTTACAAATAATTCAAGATAATAATTTTATAACATGCAGCATAGGTCTCATAATCAGAAGTGTTTTACATTTTTGAGAAAAGCCATTTACTAAAAGAAATAAAACCAAATATAACGATTAATTTACGGAGATAATTTCAATGAACATTGTTGTGTTACAGCTAGACCTGGGATTTATATGTACTATAAAGTATGCATGTGTATGCACCAAAGGTCTGCTAAATATGCTCTAAAAACGTTAAAGTATGCATTTAAAATAAAGTACACTATTTCACCTTTCTCATATTTATTAATCTTGTAGTTTATTGGTCTGTCTTTCAGTCTTCTTTTTATTATTATTATTCATGTTCGTTGCAATAAACAGTTAAATATTTTTCACCATTTTATAGAAGAAATGATTTTTTCCTGTGGCTTAAAATGTTTTTATATTTCTATGAGAGGCTGTTTGTAGATGTTGTGTTATCTATAACGTTTGTTGCAGAGAGCAAATAACAAATGTATAAAAATTATACTGGTTAAATAAAATAAAACAAAAGCAACTAGAAGGCATATTGGTTTTTAAAATATTCATAAAATACAAAATTAAATCTTTAACGAACTTTCCCTGTATTTTATTTCCATATTTGTTAAGGGTAGGATTTCCATCACTGCCTCATTCAATTTCCATCACACCAAATTAATAAGCTTTACTGCTCCTCCTACGGCATTGTGATATTCCCTTTCATACTGCACACTCTTCAAAAATTAGGATTAGCAGCACATTAGTACAAGTTTGAAGGTTGCGTTAAATTACATTTATTAATTCCTGAAGATGTTATCGCTGCTGCAGACGGCTTCGTTTGCAATGTTAATAAAAACCATATCAGACTTTGTGTTGCAACTGCCGCACCGAACTTTTAAGATCTATCTCATGATCGTTGAACGTTATTCACTTTAAGTTGTTGAGCGGATATTTTTATATCAGGAGGCAGTCATTGTTGATAGCTGCGTTATCATTTTCGGTGACGTTTAATGAATTGAGAAACATAATATCTAAGTCCTACATAAAGAGCAGTAAAATATTTTTTTTCATAACCTTCTCTTTTTAAAGTGTCTGGGTGAAATATTTTTAAAAATTGTTGCTGAAAAAGTAAAATGTTTGCACAAATATGCACAAATTATTAACCAACCCCTTAAATATGCATTTATATGCACTGTACATACAACTTCCGAAATAAGTGCCTTAAAATGTGTAACAAATTTATTACTTACATGCATATGTTTAACCATCAAGGAATAAATCATTCAAATATTCGTATACAAATATCCGACCTCTAGTTATAACATTGGAGAACGACCCTTAATGTTCGCTATTTAATTAGCCTTTCGTTCCTAAGTTATTCTTATACAATCGCACATGTCTTATTTTCTAAAATTAGATATTTAATAAAGATGTCCCAAAACGTGTACTTATGGTGAAATTTGAGTATCGAATTTTTGGGCGGAGTGTTCTACTTTCTGTAGCTGTATGTATATAATAGAAAAATTAAACCACTAAACACCACACAATAATCGGTGAAATAGATACAGCTAGTGCCAGACCACCTATAATGCTGGTCTATATTTAGTAGTGCGTTGAATTTAAGGAGATTCAATAGGTAGAGGGTTGCAATTTTAGATAAGTGGTTAGAACCACCTCTGCCGCACCCGTTACATGGTGATCTATGCCTTACTCCTCTGGTCCTCAGCCCCTTTGTTAGGGAAGGGCCAACAAAACCTATAGAATACAGATTTAACTTCACATTTTACTTTGATTAATATTTGCACATCACTTCATGAATCAGGGTTTTGGTTCTTGTTTTCCGGTTCCAGAATGGTGTAGTGGAATTCCGAAAAATAAGGAATATCATATTTCTTACGGGGAAAAGGTGTTAAGAATTATGACTGTACAAAGCGATCAATTCATTGTAAACCCTTTACTCTCAGCTTCCAGAACTTTACCATTAGCTTTACATATTTCAGTCATATTTCATCTGTAGTAGACAACCCAGAAGCGTTCTTTAAAAATTTGGATATACACCGCAGAAAGACTAGACAGAAAAATGGCTCAGACTGAGTAATAACTTGCAGACATTTCGAATATAGTTCAGTATAACGGTACATTATTCCTTGTTTCCATCACCACTGAAGGCTAATATGTATAGGAAAGGGTTCAGAATTAGAATGTATACTCTCTTATCTTATATAAGACGTTTTCACGTAATCTGAAGTAACTTTATTTTGGAATACTAGCACTATTGAATACTGGCACCATTAATTTCCCGTCCACGCAAATGTAAATATGCTAGTCAAGTCCGTAATATATAAAATTGTAGTTTTAGGGCTCATTGGATGTCACTGTCTTTCTCTTATTTCATATACCATCTTCATTTACAGTATTTATTATTTACATCAATAGCACAACAATCACTCCATTTGTCTACTGTTCTACTATATTTACAGTTTGTTCGAGCTCCTTTGCGTAATATCAACCTGAACTGCTCTGATGACCCAGTAGTTGATAGTCCTTAAACACAATCATCAACCTGAACTAGAGCAAGCTTGTGATTTTTGCAGCCATAGACTTTCTGTTTGTCTCTTCTTGTAGAAATTCAACAGCGATTATATAAACATCAGTTTGTGTAAAAGAGTAATATATTTTGACTCAGGTTTACAAGAAACATTTTCAAATCTGTTTTTTTTTTCCTACTTTACTTTTAAGTCTATAAATACTAAGCAAAAGGGATAAAATTGTGCTGAATTCCTAAACTTAAAGGTTTCTCTTATATGACTTTAAGTCAAGCTTAGTAGAATAGCTTTATTTTTACTACAAGGTCATGAAAGCTGTACCTGATAAAAAAAGCTCAAGACAGGATTAATTAATCCTCACTTATTCGTTTGTAGTCGCCTAAATAAGCTTGCATTTTTATAATGGTCCTTAAATCATAACGATCGTGGTTTCTAAGGCAGATAAGTTTGATACCTTTTAAGTATATTTACTAACAGGTTAAAGAACTCTTGCGAAATTCAAGAACATGGCAGTAATCATAAATAGTTATTTACCTTGGTAAATTATGTGTTTTCATGCTGGTAATCACAAAGTATGAAAAGGAAAAAGAAGGAAAGAAGAAGGAAAGAAGGACTAACTAATATATAATATAAGCTCAAGGGTATCTGTCAGGGCACACCCTCACAGAGTGAAGAGTGACCCCCCTCCAACGACCAGGGAGTTACCGAGCTGTCCCGAAAGGGTGCCCGGCGCCTCTGTGGGGCTTTCCATAGGGCAAGACCTAGGGACTAACAAGCTCCCCCCCCCCTCCATCTGGTCTTGTAGACTCAAGACGGGATGGAAGTGGATACGCCACATACGCGCGTCAACTCCAAAATGGGAAGGCTGCCTATATGAC
The DNA here is from genome assembly GCA_030765055.1 of Mantis religiosa. NCBI lineage: Eukaryota > Metazoa > Arthropoda > Insecta > Mantodea > Mantidae > Mantis > Mantis religiosa. The sequence goes on along the minus strand of CM060957.1, from coordinate 66,466,928 downwards.
CTCGCTGGGGACGCCTGGTGATCTAGTACACCTACTGGTTATGCTGGCTAGTACGCGGGAATATTATGGCTTCCCTCTACCCCGTCCAGAGACGTACCCGATCTCCCACGGGTATTGGAAACCACTTTCCCCTCAAGTCCAACCCAATCCGAACAACTCCCAATCAGGAGGGAGGCTCGAATGTTCGACCCGAGGTTCCACTAGTAACGTCAGAGGTACCACGAGTGCTAGTGGTCCGCAGCGCCCGCACCACGGCAGCTGAAGGGGACGGATCCCCTCCCCTACGGGGCGAAAGATGGAGAGAAGGCAATGCTGCCTGTTTCAGTGTAATCGAGCTGAACTAAACCTTGTAGAGTTAAGGGAAATTTGTTATATGATCTGCCAGTTTGAAAAAAAAAAATCAAGTATAAGAGGTGTAGATAAAAGGGAAGCGAAATATTCTCGTAAGTGAGAGGGCGGCAGAACATGGGGGGTGAGAATTAGAAGTGAGAGGAAAAGTGAATGAGAACGGTAGAGTATAGCAAGGGACGAAGGGGCAAAATCTGTTGCAGTAACAACAACCGAGTTGATAATTCTTATTATAATAGACGATTTGTTATTTTGTACCTATTCGAAATCAACAAAACCATGCAAACTTCCTTTGTCTTTTGCTTTCGCTTTTTCTTTTAGCCTCATTGCCAAGGAGTCCTATAAGCTAGGCAGTAAACTGGAAGTTAGGTCTTATCTGAGGGTTTACAAACGTTCATTAAAGCGATTTACTAACGCAAGCAACGGTAGTATCTTCCCCCGTCTATATCGTAAAGTTTTAAGCATTCCAGTTAACTACATGCGCGACTGTCTGCTACCAAGAAAGTGGGTTAAAACCTAATCTTTTTTGGCCCTTGAAGAACGTCTTAATGCCTCCAGCAAGAAAGTAAGTAGTTGAAAATGATACGTTTTCTTATTCAGATGGCAAATTCCTGCCTAAGGCGAATAGATGTAACCATCTAAAATCGATCTCCATCTACTTAAATGCTTGCAGGTTAGCATAAAATTCACAGAGTTGTGCTCAGAATAGCACATAAGTGCCGATTTCCGAGTCCGGTCGCGTACAGCGGAAGTGGTAGCAGGGGAGGGACGAGCATAAGGTCTGCCTTCCTCATGGAATTGTTATTTTCAGCTCTTAGCGTCCATTAGCCAATGCTGTCATCTGGAGTTGAACGTTCTGCTTCAAAATTAATGCATCGACCAGATATGGTTCTCCGATAGGTGTAAAAAATCTGTAATCCTTGAGGAATCGATGTATCTACCATGTTATTTTCATAGTTCTACTGCAATTTTTATGACTGCTTATCTTTTCATTGTTCTTTAACAAGGTTGGCAAAATCTAATTTATTTCCTCTAAAAGTTAACCATTTTAAGTAGATGTACCGTGCTTCTTCCAAAAATGTTTCGAGGTTTTATCGGAAGTATGGTTAAATGAATGAACATTTATTTTTTTATTTTCTTCATATATACATACATTCATTAATACATTACCATTAAGGGGAGCCGGAACAGTCTATCTCACCAATGCTAAAATCAGAGTTTACTGGTGCACTTAGTTCAAGAACCACTGAATGCATCAATTTTAAAATTTTACTTGTTATTTTACCACACTTTCACACTTAATTAAAAATAATAGATTTTATTTTGGAGTTTTAATAAAGCATATGTTGTTTCTAAATAAATGTTTCGAATTCACTTCTAAAAATATTCAAGATTATTTTTTTTAATTCAAATGTTCACGTATCTTTCTACAAGTACCTTTAAAACAGTTTAAGTATTTCTTTAATTCCAGAAAAATTCTAGACTTGTATCTACAGTAGTTTTATAGATGAGCGCACCCAAGGTATAAAAAAGGAGAAAAAGCGCATTAAATTTTGCTATGTTGGAACTACACCTCAGAACTGCCCCGTATTTTTCATCAGCATCCTTCCTCTTTAATTTTTCACACCTCTTCCTAGACTCCATGGTCACTTGCTCTATGGTATTATTAATTATTTTGTTAAATTTGGCAGGGGGCTGGTAAATTGAGACAGCAGGCAATGTCGTACCTGCCTCAGTTCACTTGCCAATGCTTCTCAAGCCATAAGCAAACCTTACATTTACTTCTGCACCACTTTTAATAGTTCTGGATGTTTCAAATGTATATTCTTTGTGAAAGTTTTGGAAACTCTGTGATAATGTAGCTAATAGTGCATTTCGTTCCTTGGTGACCTCTGATGTAACAATTTTCATGTACCCAAAATTTGCACTATACATAGCTTCTATATCTACTAACTCAAAACTTGTTGATCTAATATCATTATTTAGTTTAGTTAAAATATCATTACTGCCATTACACAATGAAGAAACCAATTTTTTTCCTTGAAGAACCAATTTTCACCTCATATTCATCGCCAATGTTTGAGGTTTGGTTTGACGAAGTCAATATATTGTCATGTGTTACTACACTTTTTACATTTTAGGGGTTGTAAATCTTATATTATGTAATCGGGATTACTTAAACTGTTTATACTGGTTCCCATGCTGATTTCTTACAGCTAAACTATTGCTTCTTCCCATCTTGAAAACAGCACTAGTAATTCAAAACATGCTAAACAAAGCGTGGAAGAATTAACATTTTATGCACAGGTTAATATTAATAGAAAAAAGGACTTCCTTTCTTAATAAGTGTATGCTTCAATAAGGTTACAACCAAGGAGACGTGGCACACTGTGCAGCCTTTTCAAAAGGAGTCTATTTAGGAGTTTTAAAACTATTGACAGGAAGATACAAATCGTTATTTGCTTCTACAAACATCAGCAAAGATTATGTTGGCAATAACTCATTTTGTTAAATTTCACCCTAGAATAACCTACTAGCTCCCCTTAACATCATACTTAGCACATAATAACAAAGCTTCTTTCTTATTCCCACCAAGTATGTTTGGCTTAAATTTAGGTCTCAATACACAAATCTGCTCGTTTTCCGTGCATTGATGACGCTTAGTTCCCTTATAGAATTCCGTGCCCGTTTCTCCAAGCTTACTTGTTGATTATTCTTAATCATTCTAAATCATTTCTCTCTGACCTTTCCCAAATAATTACTTATATTTCTTAAATTATTTTCTCCTTTTACAGATACCTTTTTTTTGTACTTTACGTCCTCCAAAGTTCAGTCATATCGGACGATGAAGGAAATGTGTGAAATGATGCTCAAATGAGTCCAGTATCCATAGAGCTTAAGAGTTACCCGACATTCCTCTCTCAGGATAAGGGAAAAATCCGGGAAAACCCTTATCCAGGTAACTCACCCTGACCGAGATTCGAACTCGGGACCTCTTGAACGTGAGGCAGACATGCTACCATCTACACTACCAAGGCGGGCAGATACCATTTTGAGGATTAGTATTACCTCTCCCTCCTCCTTGGCCGCGCCGTGGCTCAGTGGTTACAGCGCTTGGCTCTCACCAAGGCGTCCTGGATTCGGTCCCAGGCGACCGCAAAGTGAGATTTTTGGTGGACAAAACGGCGCTGGGGTGGGTTTTCTCCGTGATCTCCGGTTTCCCCCGCCATCTCTTACCACTGGTGCTCCATCTTCATCTCATGTATCATCAGTGTCATCGCCTGCGGTGCCGTATGTAGTAAATGCGGGCCTTAAACGCTACACACATTTCTCCCTCCTCCTTAACACTATTCCATTCTCTATCCATATCTTTGCTTGTTTACAATATAGTATACCATGCCGTTCTGTATCATCGTCTACACACACTGGGATTTCCCTTCATGTTTATCATAATCTAATACCTTTCAAATTTCTGGTTCCTGTCCTCACTCAAAGAAATCCTTCTCACCTTAGCTTATTAAACACATCTATGTACTTTTCTCCCTCCCCCATATTGTTGTTCTTTCCCTATATATCCTCAACGAGCTTTTTCTTCCTTGTACTAGCAAAACTAACTTGACTATTAATATTTTCTAATCATATTTCTACTTCTATCCAAAGCCTCTATAACAATTTTCCCCTTATCGGAAGTCATCATTATGATGTTTCTCTGAATCAAAAATGTATTTTAATGAAAAAAGTGTGTTTGCCTGAGCAGTATAACTCAGAAACGTAAAACTTATTAAATACCATATGTAGTAGAAAGTTTCTTGGAGAGTGAGTAGAAAAATTCATGTGAATGTTACAGTATGCTTTTGGATTTTTATTTAACTATGCAAACAGCTATATGTGTACAAAGTTTTAAATTATGCCTTCAGTATAGACAATAATGGTTTTGGCAAATTTCCACTGTTTCCCAACCAATTTTAGTAGAACCGATATAGGGTAATAGATATGGAAGTTCAAATCAATGTTTTGGATCAGCAATTGTTTGTAGTAGGGATTTATTATTTCCTATAGCCAAGTGAGTGTTTCGTAGCTATTGGAAAATAACCAAAAGCCTCAATGTGACAGAGTCAAGTAAACAAACGACAAGAGTCACTGTCAAACAAACAATACCCATATACCTAAACCCAGCCAATAACATAAAATGTACAACATACTCCCTTGACATCCAATTCCTTACTATTTGCTGTATTAGTCACCACAAACCTATGCTTATTCATATAGCAGATCAATTAATATCACACAAAGTCGTTTTATGTCTGAAACTTTGAAAGCTTAATAATTCTAATATCAGATCTATCATGTTAAATAACAGTGAGAAAGACAATAAATACAATAAATACCTTGTGTGGTAGAAAAATTACATAGTGCAATAAGCATGTGTTCCAGTCGTTGACAAGGTAAGGCAGTGTAAGGCATGACATACCGTTGCCATTTCCTTATTTAGCTCAGATATTTGAAGTTCCAATGAATTCCAACAAATCATTATCATGAAGGTCAGCTCCGGGAAAGTCGGTAGTCAGGCTGTTGCCAAAGCTTAGAGAAAATTCTGAAGACGGCCGAGGCAAGGAATATCTAGATCCATAAATCCCATTCCGGATACGAATAGCAGTTTTAAGATCTTGCAGTATATGTAGAAACGGTGGGAGTGCTTGAATCCGAAATTTAAATTTAGGGGCACACGTTGCCCAAATTTGCTTCTTTTCCTACGTGGGTTTACACACTAAACTATCAGTGAAGCCCGCCTTGGTAGCGCAGATGGTGGTATGTCTGCTTCACGTTCAAGAAATCCCGAGTTCGAATCTCAGTTAGGGTGAGTTACCTAGATAAGATTTCTCCTGTATTTTTCCCGTATCCTGAAAAAGAATGTCAGGTAGCTATGGACCCTGGACTTATTTGAACAACATTTCACCCATTTTATTCATCAACCTATATGGCTTACATTGGGACGTAAATTTCAAAAAGAAAAAAGAAGGTTCTGTTATTATTGGCCGCTACAGGGCTTAAAGGTTACGTTTAGTTACATAGATTTAGTGTTTAGTGATCATTTCAATCACACATTTCCGTAACCAATTGCAACACATTTGACATTATTATTTCAATCTGTGGATATGTCTTTCAGTTGAAACTTCTGAGGTTATCTCTGTAGAAGGCATGCCATATTCCAGCGGATGTCGATGGATAAGAACTGTTTAAAAATGTGTGAAATCATTACAATAATTTTAAAGCAGAAATGCCAATTAATTCATTCAGCCAAGCGTCAGTTAATTAATGTGTTGTCTAGACTTGCTGCCTTCACAGAACCCCACCTTCCTCACGATGCTGAATAGCACTGGTCCCTCATTTTGGACTTAAAATCCATGTGGCCGCGCTGTGACCGAGCGTTTAGATCATTTGACACTCACCAAGGTTTAATTCCAGGCGACCGCAAAGTGAGATTTCTGGCGGACAACACGGCGCTGGGGAAAATTTTCTCTCCATTAATATATTTACTATCATCCACTTTGCACACATTCCATATATCTACTTCCCTCGCTCTCATTCCAGGGACCGGGGACCCTGTTGGTTCCCTCGTCCTTTACCTGTAAGGGCTAGAAGACCTTAAATGAACAGGGTTTTCTCCAAGAGAAGAAGAAAATATATTTGGGATCAATATAACTCATTCCGTGGCAAGGAACGAGAGATCCACCCTCCAGCCTAAAGTGTCATGTTCTGCCATTTATTTTGTGTACCTGAAATTTGTGCAATATAGAAAGCGCAGAAAATAAATGTACTTCCTTCGGTGTGAAACATAAATCTCTGGAAATATCTAGATAATCGGATTGTATTCTACAGTAGCATGACCAAATTTGTACGATTTTACGGCCACTGAAGAATAGTTGTATCCCAAGCCTTATATGGGTCGTCAGTGCCGGGCAGTTGTTGAAGTAAACTCAGATAAAGTGATGCACTCTTACGTGTGTAAAACACAGCGACGTTATCAATAGATAATGGGAGAAATTTAGAAGTTTCCATTTATATGCTCCAACACTTTTTTACATTTTCAGAGGTTATAAAGGTGAGCTATTCAGAAATACCACTTACTTAGCGTATTGTTAGTATGCGTGATTGTTAGTACAAGAACGTATGATTTTAAAACTGTTGTACTGAAAGTATAGCCGTAATCTTTCTCGGATATCGCTGGAGTAGTTAATACGAGCAGATTCATTACATTAAAGTTCTAAGGCTTTCACATTCGGTGTCAATCTTACAGTAAAATTAGGGCTTGTAGGCCTTGGTCTACTCGGCTCCTTAATGCTAGACCTTTCGTCTGCGACTGCGGCAGACATCTTCAGTGGCAGCAGCGATAAGAAGGAGCCCATTAGACCACGTCTCATAAGCCCGGATTTTTTTGTAACTAATACATTCATTATAGTTATTTTCTCGTGAGAGGCTCAAAGTAAGTCTGCAAAAAAGCACACTCACGGGGGCACTTTCACTCGCTCTGTGTGACAGCTCTAAATTTTCCTAAATAACTGCCACACATTGACATCTGTAAAAGCACTTTCTATTTCTGAATGTTGGAGTGGTTCGCCTCCTTGTGGGTTGGATTTACGTCACACGATGCGGTGACATGTCTGAAGTTGGATTCGCCCCTTCGTGAGGTCTACGCGCCACACGCGCAAAGGTTTCGCACTCCCTCGGTGTGGCGACGCGTGTAGAAGCCAAACCTTACGTTGATTTAGAAGCGATGAACATTTCGTCTAAAAGCCGTGAAGATGATGTTCTGGAAGTTTTCTATAAATCCTCTCTCCGGCAGCTGCGACGAGCGATGAGATGTGGAACTTCTCAGGCGTGGTATCGATGCAAAAGGGATTTCACTTTTGGGCAACTATGGAATAAAATAATTGAAATCATTTCAGTTTACTTGGAATTATATTTATCGAAATAATTTTCTTCTTTACACGCGATTTTTTCCATTGATGTATATAGCCCTGTACTATATATTAATTTTCTCCTTTTATTTATAAAAGATGCAACGGTTTTTTACTTAAATTATATATCGTAGCGTTGCGTATTCGATGTATATTTTAAACGTTTATTAAACTTCGTAAATGATGAACTCCAATAACTTTTCGTAGTTTCAAGAAGTCTTTTACCGATAAAGCGTCTACCCTCTTCGAGAGTTCAAGCCAGAAGAAAAAATTTAAGAATAACATCATTGGTTCCTTTTTCTGTTTTTGTTGCTAAGCCACCGCAATACTTAATTCTGATTGGCCCTACGTCAAGTTGGGATTTCAATAAACCTAAGCATTTGTTGCATCATCTATATGGCCTGCTTGGTTATTAACTTAAGTTGAATTACAGATGGTCATGTTTACCTAATATGTCCATGTATGGAATATAAGCTTCAATATATAACAGTATTTACTCTTTCCCCATTGTTCCATAAATGCAATAGTAAGCGAATGCAAACCATGCTCACATCTAATGACCTTTGATTTGAGTGAAGCTATAATATTAATGTACAACATTCGCAGTTTACTTTCTTGAAAATGTTTCGTAAATCCTTACTAAGATTCAGTAATCGTTTAAGCTATCTTTCAAGGTCATTATTTTTGTTATGAATGACGCCCGTTCTGTATGTGAAACACCAGGAATTTTCATAAATTGTATGTGTATAGTTGCGCTGCAAATACAAATTCGCTAAGAACTGCTGTTACTACTCGATTTAAAACCTATGGATTCTAGCTACATAAGCTTTTTCCCCTCCTAAGGTGGACCTAGAATCCTGTATATTACAGTGAGCTTATGTGCGCTAAATATACAACAAACTGATTCAGGGACAACTTTGCAGATGGCAGCAACAAAAAAATTCCCTTTCGGGCTGGGTTTTAGCCCTAGGGGAACTATAAAAACGTCCACTTTTTGCGCATCGTGTAAAAGTTTCAGGGAATTATTTTCTATTCTCTTTTATTTCCTAAATGTTCCGAGCGGAAAGTTTGGGAGGACCTCACAAAGTGAGCCCCCCTCTTTTTTTCTATTTCACAAAGTTCACGGTTCGTCTGTCGGCTGCACTTTCTGTCTCATTCTCTGCCTTCCAAATTTGGCTCGAATATTAAACCTTTTTTTGCTCTTTTCCCAGCGAGCGAAGTGGTGAAGACTTCTTATTTTCTTAAATCTCTTTGGGCTCATAAAGCTATACGATTAACTACATAACAAGCGCTGCGTTGGTAAACGGCTCTTCCCTTCCCTCCTCTTCTCTACAAAAAATTATCTGCAGAGAATTTCTCTTGATTTTCGCGTGGTTAATTTGCAGTTAACGAAATTGAGTGTCAAGAAACGTATTCACAAAGTATGATATCTAAAAAGTAATCTGTGTTGGCAGCTTCTGTAAATTCGAGTGATTGTGATCTCCAGAAATTATTTCTACCTTATTTATTACCGTAATAAGGACATTTCATAATATTTTTCACACAGTTTTATGTAAGAAGCAAATATCTCTGCATGTTACGGCATACGGTTTCCGTCCAACCGCTCTACCATTGAGCTACTATGCGCAACGTGCCGATATGACATTAAATTCTCCGGAAACCAGAAGATCCGTGGTTCAAATCCCGGCTATAGCATTGAATTATTCAGTCTGACTGTACGTTTCCACAACTTAGCCTACACACGGCCAGTGTGAAAGAACAATTAATTTCCATTAATTGACCTAATAGTGGTTAACTATAAAGTCCGGGCCTTAAAGTACTTACATGTTGTAAGTCGCCATTAAGGTAGTTGTCTCACGTGTTTATGAGAACTCCTAAGTGGTTTACCGGGAAAATATGAGTCAGTTGGAGAATTTAATATCATATCGGCCCGTTGGCCATAGTAGCTCAATGGTAGAGCGGCTGGACGGCAACCAGAAGATCCGTGGCTCAAATCCCGGCTATGGCATTGAATGTTTCAGTCTGACTCTACGTTTTCACATATTATGATTGTTATTGGAATTGTCAATGCCGTGACTATAGAAACTGAGAAAATTTGACGAAAAGAAATGCAAAAGATGAGGTGCAATCTTAAGTCGATTAGATAGTCAACTTGAAAAATTCAATGTCATGACCGGGATTTGAATCACGATCTCCTGGTTTCCGCCCAGTCGCTCTTACCCATTGAGCTCCCATGACTAATTGGCCGTCATGGCATTAAATTCTCCAATTGACTTATACTTTCTCAGTAAACCACTAGAGACTATCGTTTTCGAGATACACCGTTTGTGGCGACTTGCTAATCTAAGTACTTGAGCAATTAACTCTTATTGTTTAAGTTAATTGATGAAAATTAATCATTTCTTCACAGGATAGAGACTAAGGTTTTGGATAGATAGTCATTTACTCGCCTGTTTATTAAAACATGGTTTCTTGAATATATTTAGGAGATCTAACCTGCCCACTGAAAGTATTTTGAAGAGAACTTGAAAAATTCCATGTCATGAAGAATATAATGTCAGGACGACACGTTGACCATGGTAGCTCAATGGGTAACAGCGACTGGGCGGAAACCAGGAGATCCGTGGTTTGAATACCAGCCATGACATTGAATTGTTCAAGTTGACTATCTATTCACAACCTTAGCCTACATACGGCTAGTGTGAATAAGTGATTAATTTCCATCAACTTACTTAATTGGATTAACTACTCTTTATTATGTTACCCTAAACTTTTTTTCCTAATATTCCGATTAATTTGTTTCATAGACGAAGTAGGTCAATGAGCAGCCAAGGATTGTTTGCAAAAATGTAAGCTGTGTTTGGAAATTTTGGGGTGGGCTTTGTTTCACAGAGGGAGATGTAAGGGAAATGGTTGCCGTACCATGTAACCACAGTCAGAGTTCATATATACGCACTAACCATGAGAATAATCTCGAGTTAAAACTAGAAATGCGGTTTATCTGAAACTCACTACCCCATATCATCCCATGACTCCTACTGCATTTTACAATCACGTTGGAATTTGTAACTGCATTCTTTATTTCTGTATTGAGAAGTGTTATATTTGTAACAAACGAGTTTATAATAATTTCCATCTTAACTAAATCAAATGTAGCCCAAAAAAGGATTTTTGACGAAATATTTATAGTTTAAGAAATGCCCTGACACACCAATACATCAAAATGCTTAATAAATATTCGGTTTGTGTAAATTTGTAGTAAACTTCTAAATAAAACATGAATTATGCACAAGACAAACTAAAATGTGTACGAGTTTTACTTCCTATGCCGCTTATTCTTTTTTCAAATATTTAATATGAATACTAATGATCAGTATACACACACATACGTCATTAATTTTACTGTAGTGAACATTTCCAGTGATGATTTATGTTTGAAAAGTTACAGGCAGGTGTTTGCATTTCGGAGCTTAATTTTTCAACAGATGGGCAGTACCTCAAAATAGTAAGGGTACGTAAACTAGTTAGACAATTTCTTGTATAAACAACAGAAAAATGTATTTATTCGGAAAATAAATGCATTTTCGTAATACTATATCTAAACAAATTGGTGTTATAAAATTATGAGGAATGAACACTGCTATTACATATTAAATACTGACAAAATACCGGCAGAAACTAATTTTATAACCAGAAATTAAGTTTCAACAAAGACAAACGGGATATATATTGCTATATTTTAACATAAATAAATTGGGAGTTGTCAGGGGATCCGTCCACTTCAGCTGCCGTGGTGCGGGCGCTGCGGACCCTTGAAACTCGTGGTACCTCTGACGTTACTAGAGGAAACTCGGGCCGAACACTCGAGCCCCTCCCTGAATGGTAGTGGTTCGGATTAGCTTGGACTCCAGGGGGGGGGCAGTGTGTTCCCGACACCCATGAGAGATTGGGCACCTCTGGCCTGCCTCGGCCGCCCGGAGGGGGTAGAGGGTTGCCTAAGAAGTCCCGGGTACTAGCCTGCATAGCTAGTAGGTGTGCCAGATCACAAGGCGACCCCACCGAGGTTTTCGGTAGTCTTCCCTGCGGGGTTGACGCGCATAATTGGCGAATCTACTTCCACCCGTCTTGAATTGGGGGGGGGGGGTTTAAACTCAAGTTATTGCCTCAAAGAAAGAGCCCCGGAAATTACCATCGCTCCCGGGATGATAGAGGCCTTCCGGCTTTCGCGTAGACCTCGTTGTACAAGTTTTCAGTGTGGATGAAGTTAACAAACAAGGAAAATACAATTTAGTAAACCTGGTATACGGATACTAGAAGACAAAAATAATAACGAACAACTGAACGACAACCGACATCCAAAGATCTCTTTAAGTATGATTGATGCAACATTTTGAAGATGCCGAAATAGGCCAGCCGGGAACTCTATCATAAAAACATTTCCTTGAGTAGCAATTTTAGTCTGCATATTTTATTTTGTCGTTATGATATCCTGCTAAACAAACCATCAAGTTTCTTGCAATAAAAATATACGGGAGTACTTCTAAAAGGTTTCAACATGAGCAATAAAACAAGAAATTTAAGAATAATATTTATTATCTTAAGGCAGCAATTTAGTCCAGTGGAGGGAAGAACTGGATCTTAAATGTAAAGTTGGTTCCAAACTTGAAAAACAGAAATTCTCTTTAAAATAGTATTAACGATAACTATACGAAATTCTCACTTGTTTTTCAGATTTTTTACAATTTTCAGGAGTTTGTGCCTTTAAAATAAATGAGAACTATCAGACGTTTATACAAAACAGAAATTTAGACAGCAGCTTCTACAGAGCATTCTAAATGAACCAGCATATATTCAGAATTGCCTAATATCTGCTTAGTTGCCAAGTAGACCGATGCACACATTCAGATAACTCAGCAGTTTTGCTGCGAGCGGAAAGCGTAACTTTTGATAAAGTTTGTACTGCCGCTCTTGTCACCACACTGTGGATTCCAAAATACATTGAATTTACATTCATGATGCTGTCAATATCAAGTGAAGAGAATACGAATCAGAGAGACGTGCTTGCGGTTAATTCAAAAGCATTATATGTCGGTTTAAAAAGTCATATGACGCATTCGAGGGATAAATGTCTAAATTTTCGACACCACATGTCACGGTGATTTAAAACAAAGTATAATGTCAACAGCATCTTCGTTAACTGGGTTTAAAATATCATGTTCATAATTAATCAATTTGTTTTTCTTCTGAACTTCTGTGGTTCGATATGGCAACTGACAGTTTTTAATTTGCGCAGTTAATTTTATTCTTTCTAGTTAACACTATTTCCTCAGTCATCTATTTATACACCACCGACTTTAGGTAACTCAGTTCATTTGCTTTAGATTAAAAAAAATATAAATAAACAGCCTGATTGTTCTCCCTAATTAAATTAATTGCTTTTGAAGTTGTTTATTATGAATTCAAATGCCCTATTTGCAGTAGTGACATGTTGGAGTAATGTAACGCATTAGTAATAACCGGAAAAACGTGCGCTCGAAGTCGATACAAGTTAGCTGGACGTAGTGAATGATGTCAGTTTACAGCACTGCCTTCAAAGGTAAATACAATTGCAAACGTCGAAAACAACATAACGTAGTACTCTGCGAATTTGTGAAGCATTGCCTTGCAAATGTATGCAGGCGAAAAGTCAATGGGTAGTATAATGCGGTTGTTTTGTTTCTTTTCGCTCTACTTGTCATGGTTAGGCTGTACCTACTGCAGTTGTTTGCATATGCGGGCGATAACAGTCGAGGCCATGTGCAGTGTAATAATGGAGAAACCAAACCCTCCAGCCATTACTCATTAGGATCTGCATAAGAGAGAATAAAGCTAATTCTCCTTTCTTCTCTCATTATTTGAATTATTTACATTAATAACATCGTCATCTTTTAGAAGGAAATTCCTCATTTCTAAATACAAATTCTTGTGAAATAGTAATGAGTAAGAAAACTCTTGTAACTGTATCATTTATATGTTATTTGCATTTTGATTTTGCATAGTTTCTCTATAGTTTCTGGGCTATACAAATGAGAGAGAGAGAGATGGTGCTGTAAATAACTCGATAAACATTCCGAATTTTCATCTCTATTATGTCACCTTCTTCCTGAAGTGAAATGGATAAATTAAGAGAAATATTTTAAAATTCAGTTAATGAATTTGCTGTATATCTCGAGGAGTGTTTTGTACTCGATGTGATTGATTTTTACTCCGGAAAAAATGGTTAGATACCATACTACTTGCAAAACCTTCGCTACCTGTAATCGATATTCTGAACTCCAATATATAGAGAAACTTTCTTGTTCTGTCTGGACGAGCTATTGACTTAGGACCCAATGCAAATTATAAGATATGTCACAGCTCTGAAAATTTATGTGCACATACTCTCAAACTTTTATGTAGAAATATATGCGTTATTTAGGCCATCTGATAATTAAGTAAAGCACGGGCGCGACAGCCCTTAGAGGGCCAAAGACTGCCAACCCGACTGCCGGCCTCACGCCCACTTACGCACGGCAGAGGTGGACGATCATCCAACCGATACGGGGAGATGTGGTCAGCATCTCGGTATCCCCCAGCCGGAAAATTCGTTTCCGTTACCAGCTTAGCTAGCGTAAGCTCCTCACTTACCTCACGGTCCTATACCCGGGACCTCAAATCCCCATCACACGAGTGGTATAAAACCCGGATCGCTTTCCATGGCCAGTGACCAGGCATGCTGCCTTAGCCCGCCACGCCACTGCGCAGGACATCTAATAAAATATAGCACAATTGTAAGAAATGAAATAAGATAATCATTGCTACTCTTTTATTTCCTAAGAGGAAATATTTCATTTTCAACCCCTTATATACAAAGCTTATACTTTGCTAATCAGGGAAACATTTGTGCTATTCAGATCTAGGAAATTGTGGACTTCTTTTTAATACCGTAAAATCCATTAAAACTATTTACCCCAATCTCACATTTTCAAGCTCAAAGCACAAACTGAAATCATTTATCTAACATGGACAATATATGTGTACTTTGTTTTCTTAGATTACCTTTCTTACACTTGCTTATTACTATGGGCTAACATAATAACAAAATAAATAGATTGCATAATTGCTCAAACATCTCTGTCCACAATTGTCCAGAAACTACGGTGCAAATTATGCCAACGAGTTCACTCGGTTGCATCTGGCAATATACACATATCAGCTAAACCCTTCCTCAGTAGGTCGAGAAACTGCAGGGTAAATTGAAGCAAATTTAGCGTACATTTCCTTGTTACAATCTATTGATATTACTCTGGGATGGTTGTAGCCTGCACAAACACGTTGTTGTATTCCCTCACACCATGTGCTCAATCGCCCCTAGCATTTGCAATATTGTCTTACTTAGCATTGAGCACATACTTACCTCGATCCAATATCTGGCAGAAGGCTAGTCAACTCTTTAAATGAGAACTTTAGAGGTACCTTATTTTTAAAGATGAACTCAAAAGAAACAGAGAAGAGACTATCTCTTCCCTTTATTTAACATTTTCTGTAATGTGTGCATGGCTTGTTAGCCATAATATATTATCGCCATCTCTTATTAACTCCTATATACTCTATACTCCCAAATTCAATCAGTTCCTTCGAGAGAGTTCTGTTGTAATTGTACGCATGTGTTTCCAGTTTTATCTTTCCTGAAATAAGTAAAAAGTAATCAAATAAATATATCAAGTGAATTAAATTAATATGCATAAATAACCAAAGGCCTTTATTCCCCCATTTATTTGTGTATGGCTTCTCTAAGCTTAAGGGCCTAATTGTGGCTGTTGATTTTTATTTGTTTTGTTTTTTGTTTTCTATGTCTTTTGTCTTGATTTATATTTAATCGTGAATTTTGGCAATAGCAATATCAGTATATTTATTGCCAAGACATTTATTCATATTTCGCTAACGTAAATGAACCGCGGTATCATAATTACTTTTCTGTGCCTTCAGTCAATAAGCTTTTATGACAACAAGCTTTGGGAAGTTGGTAACACGGCTCTTTCTAAACGTTAGTATTTGCATTGTTTCGTGTAAAAATAAAGCTGCAGCAGTTCAGCAAATTAAACTTATGTTAAATTTAAGTTAATTGGTGGAAATAAACAATTTCTTCACACTAGCAGTATATGGTCTAAGGTTTTGGATGTATAGAGTCATCTTGAAAAATTCAATATCAATGCCGGGTTTTGAAACACGGATCTGCTGGTTTCCGTTCAGTCGCTCTTACCCATTGAGCTACCATGGCCAGTGTGCCGTCCTCACATTAAATTCTCCAATTGACTCATGCATGAGCCCCTGTAAACCACTTGGACCTCGTATATGAGATGCACCATTTGTGGCGAATTACTATTTGAAGTACTTGAATACCAGGCTTCATCATTAAACTCCCATTATTTAAGTTAATTGATGGAAATTAATCATTTCTTCACACTAGCCGTATATAGGCTAAGGTTTAGGGTGGATAAGTTCAAAATGGTCATGGATAAATGGAAGTTGGATAGTGTAGATTATACTTATGATAAATGATGAAATACATTAAAAGTATTACTCCATCGCTTTTTAAATTAATGTGTTGGCTTTATAATTTTTCACTTCCCAAGGAGGCATAATCAGAGGTACTGACCTACGCAACAATAAACTGTTAACAAAAATATATAACGGAGTCAAAAATAGCAGGGAAACACTATAGGATTGCAAAATATAATGAATCGCGAAGTTACTTAAAAACTGATAATAGAACCATATCAAGAATGATGGAAATATTTAATTTAAGAAGTGTAATATGTTTGTTTTTTATTTCTGTAGTGAATGTCACATCTTAATGACTTTATGTTGTGAATTAATAGATAATTGTTTCTCCTTGATTGTCTTCGTTTGGTTGCGTGTGTTAAGGCTTACGGTGTGTTTTACCTCGAGCTCTACACATAGCTAATAAAAATTTTCTCATTTTTATCCCGCTGTATACTTTATTTTAATAATATAGTGGGCTAAAATAAGTCTAAAATTAAAAAAAAGAATTAAAATGTTTTGTGTGCCGTTTTATTTTTTCATCAGACTGAGGAAACCAGGAGAGTAGGCCGAATGTCATATTATACTTCTCAAATGGTGCGGCTTCAAACAAGTACGAAATTATTAAATAGAAATATTTCTTATACTGTTTAATAAAAATTTTAGCAAGAACGCCATGATTCCCAGCGTGATAAACAGCATATGGAGAAATTGAACGTTGAAGGAAACAAAACAAAAAAATCGCTGTCTTTATTCGTGCAGTGAATTAGATATATCTTGAAAATATTTCTATTTTACTTTTATAAACATTCAATAAAAATATGTTTCGTCACGTTTAAACATACCACAGAGGGAAAGAGAGGGACAAAGGGAGACAGTAGGGAGTTTTTTTTTTGTTTGTATAATTTACGTCCTCCAACGTTAAGTCAGATCGGACGATGAATGGAATGGATGAAATGATGCTCAAATGAGTCCGGGGTCCATGGAGCTTAGAGTTACCAACATTCGCCTTACAGGATAAGGGAAAAACCCCGTAAAAACCTCATCCAGGTAACTCACCCTGACCGAAATTCGAACTCGGGACCTCTTGAACGTGAGGCAGACATGCTACCACCACGCTACCAAGGCGGGAAGTAGGGAGGTGAGGGATAGTGAAGGAGTGTAAAGAAATGCTGTGAGAGACAATTATAAAGAATAGTAGAAGGGAGAGCGTGAGAAGGCAAGATAAAGTATTGATGGAAATAAACAAATAGAGTAAGATAGTGAGCAAAAGGAGAGAGTGTTTGGATATACTTAAGTGACTTATGGGAGAGAGGAAGAAAATAAAACGAATATCACGCAGTAAGCTTAATTATGCAAGAGAGTTAAGAGTATTTCTAATTTGCCGTAAATGTTTTTAATCCTTATCCAATTTCTGTATTCCGTTTATATTAGTTTTGTGATAGCCAGCAACCACTTTTAAGAATGTGACTATAATAATTTTTTTCGTTTGCTGGTGTAACCTTTATGCTGGAGTCTATATTACACTGCTACATGTAACACTAAAACTGCTACTCTTTTTTGTAATTCACTTTCATAGTTTTCCCCTTTGCTTTATCGTATAATTTCCTTAATATCGTATTATGTAAATCAGACAGTTCATATTTAAAATAAAATAAAATAAAAATAACATGTTAATTATGGTATCATTAGGTTTAAATACATCATTTCATGAATTATAGTATTTCATAAATTCTCAACCTATGCGTTCAAATTAAAAGTGTATATATTATCGACAGTGCCCTTCAACGTAAAAGTATAAGGAGATCATGATGTGAAATACTGAAAATTAATATTAATCAATAAGGGATAAATACAGTTGTAAAACCTGAATTGCAGAGAATAGGCGAAGAAATGGCGAAAACTCTCGAATCCTTTGGATTTGGAAGTGAGTTGTAGGCTCAAGAGAGAGCTGTGGACCATATACAAAGAATGGAATATCCAAATGATGATTTGAGAAAGTCCTGCTGAACTACCAAACTCAAGCTCAAACAAATTTTAGCAAACCCCTTTGGAGATGATTAGACAGATTCTTTCAAGATGAAACAAACGAAAGGGGTAATTCTGGTTGTAAATTATATTTAAATTTATTTCTGTTCTTTCACGTCTTTCCTTTACACACTATTAACTCTGTTTTGCTATATTCTATTTTTTGACAGAATTCACTACATCACATTTTTTCTTTATATCTGAAGGTGTATGCTGCTAACTCAGATATAAAAGTAATTTTCATTTGTATATTTAGAATTTAATCTTACCTACCTTTTTCCCTGTTAGCATTTTTATACCATTTTATATGTACTAAAGTTAGAGGTAACACTGATTCTGGCGTACTCTTCTGTCCATATTGTAAATTATTTTAATAATTTTAATAATTTTAACATATATTGAATACGTAATTCCTTCAAGAGCCAAATTATAGTGCATTGTGTAAAATTAACTACACTGCTTTAATTATATTTTGATTTACACTAGAACAATAGTGAAAAGTTTCTATATACGTAAACAATGAACGAAAGTTGTTACAAGCAGCCAGTTAGGTTATCAATAAAGCATGAAATATTATACTCAATGAGTGTGATAATATTTGTGAGATTTGAAGAAAATAATTAGCATAGAATGTATGTGATTTTTTCCTTCAAATATTCTAAATCATGAGTGTAAATATCTAATGAACATTGGAAATTTAATCATGGAGCCCATCTACTACAATCATTAGGTACACAAATGACAAAAAATACACACAAATGGTAGAGAAATAATTTGACTCCAGTGTTAGGAAGCTGTTTGTATATTTAATCAAATTAATTTTAAACGATTTAAAACTTAAGATTAAATTTTAATGTTATACAATACCTTTCATTACAAATGAAATCCCAAAGCAATGTTCAACAATGTTTATTCAGGAAGATAACCTAAATTAATGTTACCATTAGGGTTTATGTCATTGTTTAGAGTGTTGGTTTGTTGTATAATTTCAATACAATTAACAGCAATTCTTTTTCTTTAGTAATGTTTGTTCTTCAAAGTTATAGAAATATTAAATCTAACGAAGCAGATATCACGTTCTATGTGCCTAAAATTCAAGAAATACCTTTATTTGATCATACATATTTTCACCCAATCATCGGAAGGCACGACCAACTGATGGCTGAGTGGGGGACAGGAGGCATTCAGGTCGCGCCTACTTATTTATCTCGTGTAACTAACTGAGGGGATGGTTAGGAAAATGTCACTGGTCACTGGCCGCCTCTTTCCCCTCCCCCTGACGTCTGGAACAGTCAAGATATTTCATCTAACCCGGAACCTTCTAGATTGGTCAGTTGATCTTATATAAGTGACGCGCCGGGCTGGAAGACAGTTCAGTTCTTGGCGAGCAGCCGTGAGGAGCGCCGTGCTAGCGAACGAACTGGAAGACTGCGTACGTATATCAGAGGAGCTTTTAGACAGCTCTCGAGTGCAGTGTTACGTAATAGTGAGTACGAAGTGGACCTGTGACAGACGAACTGGTGGATTGTAATTGTGTGCGCCACGTAATTCTATATATTCGGCAAGTGTTCCAACTGCAATTCGGTGGAAATAAAGAACATTTTGAGTTTATGCAATTGGACTTTTAATTCTACGAACGCACAAAGTCACGATATGTACAGTGTGATCCGTATAGACCTGAACAACTTCAATATACCATAACTTGTGAACGAACAGTAGAACACACGTAGAACTTTGGGAGAACATAATACATAATTACGAGCTTACATCACACTTTTATATCTCAGAGAAAATGTTGGAACTGTCCTCTACCAGCATCTATACATATTTGTACTAATCTCACCATTTTCTCTGAAGTTTTACGGAGAGTATGCTCGCCAATGTTACTTAATATGGTACGAATGGATTTCTTCAGAACATCAATTGTCTGTAGCCTATTTATTCACTTTTAGATACCTCCACAAGAAAACATCCGGTGAGGTTAGATCAGGGGATCTGGGGGGCTACAGATCCTTTGAGATCATTCGATTATCAAAGAAACTGGTTACACGTTCCATGGTATGGCACGTTGCTCTATCTTGCTGGAAATAACCTTCTCTCAATTCGATATCCTTCAGCTGCTCCACAAATGTATTGAAGATACCCATATAAACTTTAGCGTCTACAGTGGTATTGGAGAAAATGGGACCAACGGTGTTATGTAATTTCCCAATTGTGTTTTTGGTTCTCCCAAAGTTACACGTGGGTCCTATTAGTGGTTCAAAGGTTTGAAATGGTTCAGATTTATATGGATTGCACTATATTTTAGAGAAATGTTTGCTAAAATAAAAAATTACAAAATGCCTTTCCATATAAAGAATGCTTTTCAGTGTGTAAATTTTCTGATAATCATCTTATATTCTTACTCAAAATATTCGAATTTGTATCTGGTTTGGATATATTTAACTTATTTTTTCATTTCCACACACACACACACACACACACACACACACACACACACACACACACACACACACACACACACATAGGGTATGTTACTAAAAAGTTTCATTTTAATCTGATAAGCAGTAATGAGAGTTTAATATTTATGGGAATGTAAATAAAACCTGGTCTCTAAAGAGCGATTCAAAATATGCAGGTTTCATATGCTATATTAGCATCTCTTTATTCATAATGCATCAGATGTTAATGGTTACAAAAACTTATTTTAGGGGGCTTATGTTTCCTTCTTTTGATCGAAGTAAACATTTTGTAGCAATATTTTATTCACATGCCATTTTTGTTTGAAGATGCTGTGATGATGCACCATGTTTTGGTACCATCTTGAAGGGAAATTTTATAGGGATTATGATGGTGTTTGAAGATGCTACGATAATGCATTTTACACCTTTGGTGACGATCTTGAAGAAATCTATAAATTTCTCTTGCAACTCTAGATCAGTAGGCGCATCAGTAATTATTGAGCAATGGGTTCCTTTTCTTTGCCAGGGTCACGGTAACGGGGCTGATAAAGTTAGCATTACAAGTTTTAAAGAAAGAACAAATAATCATTTTCTTGAAAATTAATTGTTCTTTCACACTGGCCATGTGTAGGATACATTGTAGAAACGTAGAGTCAGAATGAAAAATTCAATGCCATAGCCGGGATTTGAACCACGGATTTTCTGGTTTCCGTCCAGCCGCTCTCCCATTGAGTTACTATGGCCAACGTGTCGATATGACATTAAATTCTCCAACTAACTCCTATTTTCCCGGTAAAACACTTAGGAGTTCTAATAAACGCATGAGACAGCGGCCTTAATGGCGACTTAAAACATTAATTCCATTAATTGACCTAATAGTGGTTAACTATAAAGCCCGGGCCTTAAAGTACTTTCATGTTGTAAGTCGCCATTAAGGTAGTTGTCTCATGTGTTTATGAGACTCTACGTTTCCACAATCCTTTTCTTTTTCAAAGATGGAAATTTAATACCTCACACACATTTTGAAGTTCTTTGATAAAATTCTAAGCATTATTAGTATAGTCTGTTGACAAACAGCGGTAGATGCAACGATGAACCATTTCTTTTCTTGCGCACACGCTTGCACACACACAAAATTGTTTCTGCATACTCTCGGAGGAAAATAGTACACGTGTCATCCCTAAGACTTTCATAAGCAGAAGAACAATATCTTTCAAAACATTTAACAACTTCTTGTCATATTACGTTGTCATGGTTACACCATTACCTACCGTACACTACTTCTTTATTTTCTTTGACTATTCTTAACTAAATGTGAATCACGTCAAATAACTACAATTTTTAGAGGCAGTTATTTTATTAATTCTAATGAAAGGGTGATAATAAAATATTGAATTACTGTCTACTATGTTCCAGCCCTTAATACTCGTTTCTGGCAAGTTCAAATCACCGCGGAATCTCTACAGGACTTTAATAAATAACAAATTACTAAACACCTTGTTTAAAATGAAAATTTCAGAAAGCTCTTGTCCTAAAATAAGTTATTTTAAATACACAGGGTTCTGTAAGGAAATTTAAATTTGATGAGTATTCTCTTTTCCCATCTTGCTTAATGTTTAACTGTTACGAAATATCGGACAAAAATCCGTGCAAATAAATAGGACTTCAGAAGGCATTCCAATACAAGAAGATATACTTTTGGTTAGCATGTACATATACAAAATATATCGAATTTTATTTGGAATATTTAGAACCATCGGTTAGAGGACAATGTATTTTGGTAGATGTTGCATATAAAGGTTAGTGGGATACAGTGATTGCTTCAAAAAGTTCATATCATGAGGATACTGTATTTAAACTCTACCTTTAACTGACTGTTTATCATTTGTATACAATTCTCACTCATACCACGTGCTTTTTTTCAATTTTTATACAGGGAGTCTCAATACGGTGTTTCAGTTTCAACATTCACGTAAAATTCTAGGGTTAAATACAATTACTATACTTTCTGCCTCTTATATAACTGGTAGATAAAGAAAACAATGTTTAAATTTGACGCTTTGAGCCACAATTTCTTTAGATATATCTTAATCTGTATCTATGTTGTACCAGCACATTGTAATGCACCATCCTCCAGCACCTGATATTCCTGAGTTATCGAATGTTTCAAGCGATCAATGAGAGGTTTGAGAACAGTTGATTCTTGAGAGAGGAACCCAATACACTTGTCAAGGTCTCTTGGCTTCAGCTGTCCTGGTCTCTACTGCTTAAAGCGATGCCTCTCTTGACCAGACTTTTGATCATTTGGTTGGGGATAGTGCGTAACGTAACAGGGGACCGAATTCTTGTCCTAAAAGCGAATTATCCACCATTAAAATGTAACACAGTGTTTTAATTGGTCAAGATTTTGACATTTAAAGGCATACTTACGTTACTTTGCTCTGATTTTTCGGAATATGTTCCCAGTGCACTACACATTCTCCAGGTTCTTTAAAACAACTACAAAGAATCATTTAGTTAGCTTTGCAGAAAAGTTTTTATTTTTCAACTGTTTAGGACAAGAAAATGTGAAATATCGGAAAATTTTCGTTAGAATTTTTCTTTTATATGCTGCCGCTTTTAATATGTAAGGTTCAATACACATCTTTCTCCCTCTCCCTCTCTCTCTTTCTCTCTCTGACACACGCCTACTCTCTCACACATTCTTTCAAATTTTATTTCTAGACGCCAGACAGCATAGTTGTTCTCATTCTGTGGGAATTTAGGTCTTTAACGTAATATTAAACTGTAGTACAAATTATAAATTATATAAGGAGTTAGAATGGAGCTTAATAGACTATCGTCCGATATTACTCTACATAAGAGTAATGAGAAAGGTATCTTAAAGTTTGGCGTTTATGGGAGGAGAATTTAGTAGCAGTCAAAGTTGTGGTTCAGCATTAAAATGAAAATGGCAACGTTATGCACGTTACCTAGCCCAACGATTAATTTCGAAGAGGACGGCCCGAAAATATTTGGTGTCATTAAGTTGCCGCAACCCTGTACGGCTTAGCCCCGCCCACTCTGAAGGAATTTACAATTATTATATATAATTATAAAAAGGTATTTTTATTTAATGTATCTAATGTATCTAATAGGTGCTGCGCCTACTCACTCGAGCAAACAGATGAGTTCGCCCAGTACGGGCAGGCACCTACGACGAGAGTTCGCCCAGTACGGGCAGGCATTCACGACGAGAGTTCGCCCGGTTCAGGAGGCACATTAGGGAGTCAGTCACAAAAGTGACTAGGATATGAGAGTCCACGACGCAGAGCCGTACTACAGAGTGGGAGTTACGTCGGAAGTAATATAAGGACCATGAAGGATCCAGACCTCGGAAGGGCATACTGCTTCATCCGTGTTAATTACGAGCAGGTTGACAAAGTTCCGGACTATTTAGTACAGACAGTTATTTGAGTTTCACTCGCGTTTTATTGAGATGGTTTTTGGGAAATAAGTTTCATAAAATAATCAACGGATGTTTCTTCTGAGTCGTTGGTAAAGGTGGACTGACTCCTCTTTGGTATCCATACCATAGTTGAATATGTCAAAATGAAAAAGGGGTCTGTTTCACTGAATATGTATTGATGGTTTCCATGTTAGGCAAAGTTCTGGTATTGTTAAACCAAGAGTTGATTCACTCAAGTTTGAGTGTGATCTTGGGTATATACATTATATGATTATAGAATTATTCGATTGTCACGTCAAGGACAATCAATAGAACCCCTTTTTCCAATCGGTTGAATCTTTTTGGTTTATATTTTATATAAAATTCTGTAGTCCTAAATATATTCAAGACAGCTTAACATGTGTGACTGCAAGCCCAATGTGTGGATGGGGGGGGGGGGGCCCTCCACCGATCCTCGATCCAGTACGTTTCCTCAAACAATATTGCTTGGTTATGCAATTAGTGGGGGGAAGAGAAAGAATTGAACGAGCAGCATAGTGAATTATTATGCTCTAAAAGTTATACAGTACAGCCTAGGCGACAAAATGCATTATTGATTAGAATACCTTCACTGAGTGATGACTCAATATCCCTCTTCAGTAAATCTTATCCGTTGTAGTCGGAAAGCCTTCTATACCAACACATGTGCGAACTATTTTGATAAATGTTCTTTCCAATTATGATAATATAACACTCGTACTGTAACGCAATAAACCTGATGATCCTAAGGCTACCAACCAGACTGCCGACCCAACGCCCACGTAGTACGTCAGAGGTGGGAAATGTTTCAATCGACACAGAGAGATATTGGGATCAGCATCTAGCATATCTCAGCGGAATGCTGATTTTCATCCCCAAGGACGCTCCTGTCAGTTCTCTGCTTTCCCGCAATCTGAAGGTGCACACATCCCATATACAGTAGAAGGAATCTTCATCCGCATGATAGCAACGGTCTGAGTCCCATTCTCTAGCCAGAATGGCTCAGGACAATCCTTATATCTACTTCATGTACTCCAGATATACTTTAGCAGAGAATGTTTACTTACATTTGCCAGGATTTCCCGATTTTGCAAGGTTATTTATTAGGATATTTATAAATAATATATATATATATATATATATATATATATATATATATATATATATATATATAGAAATTGTTGGATGAAAACTGATAATTTAATATATATGTGTGAAAGGGTAATTTAGATTTTTTATATTGTTTAAAGATGAGTTCATTTATGGGCATTATAGTTACGTGTATTAATGCATAAATTGAGCAAAAAAATTCTTTGGGTTTGTTTATATTTCATTAGGTTTTAATAAATCTCACCGACGGCTAATCTTTTAGGGGTAGATTTTTTTTTCTTTTTTAATTAATAGCTGGATACCAGTAATGATATTATGTACGAGACGTGTCCGTAAATTAAGATCTCCAATTATATTTAATATAGAAAAGATGTTTTGTCAATGAATGTTACATTGATGGAAAGAGGGAACGTAATCACCATTCCGATCGATACAATTTTCCATGCCCTGTGGCAGTTTTTGTGTACCTTAGTCATAGCACTCTCCCAACAAGTTTCGCAGGTAGCGCTCAACCTCGTTTTCCAAATCATCGTCGGTCTGGAAATGTGTTCCACCCAACTGTGTGTGCCCGCCACGGTAGCGTGGCGGTAGAGGATCTGCCTCACGTTCAAGAGGTCCCGAGTTCGAATCTCGGTCAGGATGAGTTACCTGCATAAGGTGTTTTCCGGGGTTTTCCCTTATCCAGAAAGACGAATGTCGGGTAACTCTAAGCTCTATGTACCTCGGACTCATTTGAGCATCATTTCACCCATTGCATTCAGTGGCCTATGTGACTTAACGTTGGAGGACATAAAATTAAAAAAAAAAAAAAAAGAAACAGCTGTGACTTCAACTCAGGAAACAGATGATAATCACTAGGTGCTAAGTGTGGACTGTAGGGGAGATGGGTGAGGATGTACCATCCCTTTATGATCTTCGGTGAGCATTTTGGGGACCCACCTCGCACACACCTTGCGATAATGCAAATTTTCAGTCAGAATCTTGTCAATCGTAGTTTTACTGACTTCGGGGATAAGTTCGCAGAGCTCGCGAAATGTCACACACCGAACTTTAAGCATTTCTTGCTCCACTTTTTCGGCTGAAACCGAAGGCCGACCAGAACGCTGTTCGTCATGGACGTCTGTACGTCCGTCTTTGAACTCACTGACTCACCTTTTGGCCCATAGACTTCGCATAGCTGACGATGAACTTCAGTGGGGGTAGTGCCCTTGGCACTCAAAAAACGTATCACTGCACACAACTCGCACTTGGTGGCGGAAGTGATAGGAAGCTCCATCGCAAGTGGCTGCCCAGCCAAGACTCATGGTTGCAACGGGTTCATTGTGGTAGAGATTTGAAGGGGTGACACCAAGCTACACGCCAGTGTTGCCGGATCTTGCGTAATAGCGTTCCTCAAGACTCCAGCACCTTGGAGACGTGTTTTACGGACACGCCCTGTATTATTAATATGTTCATTGTTACTTTTATTTTAGTTTTTATTTAAAGTTATATGCATTAAAATGGGAAAGGGGTGAATATTAAAAGACAAAAAGTTTATATATGTTTTGTGTTATAAAGAAGTTATTTATTGTAGTGTATTAGTATTTTGTTTTGGTGTTGTTTCTGTTTATTTTAGTAGGACTAGTTTTAATATATGTAAAAACATGTTGTACAAATTATATAAAATATAATAAATATTCAAATTTGTAATATTTGTACCCTGGCTTGAGAAATTAGGTGCCAAGGTATGCAATTTCAGATTTGTATTTTTTTTATTTGTTGCAAAGTTATGCCTTCAAGGTTAAAATTTGTCCCTCTTTATGGTCCCTATTTATTTAATGGTACAAAAGCCACAACATTTTACCACACCGCAGAAATTTGTAATACTCTGAAATGAAATAACACTCCCCAATACCAGAATTTTCAACTTTTCAAACGTGGCCCATAGTGGATAACGAGAGTGGCCCATAGGTCAGTCGGTAAAGCACCTGCCAGCCGTGTGAGGGGTCCCGGGTTGGATTCCCGGCTGAGGATGGTTTTTCTTCTCCAACCAAGATGATTTCCCATATTTCCCACAGTCTGGAAGTATGAATGAGAGTGCGAATGTGCGTGTGATCTAAGGATTAAAGCTCAAGGAATGCGAGTTAACACCTCCGATATGTTCCAAAGGAAAATGGGCACCGATATAACCATTGCAGTTAAAGGCGAGGTAAAAGTGAGATAAAAATAGCTAGGAGAAGAATTTTATCAGTTCGAATATGATTTTCAGACTTTGTTTCTGTCATTCTCTGGAATAACTAAAGTTTATTGCAAATTTGCATCATGCAACATCATGTACAGCCAAGTGCATGGCAGCGCGCCAATATAATGCTCTGAAATTTATGTTGATAAGGAAATACTAAACGATCCTCTCTAGCAAATTCCGGAAGTGCATTCTCTACTTGGTCTGGAACAGATATTAATATTGCCTTTGTTAAAGACACTGTCAACTAGAGATTAGATCAGAGGTAACCTATTATGTCCCATAAAGGACAAAGGCCCATACTTAGGGCAGCTGTGTTGACTCTGACACTGTACCATTTCGTAATGAATTTTTGTCATTTCTCTTGTTCCTATTCGCACTTATTCACTTGTACTCGCACACGCCTACTCCTAAGCTTGCACTTTTATTTGGTTCGGCCATGGATCTCCACTTCCCACTGTCTCGAGCTATTGTAGACCATTATTGTCCTGTACTGTGTCATCTGTCAACTACCAGGATAATATTAAAAAGTTCTGTATTTATACCCCATTGTTGTTTAGTATGCTATGTTTATGACAAACTCAAATCCGAAAGTGAATTTTTTACACGATTTCGACTTATAGCACACACTGCAGCATCTATGTATACTAGAAAATATGAAATAGTCCATTCTTGGTTAAATGTCCACTATCATCGACAATTGAGAACAGAATTTAAATCTATGAGTTAGTAGACTACTTTTGTTGCCAGCAGCAAGGAATGAGTAAAGTGACCGCTTCGGTAGCGTTGATGGTAGCGTGTCTACCTCACGGCCTCACGTTCAAGAGGTCCCGAGTTCGAATCTCGGTCATGGTGAGTTACCAGGATAAGGTTTTTTCCGGGGGTTTTCCTTATTCTGAAATACGAATGTCAGATAACTCTAAGCTCCAAAACCCCGGACTCATTTGAGCATCATTTCATTCATTTCATTCATCGTTCAATATGACTTAACTTTGGAGGACGTAAAAGCGGTGGTGGATTAACTCGACGAGGTTAGTTGACCTGGATTCGTGTTCTGAGTTCCAGATTTTTAAGATTAAATCAATATTAGGTATCAATCAGAGACCGGTACAGACCGCCACTACAAAGCACTTCATTTAGACGAAACAATACAATCGTGAGGCATTGTTGCGGCGGGCGCGGCTGGCATGAGCGAAAGAGACAAGTAGTGCACCGCGGCGATAAAAGCTTGCCGAAACAGATAAAGAAAGAGACAGATAGATGTCTGGAAGTTTCTTCCTTTATCATGCCGTCTTGATTGTTACAGAGCATTCCACTAATTTCTAGAAAGAGTGACTGGAAACATAAAAGTGCCACTGCTTTCATCACTTTTAGAACCTGTAAGGGGTGTACAAACTGTCTTTCTACGGATATAGAGCCTTTTGAATTTCTAAAAATTAGACTTTTAGTTCTACGAACCCACAAAGTCACAATACAGTACTCCTCCCATTTAGCAGCTCGTCTAGTGCTGACATTCTTTCATAGGCTAATGCGGTGTCCCGGACCTGATTTCAAACCAATAAATCATTGGCTCATACAAGGAATTGGTGGTTGCTTGCGCTCTGCTCTATGTGTAAGGCGAATTGCCATTATAACATTTTAGAAACAATTTATAAGTTGGTCAGTTAAACTGACGTAAAACAGTTTGATTCTTTGGAAACTTCTATCACCAAGTATCCAAGCTACTAGAACAAGATTACATTTTTAAGCTAAAAGCACGGGGATCACGTCGACGAGAATGGATAAGTCGCTAATAGGATTGTTCATTTCAATTGAAAATGGCATTCGCTGTAGTGAATAATCACTTTCTCTGTTTGTCAACACGAATGTTGGTCCGAACAGAATGGGTGGAGAGGACCAGTATGTGTGCATGTGTGTGTGTTTGTGGGCGTGTAAATATTCACTCATCTGGATGTGACACGCCATCTGTCACCGGCTACATGCAGCAAGTGATGGCTACGTTCCAGAGGACGCCCCTTATTCCTCTCCCTTTCCTGCACATATTCAACAAGAGCTTTTTAAAATATATCGCTTAATTTAGCACCGGAGAGTAGAACACAACTGTTGCTAGCTGAATTTATAAACTGCTGCACTTTCTTTTATTATCATTTTATTCCCAGTAACTATAGAGGCGTGACCAATATTGCGGAAAATGGAAATGACTATGCTGTGCCAACAAAAAAAAATTCAGATCAC
The DNA here is from genome assembly GCA_030765055.1 of Mantis religiosa. Classification (NCBI taxonomy): domain Eukaryota; kingdom Metazoa; phylum Arthropoda; class Insecta; order Mantodea; family Mantidae; genus Mantis; species Mantis religiosa. Next base: position 66,437,537 of record CM060957.1, on the reverse strand, counting down.
TGGAACACCTAAAACCTCGCGTTTGATCACCATGTTTTTATTTCAGTAGAAACCAGATGAGAAGTAATGGAACTGCAATAAGGTGCACCACTGCAGCTGAAGAAACAATAAAGCAACGGAAAATTTTGGGAAAAAGATGTTTACAACAGTTAACCTCATGTAAACGTCTGATTAAACCAGTTAAATTAGTGAAGGAGTATCATTTTATAGCGCAGGCGTGTCAGTTTCTCCTCTGAGTTATAACAAAATGGTATGATACTGATTAAAAGAAAAATTAGAAGTAATGTAATTTTAATGAAAGCATTTCACATATAAGAAATAAAGGATGATTTCAGGCTGCATTTATCATCAAAATTCACACTAAATTAGGGTCACAGCTTTTGAAAACCTTGCACTTAACAGAAAATAAAGTGTTTAGGTAAACTGATCTGCGATGCTCCAGTTCTCGGGAAGCAAGCCAGGTGAAAAGACGATTTGCAATCGACGTTTTGGGAGTATGCATCTCTGCCACCATCAAGATATTTACTGACTGTTATTACCACTAATGAATCACTGGATATAATACAAATATAAACAAAGACAAAATACTATCAAAATTCACATTACTAAACAAAATACTGTTTTCAGTAAATTAAATGCCAGGTCAGGAGATGGCGTGAGTACAGAAAATTAATTATGTCAAAAAACGTAACTACTTAACTTGCTTATCAAGCTGTATTGATCTGTGCTTCTTAAGTCGACGGATTTACATTTTAAGGCCGATTTCCAAGAGGAGCTGAACTGAAATCCAGCATCGCGATTAAGCGTGGCCCTCTCGGAGAAATGGCCAAAGCCCCCTTAATTCTCCGTTCCCAGTAATATTGTGGTTATAACATTCAATAAGTATCTTAATTATGGAAGAGATGTACACTCCCGAAACGTCGATTTATAGTCGTCTTTTCACTTGCCTTGCTGCCGGAGAAGAAACTGAGCATATTCGTCGCCAGGAAAGCTTCAGTTCTTACGATCTGCGATGTTTGGGAACTTTCTCTGTAATTTATATTACATTTATGAAAAGGCACCGAGTGTTTCGTATCTTCTAAAACGTTCTTGAACTATTTTTTTTTTCACTTTGTGTCTGGTACAGTAACATCAAATTATTTTCTATAATTCGCTTTAGAAAATTGATGGGTTCTGTATATCAGACTCTGAAAGATGTAACATGAAACCCTGAGGTATATTTCATATCTATTCTGTAGCGTTGGTATCCTATTATCATCTTTAAACAATGGAGACACTGCTATAGTTTATATAAGTTTGCTTTACCTTTGCGTGCCCGCCTCGGTAGCAGAGATGGTAGCGTGTCTGCCTCACGTTCAAGAGGTCCCGAGTTCGAATCTTGGTCAGGGTGTTACCTGGATAAGGTTTTTCCGGGGTTTTCCCTTATCCTGAAAAAGGAATGTCGGTTAACTCTAAGCTCCATGGACCCTGGACTCATTTGAGCATCATTTCACCCAATTCATCCACCGTCCGATATGACTTAACGTCAGAGGACGTATATTAAAAAAATACTTTGCGCTTTTCCAATAATTATATAAATTGTTTTGTTTTTAATTACTTTTCAAAGTGATATTTGCAGTATTTATAAGTTTATAAATTTATAAGTAAAGCAGACAAGAATTATGCATGATTAGCTGAATGAATACGTGTTTAAATTTATTTTTGAACAAAGTTCTTCACACTTTTTAAAACATTATTAATTGTTTTACCTCTAAAATGTTAATCTTCGACACAGATAACGAAATACCTCACGTCATTTATCTGGATTGCACCACTGAAGGTTGAGAGATTTGTACCTTAATTGCAATCTTACAAAGCTTTTGAGAAAGGAAGTGATGGCCAAGCAAATGTTGGATATGAGGTTGCTCATTTAATACTGAATTAACTTTTTGCATTTAATCTAAGAGAATAATATATTTTATTAGTATTTTTTATTTTGTTGGCTTTTCTATCATTTGCTTGCAGTAGGCAGAAAGAGTCTTTTGTGACATCCAAAAAATCAATTTAAAAATTTCATGGAGCTAGATGTTTAAATTTTCCTAATCTTCAAGCATAACTTTGAATTTAAGTGGGGTATATAAGTGAGATTCAGAGTATTTTTGTTGTATGCATATGTGCGATCTTCTGACCTATAAGACAGTATTATGCATTAATGACTAACTGCTACTATGTAAATTTCTGAAACATTGCTGATTCTTGCAGCTAAAGGCACTGTTTAAGATACCTGAATTAATCGTAATTCAGTGACCTTTGTGAGGCCAAGCTGCTTCTGATTTCCAACAGAAGCGAAGTGTTTATCTAGGGTATCCAACTAGTGTATACCGCGGAAATGCCGGTTGGTACTGTCATAAGGTGATAAACTGTACCACAAGAACACATTACAAGCAACTAGTGGTCGGAGGAAAGCACTTACATAATTCATTACTGCAGCTTTCTTCAACTATAGTCATAGTTGACCCAAATTAGAATGCTTTATTATTACTTTTACAAACATTCACTTGTAGAGATCTTCTTGTCACTTGAGTTATTGAAGATGAGCTTACAAGTTACCCTTCTTTTGTTATATATTTCATATAGGGTCATAAAAGGATGCTTATAAAAAGGAACATAAATGTTATAATTTTGTATTTTATATGATTTTAACGAGACTTCTGTAAGAAATAAAATAACGAACTTTTCTTTTTATACTTCTGAGGAAGTACATTAAAACAGAATTACTATTTAGGGATTTATCTGCCTTATAAACTAGTTTATTACTGTTAAATCATATTTCTTGATTCATTATGTAATAACAGTAATGTAGTAACTTTAAGATTTAGAACGACTTAGTAAATGTTGTAAATTTGTAGAAGTTTTTAGCACATATAAAGGGAGTAAATGAAGAAAAAACGAAACTATTAAACTTCAGATGTCTGAACTTTACTGTAGTAGATATCAAATATCTGCTTCTTCTATGGGATCAGTTTAAGCGAGTTTCTGGGCATTTCTTACAGGCTGCTATCATGCGATTCTTGTACTGATTATCTATAGTTGCTCATGTATTGTGATTTTCCTAACAGCCATTATAAAACTTTGTGAGTACAAAAGGAAAACCATTTTGAAACAAAAAAATCAGTTATTACCAAACTTAGTACTTTAGAGGAGTGTCTTCCAAGATGCTACATCTACTTTAAAAGAAAATCCATTCACGACAACTATCCTCTACATTTCTTTATTTCCTCAAAATCACATTTTAAAATATATTAATGAGTAATCAATCCTGAATCTTTAACTTTCTGGGAATACCTTGCGAGGTTCTCCGAGGTTAGTTATCCAATACACGTCCTCTGAGCTAAAATGGATTAAAAATGTTGTAAGCATATTCTATCCAGTTATCTCGCCAAACGAGCCCCAAAGTGAATGTTTAGACCAGAACACTAGCCGCACAGTTGCCTATAACGAAATATCTTGTAATCTGAACCTCACTAAGTAGTACTTACAGACGTTATTTGCATCAAATTGTTAACGGAACGTGTTTAAGTCACTTAGCAGTGATCTATGCAAGTATATTAGCAGAGGAGTTAACAGAAAGCTGCTAATACTTTGGTTTCTATGATTTTCTTTTTGGTTTCGTTTTTTATAAATATTGGCAAAAACTCCTTATCATTTGTGCTCTATACCAGGTCTAAAAGAGGCAATTCCTTATTGGTTCGAATTTGAAAGAGATACATCGGTGTGTAAAGAAAGGCCAGGACTAGGTGAGCGGTTAAAAGGGGGAAGTACGAAACATTTTCCTGTGTGACTGGAAGTCATGCTTTGCAACGACGGTTCCCATATAGGATGAGTCCATCTCATACTGCTTTGATATCAGAAATCTCTACTAAAAGTTTAGGTATTTTATAAAGTAAACGTAAACAGAAGCTCAGAACCTATAGAAAACAGGTGAGTTAGACAAGCATTTGGCAAAGTGTTAGAAGTAGGAAATGTTTAAGGGTAGGGGCTAGGCGTGAAAAGAGGTTGAGGAATGTCCTCAGTATTATAAACCACACCACTCGTCTCTGCAAGCACGGAAAATGAATGTACCTCTAGTTAGCACCAAGGGTGCAGTTTAACATCTTAAACTAATACGAAAGTATAAAACTCTTAGAACAGAAAACTGTAGTTAATATGACAATAAATCATAAACTGAAACGGAGCATTGAATAAATTGAAAGAGAATGACAATAAATAATTTTCTGTAAACCTCAATTAATAGGTATTGATATGACGGCATAGTAGTTACATACATCTCAGGATTCAGCAACTTAGGAGAGAACTGAAGCGCTTTACTGCAAGTGAAGGTGTAGATACATTACGAAGAGGATAACCATTGACATGTTGCCATGCCAGCTCGATGGTTAAGAGCAACCATAAGGAAGGAGTGGTTTATATCCCGGCTATGGTATTGACCTTTTCACTCTGACTCTTCCTGTTCAAACCTTACTCTACATTCGGCTAGTGTGCAAGAACAATGTTTTCATATCTATTTATGGTTTACAAATAGTATGTTCAATTCAATAACGGCCAGAGCTAAAGTAGGTATATTTGTCAACTTATCCTCTTTAATTATAAATAATTAGTTTACTACCTCAAACTATAACTATAAAAAGGAAGAACTTCAAGGTATGGTCTTTTATAACTTAATTTAGCACTGTAAAGAAGAATGTTTAACAAAAATGATGTTTATGGGAGAAAATTTAGAGAAAATGAAAATAATGTCAGAGAATTCCTAGCTCAAAAATTGCTAAGAATAATGAAGCAAATTAGTGCTTGTGGTGATAAAACTAATCATACATTCAGTTTAACGTTATAAAAGTAATTTTGATATAAAGATTCTTTATCAGTCAGCCTCAAGGTTCAGTCAGCATAAATTAGATACAAAGTAATACATCGAATAAATAACTTCAGTATATATAATTATCCTAAATCATTTCAATTATTCCGATTTACAAATCCGGATATTTTGTACCACTATATTGTATAACAAATGGCCAAGTTCGCTGAAGTATTTGAAGTTACTAAATATCGGACAAGTTCACATCATTTATTTTTGAAATTATAACAGTAGAACAAGAATTTATTCCAGCTATCGTATCTCGTAAATAAATTTGTAAAATACTATGATGATTCTGGTGAACTTCGAATACGCTGATTTCAAACATCAATTGATTGTTTTAGATACAGCATACAGGTGATTACATTAAATGAATACATCTTTAGTACAAATAATACATAGATATAAATCGGTAGAAAGATTGTGAGTGGGATAGATCAATTTTCTTGAAGATGGAAAAAAAACTATAGGACTTCTGATATGACTGATGATGATTATGCACTGCCTTATCCCACCACACAATATTGCAATGATTAAGAGGCAAGGAGAGAGAGAAGGTGGGTGAGAGAGGGGACTCTAGGAGTTTAAAGAAAGGGTTTTTACAAAATACAAAATTTGAGAATATGTAGGAGGAGAAACGCCTTTTCAAATCCTAGCCAGAATAATTATTCATCAGGCAGAAAGTAGATATGGGAAAAGAAATCACACGATGTATCTTGAAACAGTTCATGGTAATGTAGTGGAACAAATACACATTCTTGATGATTAATATTCGAATGAATGATTGGAACACCTCGCAGTGTCATATTAAGATTATCCTTGAGTTGGATGCAATTACGTTTGTAACTTTATCATTAAAGTTGCAGTGAATAGAATTATGAAATAATTTGACATCCAGTGTTATAAATGAGAGCATCTTGGTGTTGTGTGACATAAGTGTCTCCCCCTGCATTTCCTTTATTATTACCTGGCGTGCTGATCCGGTAACACTTGCGTGTATTTCTCATCCTGGGAGGGAAACGAGTATATATTACTGTTTGCCCACCACAACAAGGCAAGGCAGAGAAATTTTTAATATAACTTTTGATGTGTTAATGCTCGCCTTTCGGATATGATATGGTTTCCAGGTTCATGTAAAATATAAAGTGTTGTCACATAGCTCACCCATGTATCATACCCACCACTGCAGTTAAAGGAGCATTAGATCTGGCAATATGTGTGACTCATAGTCACTCTCATACACTCAATTCGTAGTAAACTACTGATCCACTACCAGAGCAGATAAACAGTTCAAGCTCCCCTCCCTCCTCAAGTCCCGCTTGTCCTCTTTTCGTGGACAGAGAGTGTACATAATGTGATGTTGCACACTCAGCACAAAATGATAAGTATAAGTTAATATCTGAAGTGTTTTAAATTCAGAAATGTAAAGAGGTTGTGACACCTCTACGAGGGCCTGTAGTACCTGTACCTTAGTACCTGTACTAATCCTCATAATTTTGATGGTCCCTCTCAATCCGATGCGCTTGTCCCAGCGTTTCTGCCAGTCTTCAAAGACATCCTGAAAACCATTTTTTGAGAGATCCTTCAAAATAGCCTCTGCAGCCATCACCTCTGCTTCTGGTGATGGATAATGCCTCCCACGAAGGCGTTTCTTCAAGTTAGGGAATAGAAAAAAGTCACATGGGGCTAAATCCGGACTTAAGGGTGGGTGAGGGATGCACTTCACGTTGATTTTTGCAAGACATTCAGCAATAATATTGGCAATATGTGGCCGCGCATTATCGTGGTGCGTCATACAGCCTACTTTACGGAAATGTCACCATTTGCACCTGATATGGACTTGGAATATTTTCAGGGCATCCCTGTAATATTGTCCAATACTGATGTGTGTGCTAGTACAACATGTTGATAAACCATTCCATGAATATCAAAGAATGAGATGACCACAACTTTCCCAGAAGAAGCAACCACTTTTGCTTTTTGTGGGGTTGGTGATGAAGGAGATTTCCACACTGAGCTTTATTGTTTGCTCTCAGGATCAAAATGTTGTAGACAAGTTTTATCAGCAGTGATTACGATTGAAGGAAACTCCGGATCTTCCTCTAACATCAACTTTAACTGCATGCAGACCTGCATGCAAATGTCCTTTTGTTCGAGAATCAACAGTCTTGGAACCCATCGCGCACAAACATGTCTCATGTGTAATCTTTCTGTCACCAACGTGTGGTGGCACACAATGAAATGTTCAGTATTTCAGAAAGTGATCTTAAGGTAATTCGTGGATCCTGTCTAACAATGGCAGTAGCAGTGTTGATGTTTTCTTCCGTAAGAGCAGTAACTGGAGCACCTTGTCCGCCTTCCTTTGAAATTGATTGTCTCCCCTCTTTAAACATTTTAAACCACCTGCGAGCTGTGCTGTAGGGAAGAACGGACTCTCTGTAGGCCTCCTGTAACATTGTATAGTTCTCAACTGAAGATTTGTTGAGACGAAAGCAGAATTTCAAACCGCATATTGTTCCTCGCCTGTTACCTCCATTGCAGCGGTAGAGAATACTGAACATCTCTGAACTTGCCTGGTTCTCATAGGGGGGAACCAGGACTACCAACAATGAACATACTACGGCGTGTTTGTTTCACACTAAGCTAACAGAATATAACAAGTTTAAATTTTAGTGTGAAAAATTATTACAGAGTTGTTTCAGTTACTCTATCAACCTAAAATTTATAATACTTGTTCACTTCACTGCAAACGGCAATACTTCATTGTTATTATTCAGACCGCATGTTAATGGCACTTTAGTTACGATATTAAATAAATTAAACAATAATTACAAAGGTACTGTTGCATAAGTTAATACTATGGCAATATTGGCAAGTATTCAAAGCTTCTCATTCATTCTGGCATGACGCTTATTTCAAATTATGGTACTATATCAAAGGAAAGCTGCGTAAGCAATATAGTCCCGGTCCATCTTATATTTGGGATACCCAGGCCTCTTTTAAGGCATCCATTCAGTTAAATGATTTACTACAGTCTGTTCCCAAGAAATCACAGAACTATAACAGCCCAAGAATTAGGTTTCAGAAAGATTCGCCAATTTCGATTCCTTCCGGTTTATATTACGAGTTAGAAATTTTAAACCACTAAGGTAGTATTTTAAGTATGAAGTAGTTTATTTAAAAAAGGAAACAAGTTGCAGAGAGGCAAGGTATTTTTCCATACCTGCTTCTCTACAAAGACTCTGGAGGGATACATGGCTTGAAATCTTGAATTAATAACGATGATAACAATAACAATGATGATAATTATAATAAAAATTGTGAATATTAGTATCTAAAGGCAAATTCGATTTTATAATTAATTTGTGTATCTAGCATATTTTGAGAATTTCCGGTGGTTAAAAAGTCTTTACTGTACAAAGTTTACATTTACTGCTCAAATATTTCGTTTAAAATAGAGTAAGTGTGAGACATTGGCATCACGAATGAAATTGAATGTGCAGTTTACCTGTTATATTTTCTATCAATGGCTTTTTCATTCTCAGTATATTGAAAAATTAAAGGAATTTGCCTTATAAATATTTATAATTTTATCACTGGTCTGTATTTATTACTCTCACCGATGGCATTGTTGCGACTGGCGCAGCGGGCGCGCACTATCGGGGCAGACTGTGCATCGCGGAGGTAAAAGCCTGCCGAAACAGATAAAGATAGATGACTGGAAGGTTCGTCTTTTTAGTGCCGTATTGATTGTTAAAGGACATTCCACAAATTTCTAGGGCGATGAGTGGAGCTGTAAAAGAAGCCGCGGTATGCCAGTTGAGTCAGTCGTAATTAGAACTGATAATCGTGCGCGTACAGCTGTGTTTTGAAAGTGAACTCTTCTTTGTTTACGTGTGCAAAAGTGACGAGAGATTGTGTTGGTTTATGTTACGTCAGCTTGCTGCAAAGGGGTGTACAAAGTGTCTTTCTACGGAAATAAAGAGCATTTTGAGCTTCTACAAACTTGACCTTTAATTTTATGAACACACAAGGTCACATTATGGTCTCATTGGGCTTTTAATTGTATAATTTTTATAACGTATAAACTTATTTTGCGCCTACCTCGGTAGCGTAGATGGTAGCGTGCCTGCCTCACGTTCAAGAGGTCCCGAGTTCGAATCTCGATCTGGGTGGGTTACCTGGAAAAGGTTTTTCCCAGGATTTTCCCTTATCCTGAAAGACGAATGTCGGGTACCTCTAAGCTCTATGGACCCTGGGCTCATTTTAGCATCATTTCAATCATTTAATTGCATTCATCATCCGATATGACTTAACGTTGGAGGACGTAAATCACAAAATGATGATGATGGATGATGATGATGACGGCGATGACGATGACGTTAATAATGATAATAGTAATGATGATAATAGTAATGATGATAATAGTAACAGCAATAATGATAATAACAACGACGACAATAATAACAATGATAATAATAACAATAATCATAATCATCATCATAATTTTGCGTACTTTTTATCAAGAAAAATTTGTTCCTCTGTTAGAGAATATTGAAATAGCTTTTATACCAACTATCTAAACATAAGTTTGTAGAAATATTGGCCAAATTTGAAATTGAGGTACAAATTTTCATCAAACCTTCCTTTTTCACCACCACCTTCCGGATACAGCATAGAGTTCAAAGAAACGTTAACCCTTAGATGGTACAGAAAATTGATTTAACTTATGGGTATTTATTTCATTTCAACAAAAGGAATGCCATTATATTTTTAAGGCATGAGCTAAACATGCTCCTTACTGAGACAGCTTTAGCCTTCATGTCGTAAGTGTTTTTCGGATTCCTTTGAGAGTGAATGTTTCCATGTATATATAACATAGTTATAATTTTGCTATCTTCTTTTTTTTATCAGTCACAGAATGATTTCTTGTTGTGCGTTTGAAACATTACAAACATTTTCCAATATATACACATGTATTACGGCTTATCACTGATAAACAAGTACTCGATAATGAATGAAAATATGTGAAATTTTATATGATATTTGCATGGTTTAATGAACGCGATAATTACAGGTGGCGGTGTTTTAGCCAGTTTCCCGTTTTATCGATGCTTTATTCACCAATCAGGTTCAGGTTAACCGTTCTAATATTTATAATTAACATTTTGTTTCTCTCGTAAATTCCTGTAATTCCTGCTTTGATTCGCCTAGAATAACTCATTTTCATACATCTTTCTGGTCAGTATTGATGGTGATACAAACTTCAAAAATACCGGGAGGTATACCTATGCGGTAATATGAGGTTTGTAGGTACCTGTCTCATATTTGGCAGGTTCTGGTGTCAACTTCTCCCACCATCCACCTCAGAGGTGCCCAGGGCTAACCGCGTAAGGAGGTGTGCTTACCTCCACCCACAGTTTGAGCAGCTATGACGTAACGCCTTTACTACAGCAGTCACAGTCCTCGCTAACGTTGCTGTTAACAATGGCGGCGACTTCAGTTACTTTCACTGTTGATTTTTTGGTGTAAATAATATCAACAGTACCTCCGGAACACCGTATTTGTTACTGACTCTTTTGGCGCAGTTTACCTTTAACCAGCTCATCAATGTTTGTGCTATCATCCAACGCTAGTGAAACGAATGTTAATGATTTTATTATTTTCCTCTAACTATCGCTCAATATCACTCCCCAATTCTTCCAAGCATTTTGTTTTGGTATTTCGAGAGAGGCTCAGTGTCGTTTTAGGTTAAATCGGCAACCCCACGAGAAGTGATGTTTACAAATCAGACATCTCACCGTGTTTTCCTCTTCAACAAAAAGAAATTGTTACTCCCATTCGTTGTGTAATGCTGGACGTTTTGCTGTCATTGCGAGAACCTTCACTGAGTGGAGGGGAAATTGGTCATGTACGGCACAAACACAAAATGTAGGGGTTGGGGTGAAACGACAGCGCGAATTTATTAGCTCATATGAGTGCTGTTTGGGCACCTCAGATGCGCCCCTTCCGAACCGTTTCATTCTGTTTACTTCTAATATTTTTGGCTTTGCTTCTGTGTTTTGGGGGAAAGTGGTGGGGATGTTTGCTCGAAGAAAAAAGTACTCCCCAAGGACACCAGAGGACTGCCTGGTTTGTGGGACGTTTGATACTTTCTACCTCCAGCAGTTGGGCCTCTATCTCCATCTGCTATATAACTAATTATTCTGAACCCAGTATCTGAGAATTCAATATATATAGAAGGAAGCAGCACGAAATATATCACCGCAGGACACTTTAAGGGAAATTAGTTGAGAGAGTTTTATGCTGAATACATTCTGCCACCACCGAGCGGTATTGCTCAGACAGTTTCGTCTGTAGCCCGCATTCGGGAGGCCCGGGTTCGATTCCCGTGGCCGACCTACCTAACCCATGGGATTTTTCGGGGGTTTTCCTGGGTCGCTAGGAGAATGCTGGGTATGTTAATTACATCCCCCGAATTTCCTGTCCCTCCATTTCATCTCCATCGTCATTTCATATCATCTCTCATCTGGTGGTCTCTTTCAGGGTAGAAGTGTCGGCGAGAGTCTCGGCAGCGCATGGCAGGATCATATGCTCAGAAGAAAACTACTTCCTCCTCCGGTAGGTTGGTTGCCGGTCTCCGTTCCTCTGCTGGGACCATTTCGGGACGGCCAACCAAGGACCTTTGGGGCTCGGATCGCCTTCCTGGTACCTTTGGGACTAGGTTGCTCAACTCCCTCCCATCCCACTGTGGGGTAGCGAGTTCGTTGTCCTGACCTGTGGGGGAAGTATCTATCCAAGTAAACTATAGGGACCCTGCCCTCTGTACTGCCGTGGCTCCTTAGGTCGGCCGCACTCTGTCTCCTTCGGGGGCTCTTTCACTTGGGGACATAGGAACAATGGACCCAGAATGTGGGCTTACGTACCGAGTCTCCTCCGTAATGAAATCCTAATCCAATTCTGCCACCTCTATTTTATGTTGGTATCGATGCTTAGTAACTTGGTTAGGCTCAGTCCTACTCATCCCACCAAGATGGCGGGTTCAAACCCTGACCAAACCGAACTGTTTTTAAGTGTATCTAAAAGTGACCTCGGAGTGCAGATTTATTGGCATGTAAAAGCTCGTACAAAAGGGACAAAGTCTCGGTACATCGGCAGTACTGAAATGATCCTGTTAATTGACAGAGGTGATCGTAAACGAAATGTTTATTTTACCACTGCTTCGTTTGGCTTATCTTGATGCCTCCTTAAAGCTGTTTTCATTAAAAGGAGTTTTACTCAGTTATACCTTATTGAACCTAGATGTGCAGTTCTGCTTAGAATTAAAGCTAATAAAATGATTCAATCTTATCAAAAAGGTAAAACAGGATCTCCATCACTGATTATACTCAAAATGAAAACGATAACCTCGGCCTTCTGATTACTACCCTAGGCTAATTACCGGAGAATAATTATTACTTTGTTATTGCTAAATATTCTATTCCCGCAGAAGTAAGAAACCTCTACTGTATTAGTTTATCAATGAAATTTCATTGGTTATAAATCAGTAATAAATTATGTATGCACTTATTTATAGTTGGATGTATTCATACAATGATCAGTATAACTAGGTATAGTTCTTCTGAAGATTATTTAACTAACGTATAAAGTGCCTATATTGGGTGGTTGAAATGCTTTGAATTCAGAATAATCTCAAATATACATACATGTTAGGTTTCCATAATAATAATAATGATAAGCGAAATTTGCCACAAATCGCTAAAAATAAAGGGGAAGATTACCTTACGGTAACCGCTAATTGGGGCGCGGTCTGCAGTCGTTATAGGCTGCCGATAATCGATAGCGGTAGAATACTTCCATAATGCTGTAAAATGTAAGGGAAAAGACGTACATTTTAGAAGCACACGCACTATACGATGGCTAATCAACAGACTGAGACTGATTTTTTCACACATGTTTATCACTTTAATTCAATGTTTACATGATCTTTTTCAAAGTAGTCCCCGCCTACTTCAATGCACTTTTTATAGTGTCTCTGCCAGTCCTGTCCTTGAACACGTGTTGCAGATCATGCTTTGTCAGATCCTTGAGAATCGCCTCACTTTTCTTGAGCATTGCTTCAGAGTTCTCAAATCGAGTACCCCTAAGCTTCGATTATCACCGGTGATGAGTAATGGCTGCATCATTATGATCCTGACGGAAAACAAGCCAGCACAGTGTGGAAATCACCAGGTTCTCCAACACCAAAAGAGGAAAATGATCACATTTTTTTACTGTAATGGAATGATTTACCAGCATGCAGTTCTCCTCACACTACTGTTACAGCAGCCCACTACACGTTAGTACTGGCTACAATGAGGAAGCGCATTGCAAAGAAACGATCAGAGCTTTCTGGCGACTTCATCATGACAATGCACGGCCTCACGTCGCAAATCAAGTCATGCAGTTTCTGGCCTGGTTCAACATTACCTGTGTACCACATCCACCTTATAGCCCCGATTTTGCACGCTGTGACTTTCTTTATTCCCACTACTAAAGGCAAGGCTTAGGGGTATTCTATTTGGGAACTCTGAAGCAGTGCTAAAGAAAAGCGAGGTGATTATCAATTACCTGACAAAGAATGGTTTGCAGCACGTGTTTAAGGACAGGCAGAGACGCTATAATAAGTGCATTTAAGTAGGAGGGGACTGCTTTGAAAAAGATCAAGTAAACAGTGAAATGCAGTAATAAACAAGTGTGAAAAAATAAGTCAGTTTTTGTTGATCAGCCGTCGTAAATTTAAGTTTTGCCTAATTTATGAAGCGCTTCCAAGATTCCCACTTGGCCCAAAAATAATTCGTATCTAAGACACAAGTTTTAGGCTGACGTGAAAAATTGTGCTAATTTTATTTTACTAAATTTCTGAACTTGAAGTTTCTTTGGAAACAAGTTTAACATCTTTCGCCCTGTTCTAAGGAGTAAACTAATGTACTCCTTGTCGACTTTATTTCATGGAACCCTAAGTGCCTTGGTAGTTTGATTTAATTACTCTTCTTTAATACGGAACTTGCGGAATATTATCTTGCTGTGCAACAAAATTTTAACTGCGTTTCTTAAATATGAGTTGATTTGGGCATGTCAAAGCTATTTTTGCAATTATTTATCCTCTTCCTAGCATTTATATCTCATTACTTTTGAAAATCAATTTTGAAATCACAATAGTAGGACGTAGTTTTGCTCAGAATATCGGCACCTCAAGCGAAGAAAAGGTCACCGGGTGCCTTTCATTATAGTTTGGTCTGCTGTATAAAAAATATGCGTGTGATTCAAAGTAGCTGATACTCTTTCAACTGAATGAGGAAGGTAGAAAAAATTACGGCCAGTCTGCAAATAAAAACGTCGTGTTTGCCATGATTACAGTACATGGAAACGTGAAATTAGAGGTGAGCTACAAAACAGAATCTCTGCGACCATCATGAGAAATTGCTGAGCTAACAAGATTTTCCACTCTAAAGCCATATCTCCCACAAAAAAAAAACGGGGTTGCAGCCTCCTCTCCAGCAAAACATACATTCAAAAAGAGCAACGCACGAAAAAGTACCCAAATGCAGGTGTTGGTTATAGCATCAGCGAAGCGATAAACCAAGTGACCATATATAAAACTGGCCAGGTAGATTCCAAAAGTCTGGCACCGGAACACCTTGTTATTATTACTATTATTTTTAGGAGGTTGAATGTAAACCGCGGCGCAGCCAGCCAGCTTTATGACGATCGCACTCCGTGTTGTTGACCAATAAAAGCGCTGCGCCACCTGCGTTTGATTCCATTTCCCCCCACGTCTCATCACCAGGCTTTGTAATTACACGTCATCGGGCGATTAGCTGCTAACGACATCGTAAAACATTTTGCGCCACCGGTACCATCAACTACGACACAAAAATGTATCGATTTCACGCACTCGGAGTAACACTTTTGTGTGACAGACTTTCGATACACTTATTAGGAGAAATTGGAAGAGAAAGGATGTGAACATATTCCACAGAGCTTGAATAAAGGCAAAAGAGACAGATGGCAACTATGTACATTGATTGCACCTGCGTATACCTACATACCATGAAGTCGTCTTTTTATCTCTAGTATTCCTATAGAAACACTGGTAGGTAGCATGACACCATGGCTCAGATATACATACTGCAACGTGACAGAGATAATTCTAAATACTCCTCTGGAAGTAATGCATTGTAGCTAATCCTCCATCCCCTTGCAATCAAAGTTAAAGTTGTAATCAGGAAAAAGTAAACGGAATGAAAATCGGTGACATTGATATACCTCCAACTAAATAGATTATTGTGACTTTGTCGGTTCGTGATATTAAAGGTCCGGGTTACAAACTCTAAAAATTGTTCTTTATTTCCATAGTCAGTTCCGCCATCTTCGCGGTCAGATTGTGATTTGTCGTCTCCAACTTTTCCGCCCGGTTGCTACTGGCCACCTCCATATTTGTTGTTAAATTGATCATCTTCGCGGTGTGGTTGTCGTTAACTGTCTTCATTTCTTCCATTTTCTACAGAATCTTTTGCAATGCTGCCTTCATGGTGGTACATCCCACTCCTGACATCATTGTGACTTTTTGGGTTCGTGAAATTAAAAGTCCAAGTTACAAACACTAAAGATTTCTCTTTATTTCCGTAGTCAGTCGGAAATTGTACGCGTGTGCGTGAACAGCTGTAAAAGTGAACTCTTCCGTGGTCGTTGACCTTGCAAGTTGCATTGTGTATGTGACGTAATTCTGCTGTCAGGTTGAACAAAGTATGTTTCTAGGGAAATAAAGAGCCATTTTTAATGTTTGTAATGTTTAAATTCACGAACCCAGAAAGTCACATTATTATGTGCTTCAAATGGGATGATATTTGTCCTTGAGCGTTACTAGGTGAGCAACCAATCGGAGTAATGCGGTGTTGTCGTATTGCATTCCTCCTAAGTGGTGTGTGACGAGCGGCAAACTAATCAGTCTCTATTAAGTACTGTTCGCGCTAAGACAAAATTCAGATTTTGCCAAGACTGACACATGTGGAAGAAAAGAGTGTACTTAACATAACCTTAAAAGTCTCACAATTTTAGCTCAAATAGTTGTCCTAATACAAATAAATAAAGTAGACCATTATAACAATTCTTTGCGACGTAAGCACTATTATGCATATCATTATTGGTTGGCATGTATGCGTGAACGTATATTTGAAATTACGCAGAGCTGAAACGTAAATATTTGATATGATGTAATAAAAGAAATATATACTTTGAATAAGCCAAGGTGTTTGGTAAATTCGATGAGAGGAAACAATACACTCCTTGCTGGTCTGGCAGAACGTGTCTGGTCACATTATATCTTTGTTTATGGATGGTTCGTAATCTCTTTTTACTCTAGAGTTCAAAGCATTAATCTGCTACTCTTCCATTAAAGAGTGTATCAGTTGGAACAATGAGATACGATACATCTTCCTCCCCTCCCCCCTTTAGTACTGCTAGAACAATCCAATTGAGTTAATGTGGGTTCAAATTATGTTGCAAATGGAAATAATAGTTTTAATCTGACTGGCTTTGAACGTCTTATTTAAGAAGAAATTAACAAGGAACTCAACAAGACTGAGAAAACTGCGTGAGACATCAGATAAACTACAAGAGGACGACTTCTGGAACCTATCATCATAAATTTGCAGTAATGACGAATTATCTCTTCACGTAAGTAACATTCACAGCTATACGGATGCATCGCTAGTATTTTAATTGGATTAGAAAAATAAGTAATTCACAAACTACAATTAATATGAAACGAAATATTTAAACCATTTGCGTAATATACGAATATCCACGTTGTGATTTCAACAACTGCATCATTGTAAAACTTTGGAAAATTCAGTTTGCTTCAGCATCAAGGACACTCGGAAGTGTGCGAGAGAGAGGGAAATATTAAGATTGGGGATAACGAGGTGGCAACGCTGACGGCTCTAATGCATTTGATTTGCTACAGTCGAGAACTCCTCCCATTTGAAACACATAATAGACAAGTTGCAATATACAGAGAGAATGCTCCTAGAATATTATATAATAAATAGCTATAAACATTTATTTAGTAATATTTTACTCTCAATTTATGTGATTTTGGACTCATGAACTCCCATATTTAATCTAGTATACGTAAAAGATACGGTCACGTACTGGTAAGTGGTATTCATTTATATTTATTGGCACATAGAAGTCACAAACTTGTAGCCATTAGTCCAAAGAGACCAGGAGAATTATAAGCACAATCAAATATATTTAATTGTGTCATCACTTAGAGTAATTTTCTTATAATTAGTCAATTAGAGTTTTATGACCGATCCTAATTTGATTCCAACATATGCTTGTAATTTGCTTCTGGACTTCTAGGATAGTGACCAACACAGGAAGAGGTGACATAATGTTATATTAATTCTCTCTTATTGCTTCAATTACTTCATTAAATATTATTGATAACTTTATTGAGCTATAAGGTAATTAAGGTACAGTTAACGGATTAATGCACAAAGCCTATAGTTATTCTTCACGAAAGCTGATTATTAAGCCTATTATGAGAATGCTTTTAATGAAGATGGTTCTAATAGTCGATTTAGTCCCTCAAAGCATTCACCTCATTTGTCATTCAACTTGAGAGTTCATGGCTACTTTGTGCCTTTTCATTGCCTCTGCACTTAACATATATTTTAATCAATTTCCTTGTGTGTTCATTGCATTAAAGTTACGTGTGTCACAACCTAATCATATTTATGGATTGAACTCTTCATTTTATCTGTTTTGGTTTATAGTAGGCAAGCAGAGAAAATTCGGCGTGCATTATTAGGCCTCATAATTATGCATTTCTTAAAAATTAAGAGACAAGATGGTAAAGCAGAAATAAAACCAATTAATATTGTCATAAGTGACTGCTTTAATTAATACAAACAGTACTTCATTTGGGTTCAATAGTACGTGTGACGTCACTGCCCCACTCCATCACCCGTTGGATAATAAGATTGTGTAAGCCGGTTTCTCGCTCTCTCTTGTGGGATCCATAGGCCTGAACGGGTACATTTGTCCGCAGCCTCTTGAGGCAGGTAATTGGCCGCTGTGGCCACCTATATACCTTGCTTTATTGTAGTAAATATTCTTATTAAGTGAATTATAGTTTTAGTTAGTGTTCTACCTTTTGTAGAAATGAACCAAACAGAAAATCCCAACCTCTCGCAAAGCATGTATTTCCCACTTTGAGTAATTCTGCCATGTACGATCTGGCCGTGTGCTCCTTATCCATTCCCATCCATGGTCAGGTCGTCACAATATTATAAATTCAGCTCATATTTATGGGCTACACATTCATAAGTTGCTAAAGTATGGTGTATACGCATTTATGTGTACTACTTAATATTATTAAGTTTCATGTATTTATACAGCAATAATAGTGAAAATGCTGATATCAGTTTAGTGTATGTTTGTGTCTTGATTTAATAAGTTTTTCATTCTAATTTCAGGTAAGTAACAACCCTTCACAGAAAAGAAAAGTATGATTATATAATCGCTGGACACTAAGGAGATGCAGGTAGGTAAAACATACCTGGAATATTTTGCACGATCTTACAGATAGTATACAATCAATCTGCAGAAAATAATTTTACAATTTCTAATGATCGTTACATTAACAAGCACTGAATAACTGGAATATAATAATTCAGTTTTAAATCATCAATGTCCTGGAATAACTGGAAGAGTAAGTTAGGTTGTGGGTTGACGCTGCTGCTATTCCAAACCATATAGCTCACTCGAACACCTAGACCATATAAGATACATACATAAAAGTAAAATGAGTTTCCTGTGTTTACGTTAGGCATTTGTTCTCGGGTGACTGACCAGATGCCCAGCTATGCAGAAGAAACTTCAGAGAAGATTTTGAACACCAACAAAAGCTGAGAAATTGTAACCTGGAAACGTGGCTTTAATTAAACATAATTAAACATTATTTATTTTCACAAGTTTCTGGTCTATTACTATTTTGCATTGGTTAACAATAATAACGAAGTCATTGTCGTAAACTAACTCTTGCTTCATCAGCTAAATCCTACTAGTTTTGCCAAGCTCAGAAGTTTCACTATCCATATCGGTTTTTACTACTTATGTTAGATAGCCATGGAACGTTATCTTGTAGTAACGAGAGCGCCTGGAAAATTTACACGGATATTAGTAGGTTAAGTGTGTGTTCGAGCATCTCAGCACTGCAGCAAAGGGATTCCATGTTTACGTCCCTACTGCTTCAGGTGGTATTTCACAAACTTCCATAGTGGGGGTGCATTGCAGGAAAGTGTGTGTATGACACGTCCATTAAGTAGTGTATATTTTTACCCTAGAGCTGCACTTTCAGTTGAAAATGATAGAAATATCGCTTTTTGAATTTCTATCGTGTAACTATACTATTGACAACTGTCAATCATTTTGACCACCGAATTCTCTCTGTCCATTTTTAGAAGGCTAGTGACGATCTAGTTACCCATGTGTTCTTTTTCAATCTCACTGGACTTTTATTTGCCGTTTCTGTAGTTCTTTATCTTCTCTCTCTGTTGTGTGTTTCTGCTTATGAAACTTATTCCTTATATTTCAGTTCTACCGTGTTTTGTATGTAAGTATATTTGCATACGTAATCTCAATTGTAAATTATGAAGATTCAATTCTGATTTCTTTTTCCTTTATCTAACAAAAAAGTAATGCGATAGCAGAAAATGTTTAAGACTGATAACTTCATAAAATAATTCCATTTATTTCTGGTATATTAATGTATCAGAAAATTTCAATTGCACATTTCCTTTAAAAACTAATTTAATTTGTAAATTAGAAAAACTAAAGGGAAATTATAGCTTTATCCTCGTGATTTTGCTCAGTTATTTTAATTAATCATAGTAAGCTTTAAAAATTATTTTAGGAAATAAGATATAGGAACAAATATAGAGTTTTAAATATTTATGATGTAACCTAAGTTTTAGAAACAATGCTGATAGAGAAGAAAAAGTAAACAAATTCCGAGCAATATGTGAGACAATCCAAAGAACTTTTAAAAACAGAGTGAGAAAGGATACAAAAATGAAAATGTTTAAGGTAATGGCTATTCCAACTTTACTATATGGAAGCGAAACCTGAGTGCCAACACAAAATGACTTAAGTAAAATTCAGACTGCAGAAATGAAATTTTTAAGAAGTGTTAAGGTTTGTACAATATTGGACAAAGTAAGAAATGAGGATGTTAGAAAGGAATTATAAATCGAACCAAACCATGACAAAATATCAGAACGAAGGCAACATATATTAAGAATGGAGGATGGAAGATATCCAAATGCAGTATTTAACTATAATCCAAAAGGAAGAAGAGACAGAGGATGACCCAGGAAAAGCTGTAGAGATCTATGAAGTCGGGACGGGCGATATGCCCAAACCATGGACTGAAGAACAAGAAGTAAGCTTTTAAGTAACCTTAAAAATTGAAAGACTGATTCAGTCAAACTGCCTAACTTTGAGTGACGAGATGTGTACATTATGCACAAGTGGCTTAGGAATGAATTATAAATATGCGGGAAGCTAATTATTTAATTTAACCCTAAGCGTGAAGTGATAAATTCAAATTGTGTACGTAGAACACGATACCACAGAGGTCACGTAGAGATAGGTAAACAAGGATAAATGTCCCTTGCCTCATATGTTCCACCTGTGGAGACCAGTATAATGTTTCCCGAAGCTATGGACATGAGTTATGACATAAATAGAAGCTAGTGCACCTTCTAACAGATAAATATGTATATAAGGTTTGATATAAGATTGGCAGGGTGTTTCTTGAAAATTATTTTAAATGTCTCCAAATTTCTGTAACATAATATGTATTTATTTCCACATTCGCGGTTTTTATAATGGTCTGTGAAATTTCTGCCAGTAGTTTCAACAGTATTAATTTTTTTGCTCCTCCTTTAGCTATCAAATAAGTTTTATTCATTTGGGTACTATTACTAAGATTCATGCACTATGCACCGTAATGTGTTCAAAGATACGTACAAATGCGCCCTGAAGTTCTTGGCGGCTTTTTGGTCTGCAGGTAGCTAGCTACTCCCGTACTGATTATATTCCGCAGCTTCTCAATAGATTTGGGATCAGGGCTTCTGCTCGGCCGCCCCAAAAATGGTATTTAACTATCTTGGAAACATTGCACAGTCATTGCTGATTTGTGGCTAAGTGATGTGCAATGTGTTGGCTATGTAGGTGTAATACAGCATTGTATACCCTCTAGAATCCATGCAGCAACCAATGATTCTTAAAAATTCAGTTCATTTGCAGACATTTACAGATCGTTACATTAGCACTAACCTGGATTAATGGTTATAAACCAGCTGGGAGGTCACGAAAAAATCTAGGTAGCTGCACGCCTCACACGAACCCTCTATTTTCTTTTCGTAGTTTACGTCCTTTAACTTTTTTAAATCATATCGCACGATGAATGGAATTGGTAAATGCTGAGCTGTACCCACGGTCCATGGAGCTTAGAGTTACCTAACATTCGTCTTTTAGGATAAGTGAAAACCCTGGAAAACCCCTATCTAGGTAACTCACCCTGACCGAGATTCGAACTCGGGACCTCTTGAACGTGAGGCACACATGCTACCGAGGCGGGTAAACCCACAAATTGAAATAAAATATGTATCAGGAACCATAAGTTAGCCATCCCTTTACTAATTCCTCTTACTATTTTTGCACCAAATTCATCACCTTAGGCGTGAATTTACTGCCAGGAGAGATTCCTTTTCTGACACTTTGCCCAGTTCTTTCTTGATATTTCCTCCGTATTTTCGGAGTCGAGGCCAGTCGATCTCCCTTGGATATAACTGTAAAGGTCCTATCCTTCCGGGAACGTAACACTTGGCATACCATTTCGTTCCAATCCTATCAGAACAACACGAATTTTGAACTACTTGAGTGTCGTTGCACGTATAACAAGTAATCCATAGACTGCAGTGTTGCTCTCTGCACTACATACCTTACACTATAAACAGACACGGTCCGGCTTCGCTGGCTCTTTCAGCAAGAGCTTAAATACATGCCAATTTAAGCTCATTTTTAACAAATACTTTTAGTACTAAACATGATGCCAATTGTTGGTAAACGGATTTTGCTCATTATCATAAGTATTAATTACATATGTGCGTCTTTTTACAAAAACTAAATTAGCTCCTCATATAATTTCTTGAACACAGTTAGAGAATAATTTGAAAATTAGCATTTCCTTCCATTTTTAAGTTTAAATAAAGCACAACCCTTTCAAAATAACAGACAAACAAAAAGTTTTAAAATTTCCCTTTTTGCTTCCTTTTAGAAACGTAGAGATGCTGGACAGAATGTGTTTCACAGAAAACGCACATGTCCTTAAATCTGTGGAAGGTACTAAAAATTATTGATATAGCTGTAAATATTTCAATAAATTTAATGTAAACAAACGAGCAAAGGGCTAAATAAGTGTTTATGAAGGAAATGATAAGAACACGAAAGTAGGCAGATACTTAAGCGAAGGAAAGGAGATATAAATTATACATGGTATCGTTACAAGGATGTACAGCTGAATTACTGAAATACTTAGAAGTACAGATTAGGCAATTTAAGAAATAAATTGAAGAAAACAAGACTCAATAGTCAAATAAACACACAATTTATAAATACACGGCTTATTTATACAGATAATCTCTCAATTGATGTCGTTTCTTTAAGAAAAAAAATTACTTATATATATTCTGAAAAGCAATTAAATAATTTTAAAAGTATAGACCATTAGATGCCATGATTTCAGTCATCATTCAGCGAAGTTTATTATAACACGACTTCGGTTTTTGATTGGAAAAGACCAGTGACACCCACTTGCACTGCTTCAAAGTTTTAAAAAAATATTCCACGTAGAAAATGGATCATGGATCGAAAAAGATGATAATCTGATGGAGCGAGCTCAGGGCTGTATGCTGGGTGTGGTAGCAGTTGGTTAATCCCAATTTATGAATTTTTTCAACGGATTTTCGTGCAGTGTCCGCTGTTTCATTGTCCGGTTGCGTTAGAACTCTATTTTGGTTAACTAATGCCGGGTATCTCCGTCTCAAAATTTCATGAACTCATTCCAGTTGTTAAGAACAAACATCCCCATCAATCCCCCAACTTTTTAGAACAAACCCCCTAGTGAATGACAATTTCAAAATTCCATCAGAAACACAATATTACTTTCGGGACCGAACTGATTTTTTGTTTTAACGATCACTTAGGCAGGTTGGCGAGGATCAAGCCACTGCTTCGAGGCAACAGTGTTTTGATAATATATCTATTTTTCATCACAAATGACAAGTCTCCTGACAAATTTATCATCCTTAGGACTATGGATAAGCTGACGACAGATATCCAAATTACGTTCAGCCTCTTGAGTTGTCAGTTTACGAGGTACAGATCTACAGCATCTGTATGATATCCAAGTGTCTTAATGTGGCGATGTGTGGTATCTTTTGATGTAACGAGCTCTTCTGAAAGCCTACCAGTAGCTTTTGTGGGTTTTCTATCAAAACAGCGTGAATCCTCTTCCAGAACGTGGTAAAACTTTAGTGGTTTCGCCTCCATTGCTGAAACGTTGGGGAACCATTGTTGTGCCGCACGGTCACTAACGATACCTTCTCCATCCACTTCACATATTCTTCGAGCTGCGGCAGTGCCTTTATAATCCTGTTTCCAGTTGTAACAGGATTTCTTCGTTGTAAAGATGTTTCCAAATTTGGAAAGCCATATGTAGCATGACAAATGGTCTGTCACCTACTTTGCTGTTCGATCGTCGTCTATCAGTCGTACAGGATATTGTTGACTATCCCACAACTAATTGTTAATTCTTCTACTGTATCTGCCTAAATATGAGACATAAGATCTCTGCTTTTCAAGGGTGGTTAAGAGTGAAAGAAATAAAATTTGAATAAGTTAAATTTCGTAATATATAATTTAAGTTTATGTTCCACAACTTCGATGTTTCCAAATATAATCTAAATTAATTTTCCACCATTTTTAATAAAATGATACTTCACAATACTGTAGGAATCCTTTAACCACTACTAATCTCAAATATAACTTAAATCTTTAAAATATTATGGATTAAAGAAAAATAACGTCTGCTCACCGCTGAGTACGTTGATCAAAAGATGATTTCTCTCCAAGCTTCTTCAGCAAGACTACTGATTTCTTCTGTAGAACACTGCTTATACATTATTAAACAATATATTTTCTTTTAGATCACTCTCCTACATTTTATGCGCGTCCTTTTTCCACAAGGAAGATTATTGATTTTCTGTCCATAGCAACCGTTCATTTCTTTATATTAACGTCATTACATGACCCACTAAATTTCCTTAATTGTTTCCTCTTTCCTTTTCCCATATAATATATATGGCCGATGATTGCAGCAATATTTGAAGCTTAGTTTAGGAACAAACGTTTGGAAAGCATTTCTCCTAAGTTTGTGATTGTCTTAGATATTCACGGCTAAAGATAAAAATTCCCACCATGTCTAGTAAAAGGGACGAAATGATTAAATTCATGTTAGAATTATTATTTAATAAATTATATAATATATTATTATATTATAATTATATAATAATTTAGAATTAATTAGTCCAGTTCCTGTAAAAGTCGTGCTTTTGGAGAAATTTCGAGAAGCCAATATACAAAAAGTGTATGTAGTAGACGAAATGGCAAAAGATCCTGGTCATGAAGTTCTCAGGCTACTGCCGTATCATCATTCGATCCGATTGAGTTGATATGTGCACGCCTTAAACGTGCCGTAAGAAAGGGGAATGTAACTCTTTCTATAGGTGACAGTGTGTGCAAAGTGTTTAGAGAATTTGTAGCAAATATAGATTTGAGTGTATGGGAAAAATGTGTTCCGCACACCATGCAACAAGAACGAAAATTTCAACTGCGGGATGTTTCAAACAACAATGCCTTGTTCGTTATGCACGTGAGTGAAAGTTGCAGTGACAGCGAGGAAGGCGAAGACAGAGCGTAATGTAAATAGAAAATATAGCTTGGTATTATTATCATAGTGCAGTTGCACTTAAGAACCTTGCTAATCTTATTGTTATTGTTACTTGGTAAATATTCTAAGAAACAAACGTCAATGCTTGCAATGCTGACAACTTGGAGAAAACGCGACAACATTGTTTTCTCCATAGCGTGCGAGTCTACACATCTCATCTCTGCGTAACTGAATATCTGAATCTTATCGCATCCTTTGACGCCGCCATGGTAACCATTTGAGTAGCGCTATAATACCAGGAGTGCTCGGGGTCCGCAACCCCGCACCACGGCAACTGAAGCGGACGGATCCCTCCCGTACGGAGTGCCTTTCTGTTATACAATTTTCGCATATTCTTTTTCCGTGCATTTAAATGTTTGGTAGCATGTACCAAATGTCTGATATTCGCTGCATATTTAACACTGAAATTTTCTTTCTAGTGGCATTAGATGTGTTTAAAGTAACACATTTGCACCTATTAATGATAATAGAGGAAATATTGAATTCCACTACAAAAAATCCATATCGAGATTTAAGAAAGAGACATGAAAAAAGTTGACTGTGTGTATGTGTGTGTGTGTGTGTGTGCAGCGTAACAGAAAAAAGGAGCAAAAAGGGAGGCATAGAAAGGCTGATAAATGCCATACAGCTATTTAGGTTCTGCATTTTTCTAGGCTGCAGCACAAGGTTTTCAAGTGTAGTAATTTCAAAATACCACTTATGTATATTAAAAACATTTTCATTTTATCTTAGTACCTCTAAACTTTTAATGAAACAACACATGTTTAGGATACTTGCATAACTATTAAAACCTATCTTGCATTTTTCCTTAATGCACTTTCAGTGAATAGAGTTTTTATACGAGTATATCTTGCAAAAGAGATACGGAAACGGCTTTTAATGCAAAATTTACTTGTTCCAAGTAAGTTATTTATGGCGTAAACTATTTTTTTAATTATTTCATGTTGTAATTCTGGTCTCTCCTTTAACATATGTGCACCCTCTATTGGAGAAAATGAACAGTTCCTGTTTGTTTTCTATTCCCCCATCCATCAGCTAAAGATCAAAACAGCGACCTCTGAATGTAGAAGCAAAAGTGGCCAACAGCAACAGGCAGTTTGGCATCTAAAAATGCTTTAAAATGGTAGAAATTAGCATCGATGGTACCAACGATTACTGTACTATTTCTATATCTTACATTTAATTTAGGCAATGTATTACTCCCTCTTGAAGCTGCTACTGTTTTATTTTTATATTTATTTAACGTCCAGTCTAGTCGTGTGCTGTCAGCCCAAATACAGCCTGAAGATTTGTACCGCGTGCCCACCCATAAGGGTTTAACCGCAGATAGGGGTTTTATTGGGTTTTTTTTAAAGGCATAGGGCTTTTAGGTTAAATTTGTTTAGAAGGTACCTATAAAGTTCCTCAGTATGGAGGAAAGGATGCAAAACCTTTGCACCTGGTGTATTAGTTTTGAAAATTCCCATTTTCTTTACCGATTAATTAAAATTTTGTTTCATATATACTGGGAAAGTCTATTGTATACTCTATTATCTTTTATATTTCAGTATTTTTTGTACATTTTTCCCAAATTATATTCTTTTAACTATGACAAGTTTGTTTCTCGTAAACAGAAATTTAAATACCAATGCTCCTTGGTTTGTCCGCAACCAGCAGCTGCTTCACGAGCTGGGACTTCTTCCTCTCCACCATTTCATCCGACAGAGTGCTCGACGCTTCTTCAACAATCTACACCACGTTCCAGGAGCTGTAACGTATAACATCGGCGTCCGAAGTCGCCGGCCAACGCGACTGAAGCGACGACTACCACAAGTGATGACACTCCTTCTGAATGATCTACTGCTCCACATTTGCTTTTCTATTCTTCTTTTCTGCTGTATAAATTCTCACTCTTGAAGTATGTATGTCATTTTATTAGTTCAGTATCACATTTGTATGAGTGCAGTAACACATTTGTATTAGTTCAAAGGAGGCACACTGTCCTACCTCTACAATGTTATTAGTATATAATTATTTTGAATCCGTTCTTCCAGATCTGCAAAGCATGTATTATTGCTGACCAATCTAATAAATAAAAAAGAACTAAAATTTAAATATATATTACAAAGTATTTCACTATAAAATGGATTAACAAACATTCTTAAATTTTACTACATAATATAGGAACACATTTCAAATGCCTAAACTTTGTAAATTTGAAAAGGAATTCAGCAATTTATCTTGGTTTTGCCACGCAAATTAATTCAAATGCGACAGATGTTCCTTTTGATGTGGTGTACTCAGATGTATAACAGCATTAAATGTATCCGAGACAAGAAATGAATGGCAGCTGTAGCTGAAAACCTCGAGTGGTTTCCAATTATCCCTGTAACGCTTGATGACAGCACCTTCGCTCTTTCACATTGCCCCTACTTCTCTTTGGCAGCTGATTGCGCTGCATGTGAAACTCTATGAGAGTTATATGACAAAGGATTAGATTAACATGAAAAGAATGCAACTTTTTGCTTGAAATTTCTTAATAAGCTGGTGTAATCAAATTTCCGGTACCGGCTAACAGTATTAGATTATGCTTATACAGTAGAACGATAATTAACAAAGAGAAAAAATCTACATTCAGGGAGGCTGTCATTCTTTGAAATTTACATACACGCATTCCTTATCGTCCCCAAACTTTTAAAGCATCATTAAAAATTGAACTAATTGAGTATTTTCAATATAAAGCATATCACACCTAATTGGAAAACTGTGATTTCAGTTAGCTTCTGAAAAAAGGCAACATGTTCCTTTCTTTCAGGTATATTTGTAAAACGAGGTTAGTGCAGGGTAATCAAGTTTGTTCGTTAAGCAACACTTTTGAACTGGTGCTCTTAAAAGCATGCTAATCGTCATTTTTCACAGTAGAGAAACATAATATTTTACAAACTCCAACAAACAAATCATCCACAGATACTAACATAGGAATGGAATAACTACACAACCATCTTATACCGTTGAGTCAGTTGAGTCCAGAGGTTCTACTCCCATCAGTCCTGGACAAGTAGGACCAAGAGCCTGGCCTATATCAACCAGGGTTATTCCGAGCTGTCCCAAAGGGCGCCCGGCGTCATCCGTGCGGCTTTTCATAGGACAAGACCTGGGTTACTAACAAGGCCCCCCCAAGGACACAAGACGGGATAGAAGTGGATACGCCACTTACGCGCACCAAAACCAAAATGGGAAGGCCACCGATATGACCTCGGGGGGGGGGGGGCCGCCTGGCGATCAAGCACACCTTCTACTAGCTCTGCAGTTTAGTACCCGGGAATATTAATGGCTTCCCTCAACCCCGTCTGGAGACGTACCCGAGCACCCACGGGTATCGGGAACACACTGCCCCGTGGAGACAAACCCAATCCGAACAACTCCCAAAGGGAGGGGCTCGAATGTTCGGCCCGAGGTTCCTCTAGTAACGTCAGAGGTACCACGAGTGCTAAGGGTCCATAGCGCAAGCACCACGGCAGCTGAAGGGGACGGATCCCCTGCCCTACGGGAGAACCATCTTATACGGTGGAGTCATCTGCAAAGCTCATTTATTTTAAAGAAGACATTGTCAAGTGTTAAAAGTGAGATATATTTTATATAGAATATGAGTAGTTGTCATGCAGTTTTTGAGATTACTCACTCAGATAAGATGTTCTCCATATCTCCATATGGCAAGAGCTCGGAGTGCGCCCGGCGCCCATTTGGGGATAGCTTGGTAGCTCCCGGGTAAGAAGAAAGGGTGGTTTGCCGTCCGTGTAGATAATCTCAACATGAATGAATGATTGAATAGAAAGGCGGTAGTGGAGATTTTTGAGTTAAAAGCACGAGATCCTAAATGGAGTAAATAAGAATACTGCATAAGATTATTGTTTTCATTTGTCAGTAATGAAAGATAATTTATATTAAAAGTTTGCATACTGCTACACAAAGAGAAGCTAACCTTTACATGCACCATCTTTAGTACTTTGCTCCTTATACTGAGCAATACCTGGTGATGGTGATCGCACTATACAAAGTGCTTTATATTTACATCTGACGGTCCAGTAATAACAGTTTCGCAACTGGAGGCCCCAATATGAATGCATTTATTGTTGTTGTATGTATCGCAGTATAAAAGCTTACTTTGAAACTGCATTTGTAACTTAAAATGTTCTGAAAATTAGTTTTCCAGTTCCAGTATGTGGCAGTATAGGTATAACTAGACAACCAATCAACGTTACAACAATTCAATACAATTTCATTGCCGTGTATTCCATATAGAATGTTAGCGTTGTCAATACAAGACACCATATAAAAAACTTTATAAAAGAAATTTGAACTTTCAGCAGCTTTTATCATCATAAAATAGACATTAAATAAATAAAAAACACAGGGAAATGTTAACAACTAATCTATATCATATAAGCATTGAAAATAACACATTATCTCTATCAGTGTTTCAATTTTTGAGCCAGATAATGTTCGTTTCATTTCCATTGCATGGATATTTTATCTCATATTTATTAGCATTCTGAATTTTTATTATTCAGACTTATTTCCGGTAGTATAGGTGTGGTGATTATATTTTATGCTAACAATTTAATTGAAAGGAGATCGTTAATATCAGGATTCCAGCGTTATCGGCTCCAATCTTGTATTTATCTGGCATTTTAGTGAAAATTTACCTGGTTATTAACCTTTAGATGCCACATATTTCACATTAGTGTATTGCGTAATTGAAGTACAGTATTAAAATGTTACGCCTTTACTCACTTTTTCTGAATATCGGGGCAATCAGCTCTTGAAAGGAAACACATAGAATCACGGGACATTTGTGAAAAAAGGAGAGATATTTGAGAGATTCCAGAAATTCTAATATTAAAATCTTCACTGCTTTGTCTGTTTGCTATATTGAGTGGCGTTTCAATGGGAAATCTGGTGACCATTGACCAAGCGATTAATCAAGAACGGTATTGAAAAGGCTTCCACGTAAAAAATCCTATCTCATTTATATCGCTCTTTTTCGCGCTATCACTTTTATTTCTCCTTTACAAGGTGTTCTTTAAAGCTGCACAAATAACGTAAAAATGATGATTTAGTGTATTTTGCTGTAGTTAAAGCACAAACAGAACAGCGAAGCGAGCGCTGTATACCATCCTTATGGTGAATGAATTGGGTAAAATGATGCTCAAATGAATTCAGGGTTACCCGACATCCATCTTGAAGGATAACGGAAAACCCCGGAAAAAACCTTATCCAGGTAACTCACCCGACCGAGATTTGAACTCGGGACCTCTTGAACGTAAGGCAGACACGCTACTATCTATACTACCGAGGTGGGCTGTTCTTCTCATGGATAAACCTTTTATCCACTTGTATAAAAATTACTATTCTTCAGTCACTACCTCTTTCAACTCGTTTGATTTTAATAGTTATGCAATGTTAATGAGTAGCGACCACGTAAACTGTTCTCAAAGTTCCGTATTCCCTATTACAGTAGAAATACCAGGGAAGTCAATGATAACGTATTTTTAGTTTAGCACTACTTTTATTCCAAATAGCATACAAACACAAAGATATGCCATTTGTACTCAATGATGCTCAAGAGAAAGACGTTCCTCCACATCCTCCCCGCCCTGGTCAACTTCCAAGGGGATTACCGGTGGCTGGGTAGGGTGATCATGCCTCCATTTGCGGTTAAAGTCTAGCAGTTCTAATGTGGCCATCCCTTCCTTCATGGACTTCAACTATCTGGCCTCTCTTCCACCTTGGACGGACTTGTTCGTGGATGACAACAGCATCTCGACTTTTCTGGGGTTGTCGAGCCTCGTGAAAACTCCTCAGTTGAGTGAGGCACTCACTGGACCAATATTTCCATATATCGTCTGACAACTTCTGCTGACTCCTGAATCCTCTTGTTAGCGAGACGCTATCCTGGGCTCAGATATACTGGTTATTGTCGATTTTTTTCCTTCACAAAGAAAGTATGCTAGTTTCAGTGGTTAAGAACCTGGCTCCCTTGCTTGAGTTATAGGTCTAGAGTTCAGAGCTGTTTTAGTCATTATCATGGGGCCTTCCTGCGTAACTTGGGCTTTACCTAATACAACTTTTGGTTGTCCCGACCATTCGCTCCCACCATCCTCTCTCCCAAACAGCCCGTGGGACAGTGAACTTCCAAGAAAGAAATTCACTGAGGAACCTTCTGCTGGATGTTGCGCTGCCTTTTATGCAGCAAGGGTATCCCACAGTTCTAAGAATTCACTATTGATTGCATTGCATCTGGTAAATCGTGTGAGGCAGGCCACGCCTCCCTGAAAATTTCTGCACGGTGGAAAGGAAGCTTATGTGTTGCCATTGAGATACATAGCTCCAGATGCATACCAGGAGTAGTCGCACTAGTGAATAGTGTGATAAAGTTCTTCCTAACGTCACTGCCAACCTAAATTTATAGAGGTCTAGTGAAATCTATTCCAGCGACTTCAAAGGCTTTCGCTAGCTTGTCTCTGTCGCCAGAAGGATGGACCTCAAATGCTTGGCCAAAAGAGTTCTCAGCCAGCTTGCAGGGATGTCTTTGTACCAGTACTTACTGGATCGATTGTTGGGCTCGAAGAATCAAAATATCCTGCCGCAGTTCATATAGAACTACCCTAACACCGAGAAGTTGCGCGTATTGAATCAACAGTCGAACGAAATTTTATGTTTCTGATTGCGTAAAATTGTACTTCTCATATACGTGGTTTACCTCTTATTCATATATAGATTCTTCAGTAATGTGAGAAATGTGCTTGACTCATTCAACACCGTGCCGTGGCTCAGCGGTTAGACCGCTTGGCTCTCACCAAGGCGGTCCGGGTTCGGTCCCAGGCGACCGTGAAGTGAGATTTGTGATGGACAACACTGGGGCGAGTTTTCTCCGGGACCTCCGGTTTCCCCCGCCATCTTATTCCACCGGTGCTCCATCTTCATCTCATGTATCACCAGTGTCACCGCCTGCGGTGCCGTATATAGTAAAAGCGGGCGTTAAAATCTACACATTTCATTTCATTTGGCACATTCACTCAAATTTTCATTAGTGAGCTATGACATTCCCGATATCCATGAAAACTTTAAAATACGTTGTTTAGGATCTATGGCTGGCCCCATAGCTCAGCCGGTAGAGCACCTGCCTGCCGTGCTAGGGGTCCCGGGTTCGCTTCCCGGCGTTAGGTGTGGGAATTTTTCTCCGATCAAGATAATTCCTCATCTTCCCCAGAGTCTGGAAGTATGAATGAGAGTTCGAATGAATGTGCGATGTAATGATTGAAATCCAACGAACACAAGTCAACAACTTCGATATGTTCCAAAGGAGAACGGCCGCCGAAATTACCATTGGAGTTAAAAAAAGTCATCTATGGTTAATGTGGTGCTTTATGTATCACCATTTTGTGACGATATGTGAGGAAGTTCTAACAAGGTTTAGTTTTCGTTTAAATGAACTTAGAAGATAAATTCCTAGCTGTAACATTAAATTTCCAAAGGCATGGTGTGGGACAGATGTCTTTCTTCTCCTCTAGAAATAATTTACAGTACTAGATTTCTTTTTAAATACATTAATTTTATTTCTTGATTAAATTGACACCAAAAAAGTAACTCAAATGAACTTGCCATCTTTATAATGTATTTAATCTCTGACTTTTCCTTTTCTATGATGAAACAAGCGCTTTCAGTGCTTTCTATACGAAAGTCAAACTTAAAATTTACGCGATCTTGTGTGACAATAATTTTATTCAATTTTTGTCGTCTTTTCACACATACCTGAAATTCATTCTCTAGCGTCTTACAAGAAAGATCATTGCTTATTCCTTCACCATAGAAACCATGTGTTTCTTTATGACTACATCATTCGTAGCAACCCATACAAACATCTCTTTTATTTTGATAATTTCACTTCCTAAACTTAAAAGAAGCATCAAAATACTTTAAGCATTCTTTAAATGACTTTGAATGCTGAATATCACCGTAAAACAAATAAACAATATTGATTTTGTTTTTAAAGGTTTAATTCAAAATAGTGTTACATCTAATGTGTTTTACGATTAAGTTTTTGTTTCAGTACTTCCAACGGAAAACATTAATGTGTCTGTACGTCATAAATAAGTGTTAAAATAGACAAAATTGAGCAGAGGGATAATATATACGTAAAAAAATAATTAAAAGGAACGGTAAATCCAAACGACAAAATGCATTAACTTATGCTCTGATGTAACACAATTAAGGTTTATTATTTTCCTCACTTTCACTACTTTTGTGAGGAAGTTTGTTTAAATAATTTGTAATTACATGCAAATTCTGCTGGCATATCCATTTTATTCAAGAGAGTGCTGAGAGAATTGGATGCAATTACACCGTGGCATAATAATAACCACAATATTTGCAAAATGACCTACAGCGAACAAAATTTCTGGTGGTTTTATTCATATTTAAATATTTAATAGAATAACACGAAGCTGTCAGGTTTGGGAGCCGACGCAGTGTGTCATATTTTCGCATCACCGGCGCTGTTAGTGAGGTGGAAGGGGTGAGTTGAGGTGCCAATGGTGGTTCAATCAATGCTTTATTGAATTACATTATTGTGCTAACCTACAGAAGAGCCCAGCAGAGAATTTTATTGAAAAACTGATTTTCACAGCTCTGTGGCATTCCTGATGAAAAGCACCGCATGTTGTCGCTTTGGACAATAATATTGGTTATCTTCATTCTTCAAGCCTTTGTTTTTTTAACTTCGCATTTGTAGGTTCTCTGCCATCTTTTGTGTGAATTATATTGGTTTAATTTTATTAGCCGACAGAAATAACTATAGAAGAATTCGCGCTTCAACGAAGAGTTAATGTGTGATACCCACATAAAGTAAAATAAATAATCCCCACAGCATATACCAGAAAAAGGGGATATTTCATGCAAAGTGTCTCAATAGAATTGGACACCATTTTCCATAAATGCCTAAATTATAGATAAGAAAACCCACCTAATGTAGCTGAAACTACGTGGAGCATGGATATATGCTATCTGCGTCCTCGCTATAAGAAGAACGCACTAAATTTATTTCAAAGTAAATGTTAGATACAGTAGATCTATTATAAAATATGCTGAAATGTAGTTAATATCAGTGGATAAATGTGTGTAAGGATGATTTCAATCAGTTGCGGAGCTTGTGCCTAGATGTACAAAAGCAACCCTCAATGTACAATTCCGAGGTACAAATACTACCTTTCCGAGGTCTGAGTGAGCTTTTCTGCAAATTTTCTTTTCTTTAATGTCAATGCCGAGAAAGTACACTAAAGTTTAACCTGAAATAGTTTCTTCCTAAATATTCTTCCGCAGTTGTTTTATTTCCTATCGCGTCGGTCACCGCCTGTGGCGCTGTAATTGTAAGAACGGGCAATGCATACTATTACTTGAAATGAAAAGTTTGTAAATTCCTTGAGAGCAAAGGCCTCCTTCTGGGAAGGGAGTAGCAACTGAGAAGCTCATTAGTGTTGTAACTCCTAAGAACCTTGTGCAGTTGTTGCGTTCCAGTAACAGCATATTTTCGTATCAGAAGCACAGTCACTGTTTACTTCACGCACTTAATACATACACCATTGTTGTACATATTTAGCTATGATACACGCATATTTAGTTTATAGCATCAGGGAGCTAGCTCTTCAAATGCCTTCCATGTAGCTCTGTTCTTTGCTTGTGTTGGCCACAGTGTCCTTTTTTGTAATTTACGTCCTCCAACGTCAAATCATATCGGACGATGAATGAAATGGCTGACATGATGCTCAAATGAGTCTGGGCCCATGGAGCTTAGTTACCGGAAATTCGTCTATCACGATAAGGGAAACCCCCGGAAAAATCCTTATCCAGGTAACTCACCTTGACGGAGATTCAAACTCAGGATCTCTTGAATGTGAGGCATACACGTTACCATATACGCTACGGAGGCTGGCGCTCTGTAGCTGCTATCATTTTGAAGCTATCTGTCCATATAGTCTTTGGTGTCTCTGCCGTTCGACTTCCTATTCTGAAGTCCCACATGTCATTCGTTGTGTCCATCGGAGGTGGTGCATTCTGGTGACATGCCCTCCCCGTCCCCATTACAGCTGTTGCACCCATGAAGCCGCGTCGATCATGCCTATATTCCTGCTAACTTCCTCATTTGGCATCTTGTACTTCCTTGTCACGTGGAACATCTTCCGCTCTATTGTGCGCCAACAGATTTTAACTAGTTCTTATGTAACGTTTAACTGCTAAGGCTTTAGTACAACTAGGGTATTGCTTCAATATTATTTTTTCACTCTACAAGACGTTTTAATTTTCTTGTTTGCAATGTTTGCAGTAGAGAATTAGCAAACTTTAATAGAAATAAATTATACGCAATTCTACAGGCGTGCGTACATGATAACCTACAAGCTACAAAATTGGTGAATAAGCCCAGCCAAAATAACTGAGGCTTTATCAAGGCTCCCAAGAGCAGAACTGGTTGGCTAATTACAACAGGGAAGAAATATACGCCCAGTTTCAGCATTTTAAAAGCAAGAGGTAATTGTAGATTGTATCTTTAGTATGCCGACTTTGGAATGATTTGCTGCCAAATTACTACTTTTGTGCTTACTATGAGCACATTTATACCTCCCTTAATTTCAGAATTCGTTACCACATGACTAGGCAACCTCACTAAGGTGGCACTAATGTCGCTCCTTAGGGGATACTGCGATCTGCTGATTACAAGGTGTGAAGTGTTTTTTAAACTGATCATTTTTTTCCATGTTTCCATTCTCATTTTACCCTTTTCCTATAGACGATACAGCCCTCCGCTTCGGAGCTTACAAATGAGTTAAGTCAGATGTCTTTCGAAAATCAGAAGAAGTCTAGATCCGAGAAAATTACAGGATGAAGGATCAACCGGACGGTTGGGGGTCATTCGCAATTAATTTATTTTTTATCTTCCTATTGGAAGTATGTGAACATTTGGAGGTAATTAGAGGAATTGCTCAGTAAGCGTATGCTGACTTAGCCTACAGGAAGAGGGATACCTTAGGTCCCCTAATGTTTTGTGAAGTTGTTCATCTAGCAAAGGTAAAGATTTGGTTGCTATAGATGACTGCTGTCTATAACTGTCAAAAGATCTTAATGGACCTCATTAAGTGATATGGCATTCAGGTTAGGTTGCAATATATTTTAAGTTGTTAGTAGTTATTGATCTGTTTGATATTCACATATATTCCAAGAAAATTTCCTTCTCATTCTATTAGTTACCCTGTCTTGTTTTGTGAATATTTAAGAATGACATCTCTTTCTACCTTCAAAATAAAGTACTAAAGAGCACAATCCATTAACCACACAAATATTCTAGTCTTTTTATTTAAAAGAAGCACAACCTGTCATATTAAACTTCAGTTACATAGAAAGGAGAGTTTCCCAGAAAAATACTGCTATAACTAGGACTACTTGACTTTGTCAATGTTTAATATTACTCCCAAGTTTTAAAACTCAGGTGGAATTTCATGATATTAATGAAAATTACATTTATGAAAGTTGATAAGGTTGAATTGTTATAACAGATGCTACAACGAGAAACTACGGCATCTTCCCTCGGGGTATACCTGAGTTGGTGTGTGTCAATAAATTTGGATAAAAAATTAATGTTAGTTAGTTAGTTACTAACACTCCCCACATGGCAACCTTGGCCTTCGGGGTAACCTCACCCCACCAAGTGATGACCGGACCCATTTCTCAGGTGGAGGCACCCAGAGGGCGGTGTCCATTACCTCCGATGATAGGGTGATAGTGAAGATGGCGGTGAGGTGAGAGGACCTACAGCTTTTACCGTGGACTCCGAACCACGTTGGGCATAGGGGATACTTCACGTGTACTAGACAGAGGTGAAGGCGTGGATAGGGC
This sequence comes from Mantis religiosa, assembly GCA_030765055.1. Lineage (NCBI taxonomy): Eukaryota > Metazoa > Arthropoda > Insecta > Mantodea > Mantidae > Mantis > Mantis religiosa. Next base: position 66,400,593 of record CM060957.1, on the reverse strand, counting down.
CGACTTAAAATCGCCAACCCCAGAGCCGGGAATCGAACTCGGGACCCTTAGAACGGGAGCCGCGAACGAAACCACCGCGCTACCCCGGCGCCCTTAAAAAAAAAAAAAAAAAAAAAAAAAAAAATTAATGTTGCTAATAACATATTTGAAGAATTGTGTTGTATACAAGTTATGGTGTAAAATAACCTTTTCCATAATAATAAAGCAAAATGTATGTGAAGGAATATTAAGCTGATATTACCGTTAAATCTACGCGCTAGGGTGGACACCGGTGGTGGTAAACTCGACGGGAAGGAAGCAAATTTTAGCAAAACATAGCCATATAACTTAAGCCCTACCTTCAAATATTATTCCCACCAATGTTACTACACATATTACCCACACTTGCAATTGTTTGTATCAGAAAAGCGACTGTTACTGTATTCAAGTCGACATACAGAACATTTCCTGGACTCCATAATATTCGGAATTTCTTCAATGTGCAGTGGTAATTTTTAGCGCTTGACTTTCCAGTAATCTGACCATTAGCAGAAAGGTTTGCTGGCAGACTGAATACATTACAGCACAATTGTGTGTTTCAAATGGGACGATGTTTGTCTTTGAGTGCTACTAGGTAAGCAATTAATCGGAGTCCCGCGGTGTTGTCGTACTGCATTCCCCATAAATGGTGTGTGACTAGCGCCAACCTAATCAATCTCTATTAAATACTATTCACGCTAAGACAGTGTAACGACTTGTAGTTGTAAACTGTGGAGGAAATGATGATGAACCTTGATCAAGATCCAGTTGGTGTATCCTAGTAGATCCACGGCTGTTCTGGTAATCGCATAGGCTCCTATTTTCAGGGGCGGTTTTAGATGAGAAGTGATAATTTGGTTAATGATAAAATAAACTCGTAGTTCCTCCTTTCTTCTATACAGATTGGTATTTTAATTAAAATTAAACTTTTCCAAAAACTTGACAATTTTTTATATACGTTGGTAATATATTAGCTTGTGCAATCTTTTATAACTTTCCAATGCAAGATACTGAAGCACAATTTCTGCAGAAATACAGACACACGCAAAATACGTCTTTACACTTTCACGTCCATTTGCGGACAAACTAAATATGGCTTCAAGTGTGTGAGCTTTCGTAGTCCTGCCGTTGCCATAACGACAACTTTCAAATTTTCTGCACTACATCGTCATTAAAAAATGTTCTTAATGTAATTTTAACATTTAACTAATAGTTCTTTTACTAATTTTAATTTAAAAAAAATTAAAATAACTACTTAAATCGCTTCAACAATAATTCAGATTTTGCAAAAAGTGATCCTTGAAGAAGGTAGAGAGTAATGTATTTAACATTAGTGTAAAAACGCTATTCTTTTAGCTCAAATAGTTATCCAAATAAAAATAAAGTAGATACCATTATATCATAACAATGCATTGCGACGTAAGTACTATAATGTATATCATTATTGGTTGGCATGTATGCGTGAACGTATATTTGAAATTACTCAGAACTGAAACGTAAACATTTGATATGACGTGATAAAAGAAATATGTACTTTGAATAAGCCAAGTTGTTTATTAAATTCGTTGAGAGGGAACAATACACTACCTGCTGGACTGGCAGAACATGTCTGGTCACATTATATCTTTGTTTATGAATGATTCCTAATCGCGATTTACTCTTGATAGAGTTTAAAGCATTATTCAGTTGTTCTTCTGTTTAAAAACCAGGGAAAATGTATCAGCTGGATCAGCTTGCAATTGAAATGACACACGGGGTATTATAAATCATCTTCCCCCTTACCACTGCCAGAACAATTCAAGTGTGTTAATTGTGGACCCAAATTATGTTGCAAACAGAAATGATACTTTTAAACTGGCTGTAGTTGAAGGAGTTGTACACGAAGAAATTGACAACGAACACAACAAGACTGGAAAAACAGCGTGAGACATCAAATAAACTACAGGAAGACGACTTTTGGAAAGAAATAGCACATGAAGGGATTTCGGAACCTATCATCATAAATTTGCAGCACTCAGACAATGAAGACAATGACAATGACTAATTATCTCTAAACGTAAGTAACATTCACAGCCATACGGATGTACCACTGTCATTTTTGTTGGATTATAAAAATAAGTAATTCATAAGCAATAATTATTTTTAAACGATATAATTAAAACCTGTGCGTAATATATATGTTATATTTGTTATTTCAACAATAGTATTATTATGAAACTTTGGAAAATTCAGTTTGCGTTCTTTTACGTTTAGCGCCAAGAAGTAAGGGAGAGAGGGGAATTTAAAAGAGTGGAGAAAACGAGGTGGCAATGCTGAAAACTCTAACACATGTGATTCGCTACAGGCGAGAACTCTTCCCATTTGAAATAGATAATAATTATTGTGCTACACTAAGAAACACGCTAATGACCCGCCTTGATAGGGCAGATGCTAGCATGTCTGCCTCACGTTCGAGAGGTCCCGAGTTCGAATCTCGGTCAGGGTGAGTTACCTAGATAAGTTTCTTTCCGGGGTTTCCCCTTATCCTTGAAGGCGAATATCAGGTAACTCTAAGCTCCATGGACCCTGGACTCATTTGAGCATCATTTCACCCAATTCATTCACCGTCCGATATGACTTAACGTTGGAAATGAAATGTGTAGTGTTTAACACCCACTTTTACTACATACGGCACCGGAATGAGATGGCGGGGGAAACCGGAGGTCCCAGAGAAAACCTACCCCGTCGCCGTGTTGTCCACTACAAATCTCACTTTGCGGTCGCCTGGGATCGAACCCGGGCCGCCTTGGTGAGAGCCAAGCGGTCTATCCACAGAGCCACGGCGCGGCCACTTAACGTTGAAGGACATAAATTGCAAAACAAAAACAAACAAACTCGCTAATGACCAGATGACAAAATTTTACATTGTGTAGCTAATGACTAACACATGCTTACTATATTATGTATTGACTCTTAATTGTTTACTGTAATTATTTACCTTACCCGTCGTATCTATTTAGAAAATAGCGAGTCTCTTGCGTATACTCCGGTACCTATTTTCTACGTGTTTTCTGATGTCAACATTCTGCTAGTAGAATTCTTTACCAAATGAACTCATTTTGCTTCTCAGATAAAGCTAATGCCACAATTATTTCGTAGGAACAAAGTGTGCCAGCAGAAGTTGATGACCACGGGCATGACTTCGGGCGGATGCGGGTCTGCTAACCATTACGCCCCACTTGCAAGCAATATGTAAGAGCACAGGACTTAATACCAAGTTCCCTTCATTAGGCTTCCACATTTACCGCTAATTTCCGTTTCTGCTGTGTCATTAACACTTGACGAACAGGCAAGAACTTCTGCACCACAAAGTTTAATTTCTCTTTGGTCTTAACTACACCTTAGTTACAAACGGTGGTTTTATGAATAATGCAAAGCCTAAACGAAATTAAATACGTTTAGAGATAAATTCAGATTGGATAAAATAATTAGCTGGAATTAAAGTTTGAAATTATCCGATGTATGCAAAATAATATATTTTACAGCTCATAGATACACACAACCCATCTGCAAAATTAAAACAAAAGAATGAAAAGAAACAGAACAGCGCTTTAAGATAATTTATTTGTAACTCTAACAGAGCAGTGATGTTTCAATATATCATATTTAGAATTAGCTCAAAATTATTTCAAAATTATTTCCAAAAATTTTAAATTTTTAATTTAGCATTTTAGTCAGCGTTTTCTGAAAAAGGTAATCAACATGGTAAACTATTTTGGAGAAGCTGAATATTTCCAAATAATACTTTTTGGTACATTAAGCTCCTACCAGTTTGAGTGAAAATAAATGTAAAATACTCCTATTACTCTTTGCTTAACAATATACTGTGACTTTGTGGGTTCGTGAAATTAAAAATCCAATTGCACAAACTCAAAATATTCTTTATTTCCACCGAATTACAGTTGAAACACTTGCCGATTACATAGAATTACGTAGCGTACACAATTATAATCCACCAGTTCGTCTGTCAAAGGTCCTGTCCACACTCACAATTACGTACAACTCTCTCTAGAGCTGACTAAGAACTCATCTAATACACGTACGCAGTCTTCCAGTCCGTTCGCTAGCACAGGGCTCTTCACGGCTGTCCGCCTAGAACTGAACTGACTCGTCCATTGCATCCCTTATATACGCAGATCGCAATGTCTGGAAGCTTCGCGGCTCAGTGAATCATCCTGGTTGTTCCAGAAGTCAGGTGGAGGGGAAAGAGATGGTAAGTGATACTTCCCTAACGATCCCCTCAGCTAGCGCTACAAGATAAATGGGTGAGCGTGGTATAAATGCCTCCTGTCCCCTACCCAGCTCCAGTTGATCGTGCCTTCCGATAATTGGGGGACAATACAAAATATGAATACTGATATTTATTGAGTTTATAACTAAACAGGTTAACAAACATTTTTTCTCTAATTTTGATCGTGTTTAAAAATGAAGTAGTGCCATACCAGTTTATACAAAGACTGCAAAGTGCACGCGATTTTGAGGCTGTAAAGGTTCATCAATTTGTAGTAATATGCAAAGCTTAAATAAAGGCATCAAAACATCTTTTATGCAGCTAAGTAATTATATCCAGGCACAGATGGACCATTTGTTATATATTCTACAAGCAAAGGAGAAAATGAAATTGTAAAGTTCATAATAGTTGCTTTAAACGTTACAGTAGTTCATATGTCTCCGACGAATAACACACAGCTTGTTTAAAAATACTTGAAAGAAAACTGTACTCAGATTTTTTTATTTTATTTTGTATAGCCGAAAAATTCCAGCTTGGGAAACAGCGTATGAAAATTGGTCATATATGAGAGGGCTGTTCAATAAAGAATAATCATAATTTTTTTACGGTCATAATTTTTAGCACTAAAATTGAACCTTATTATATTCTGTTAGCTCAATGTGAAACAAACACGCCGTAGTGGTTACATTGTCGGTACTCCTGGCTCCCGCCACTGAGAACCAGGTAAGTTCAGATATGTTCCGTATCACCTACCGCTGCAATGGAGATAACATGTAGTTAAAGTTGATGTTAGAGGAAGATCCGGTGTTTCTCTCAAATTTAATCACTGCTGATGAAACTTGGCTATGTCATTTTGATGGTGAGAGCAAACAGCAAAACTCAGTATGGAAATCTCCTTCATCACCAATCCCCAACAACTAAAAGTGGTTGCTTCTGCTGGGAAAGTTATGGTCATCTCATTCTTTGATATTCATGGAATGGCTTATCAGCATGTTGTACCTACATACACATCAGTAACTGGACAATACTACAGGGATGTCCTGAAAGCATTGCAAGTCCATATCAGGCGCAAAAGACCCCATATCCATGAAGCAGGCTGGATGCTGCACCAGGATAATGCGCGGCCGCATATTGCCAATGTTGTTGCTGAATATCTGGCAAAAATAATCGTGAAGTGCATCCTTCACCCTCCCTAAAGTTCGGATTTAGCCCCATGTGACATTTTTCTATTCCCTAACTTGAAGAAACGACTTCGTGGGAGGCATTATCCATCATCAGAAGTAGTGGTGAAGGCTGCGCAGGCGATTTTGAAGGATCTCTCAAAAATGGTGTCCAGCATGTCTTTGAAGACTGGCAGAAACGCTGGGACAAGTACATCACATTCAGGAGAGACAATTTTGAGAAGGAACATCAAAATTATGAGGATGAGTAAAGTACGTTGTCAAAAGCAGATTGTGATCATTCTTTATTGAACAGCCCTCGTATATATAAGATCCCAAATTTATCTCACGTGTTTCTAAGGTCAAACGAAAACTCAAACATTAAACTTTGTATTAGAAGTGCACTGACATACTCGAGTTTTAAGGTATTGTGTTCCGCCCTTTTCCCTTTAGACCTATTGTTTTAGCCACATTTCACATCCTCTTTTTAACGATTTATAATCTAACATTCTTCTCAATAGCCTCCTTGCATTCATTCTATAAACATCTACTTTTTTATTATTTTGTATTCTATAATAGCTGGTATTGGGTTAACATGCACATGTTTTTATTTCCTATTTTTGGTTAATTTAATCACTTTGCATATTTCATTTACGCTCTATATAACCCTTTTAAATTTAAGGGGTCTGTTCAATAAAGAATGATCCCAATTTTTTTGCCAACCTACCTTTACTTATCCTCGCAATTTTGATGGTCCTTCTCAAAATAGTCTCCCCTGAATGCGATGCATTGTCCCAGCGTTTCTGCCAATCTTCAAAGACATGCTGGGAACCACTTTTTTTAGAGATCCTTCTAACTCGCCTCCACAGCCTTCGCCACTGCTTTTGATGATGGATAATGCGTCCCACGAAGGCGTTTCTTCAAGTTAGGGATTAGACAAAAGTCACCTGGGGCTAAATCCGGACTTTAGGAAGGCTGAGGGATGCACTTCACGTGGATTTTTGCAAGATATTCAGCAACAACATTGGCAATATGCGGCCGCGCTTTATCGTGGTGCAGCATCCAGCCTGCTTCATGGAAATGTGGTCTTTTGCGCCTGATATGGACTTGCAATATTTTCAGGACATCTCTGTAGCATTCTCCAGTTACTGATGTATGTGCAGGTACAACATACTGATAAACCATTCCATGAATATCAAAGAATGAGATGACCATAACTTTCCCAGCAGATGCAACCACTTTTGCTTTTCTTTGGTTTTTGTGATGAAGAAGATTTCTACATTGAGCTTTGCTGTTTGCTCTCAGGATCAAAACGATGCAGCCAAGTTTCATCAGCAGCGATTACGTTTAAAAGAAACTCCGGATCTTGCTCTAACATCAACTTTAACTACATGTTACCTCCATTGCAGCGGTAGGCGATACTGAACATGTCTGAATTTACCTGGTTCTCACAGGCGGGAACCAGCAGTACTAATAATGAAACTACTCCGGCGTCTTTGTTTCACTTAAGCTAACAGAATATCAAAAGGTTTAAGTGTAGTGCGAAGAATTATGACCGTAAAAAATTATGATCATTCTTTATTGAACAGCCATCGTATATTATCAAAATTCATATTTATATACAAAAATATTACCAGGTCAGTCACAATATTAGTTAAACACTTGCTCACTTATAGTCTGTTGTTGATAATTATGCTTTTAGGGTTACTGATATTAAATATTAAGCTTAATAACTTTTTTCACTATATCTGAAGGAGAGAATATTATTTGCCAGAAATCTTACTATGTTAAACAGCAATGCATAATGCAAATAGTCTGAGCTAAATGTTGTCATATCTTTGAAGTAATTAGCAAGTTCCGTGTTAAGGGACAGCAATTAGTTACGTGCCGTTGAGGCAGTTATTTTTAAGTGTGTTGTCAACTAGAAATTCATAAGCTTAAGGTGATCTTGCAACCAATTTACTTTATAAGTTAGAATACTCGCAGAAACACGTAGATACAGTTCTAAAAATTGGAGGTGAAAACCATTTCTTAGAATTTAGCAGGTCACAGATGAAAAATTGTGGTTCAAATACGAGTTTTCAGCTTAATATTTGGCAAGATTATGTAGGAAAGCTGCTGATAAGATTATAAAATAGTGTGAACTTCTAAAATCCAGATGTTTTTCCCTTCGTGTTTTACAGTCCATCATAAATGCATACTGTGGTCGATTAATTATCAGCAGTTCGCAGCGGCTAAGGATAAGCAAGTATATGAAGATGAGATGTGATGGGGATGCATGAAGGAGAGAACATATAGTTACATTACATGAGAAAAAATATCAACGAGTGGAAAAATTTAAATACCTGGGATCTATAGTAACAGTAAATAATAAAACATCACCGGAAATTCAAGAAAGAAAACAAGTGGTAACAGATGTTTCTCCCTTGTAGAATATGTTTAAATCAAGGAACGTCAGTAGGAGTACTAAAATTAAAATATATACAGCAGTACTGAGACCAATAATAATGTATGGTTCCGAAAGCTGGGTGTTTACAATCAGAGAAGAACAGTGGTTATTACGGTGGGAAAGGAAGATTTTGATAAATATATTTGGAGTGATAAGGGACTTGGACGGATGGAGAATGCAGACTAACTTGGAGTTACAGTACCTATTTGGACAAACAAATATAGTAGTGAGATTTAAACAAGGAAGAATAATGTGGATTGGCCATGTGCAGAGAATGCCGGAAACCAGTGTAGTTAAGAAGATATTCATAGGAAAGCTGGATGGCAGAAGGAGAAGAGGAAGACTCAGCAAAACATGTGTAGACGATGTAGCAGATCACTAGAGAAGGTTGGGGGCTAAAGCCTGGAGAAAAAAAAGCAGAGGACCGAGTAGAATGGATTAGGGTGGTTAGGGAGGCCAAGGGCCTACATGGCCTGCAGTGCGTACTGTTATTATGATCATCATTATCATCATCATTTCAGCTGCTTAAGATAGCTTACATACTCTCCGTCCCATTCAGCTGCCGAGGTGCACGATGCTGCGGACCCCTAGCACTCGGGGTACCTCTGACGTTACTAGAGGAACTTCGGGCCGAACATGCCGAGCCCCTCCCGTAGGGGAGTTGTTCGGATTGGGTTGGACTCGAGGGGGCAATGTGTTCCCGACACCCACGGGTAAATGGTTAATTCCGGCCAGGCTGCGGCCGCCCGGATGGGGTAGAGGGTTGCCTAAAAGTCGCGGGTACTAGCCTGCAGAGCTAGTAGAAGGTGTGCTAGATCACCATTCGGCCCCACCAAGGTTATCGGTAGTCTTCCCTGCGGGGTTGACGCGCGTAAGTGGCGTATCCACTTCCATCCCGTCTTGACGTTGTGCTCAGTGGGGGGGGGCTTTTTAGACTCAAGGAATTGCCCTATGGAAAGAACCCCGGAGTTATCCATCGCTCCCGGGTATCAGGAGGCTCGGGTCCTTAGTCCTACGGATCCAGGAATAATGGGTGTAGACCTCTGTTTAAAAAAAAAATAAATGTCATTGTTATTGTGGAAATAGCTGTTCTAAACCACAAAGTTATTGGTCCGTCAAGTCATTACGAAGATGAATGAAATGGATAAAATGATGCTCAAATAGGCCCAGGGTCCATAGCTCTTAGATTTATCCGACATTCGTCTTTCAGGAAAACCCCAGAAAGATCTTATTCAGGTAACTCGCTCTGATCGAGATTCAAACTCGCGACCTCCTGAACGTGAAGCAGACACGCTACCAGAAACTTTTTATTGTACACTCTCAAGCATTTGAAAATTCACTTCAAACAGTAATTTATTAATCTCCATTAAATTTAGCCAACATAACTGTGTGCCTGCCCTCAAGCTCATCTAAGTACACCGTGACGGTTCTCAACTATAGCAACAGGCAGCAGATGCACTTAATTCCAACATATTGAACGCGGCATAAAATGATTTTGCACGCAGTAAGATGGCATCTTCTTCAGAATTCTATTTCTCTCTTTGTTACTGCCATACTGACATTTTCACTTCATGATATTTTATTTTTCCCCTGAAAACAAGAGACTATCTGCCTGTACAAATGCACTAAGGTTTCCTTTGTGATACAAAGCGTGAGGCTAAAAATCATCTTTCTTTATTGCATATGTACCAGAATATCCTTAACGTCATACTTATTTAACACTTTTATTTGTGCCTGTTGGAAAAATAGAGGAGCAGAAGGAATAACTACTGTAATGTAAATCTTTTGCTCTCTTCAACTTCTAAAGTGCTGGAAGATAACGAAATAATGCTCACTAATTTTGTACGTTATTCATAATTAGAAGCATGTCTATCCTAATGATGCCTTCTCAGAAGAATGCTCTATAAAGCAAACAGAAGAGGCAAAAGGAACTGTAAGATTTTGCAAACAGCCAATAATTTCCAAACATACCAAGTCTCTTGTGCACAAAGTTTCAGTTGGAATGTAACGAAACTCTAACAGATAGCACCAACTTCTTCCTTTCCGCTCTCAAAATCTCTGTTGCATATTTATCTGGTAAAGAGCGCATCACAAAGACTTGGTTAAAGTCGTAACGGAAAAAGAAGGGAAAATATTTGGAGAAGAATTCTTACTCCTTCCTAGGATACGATACAGGTTGCTTTGAGAAGTCCTTTTTTGTGGTATTCTGCTTGAAGGAGCCAAATGTATGCGGGAAACATAAGCAATTCTTTTCACAAAGGTATGCTTTATTCTCATTGAAAGGAACAACGAACGGAAACTCCTATACTCCACTGCATACATAAATGTTCTTATTTTTATAGCCGGAGACAAAAGCGGTAACATCGGTTTCAGCGACTAAATCTAAGAATAATATAATTCATAGCTTCTTTCTGTACTGAGTACTTTACAACCGTTCTTGAAAATTCTCATTTGTTTTATTCCACACCTTCCATTGATATTTTTCAGCATATCATTGTAATCATTGTAAATGTTTAAAATGGGAAAGAAAGAAATGTATATTTTTGCCTATCTGATGGCCTTACATGTTCGATGTTCATTATATAATACGGTTAAAGAAATAAGAAAAAGGACTTACCAGTTAAGTAAATGTATCTGATTTTAAAAATGCACGCAATAACGAGGTCTATCTGAAAATGGTTAACATTACGAAAAGTTAGATTAGGTACATAAATTTCCTGCCTATTTTGAGATGCATATTTACGTAAGCATTTGTCAATTTTTCGATTTCATTTTACGTGCTCCCAACGGAAGTCATATTGGACGATAAATGAAATGGGTGAAATGAAGCAGAAATGAGCCTGCAAACATAGAGGTTAAAATCACTCGACATTCATCTTTTATAGGTATAAGGGAAAATCTTATCACCTTGGCCTATATTTGAACTCGGGACCTTTTGAATATGAGGCAGACAGGTCATCCCACATCACAGAGGTGGGCATTTTGTTCAGCTGTTACAGTTTAAACTGTTACGTGTTTTAACTTTTGCATATAACAAAGGTTTCATCCATGTTTACTTTTTCAGGAAGGACCTCTATAGCTAGCAATATTCTCACTGAGTAGCATTTGTCTGACAAATAATAACCCATGGGACGACTGTCTAGAAGGCCAAGGCCTGCCAACCCGACTGTCGGCCTTACACCCACATTCGCATGGTAGAGGTGGGCGACATTCTAACCGATATGAGGAGGAGATATGGTCAGCATCTCGAACCTCCAACCGAAAAGTTTGCTTTGAAGATCAGGGTAGCTTACCTATCATAAGCTTCTGAATTTCATCACGATGCTGACTGGGCACCGGTTCTACAACCGGGACATAAAATCCGAACCCGCAGGGGTGGGATCGATCCCAGGCCACATGTCTCACAAACACATCTCCTCAATTTTCACTATTTACCACCGAAACTTCTTTATGTGCACATTCTATCCAGAGTTTTTGCGACACCTTATAGTAACCAATCTGCCTGGCAGCAATTAATCACTTCAGTTTCTTCCATGTCCTTGATGACCAAAATGTTGATTATAATGTATCTTAGCTTTATGAAAATATAACAAAACGGTACTTAGATAGCGAAATGAAAATGTAGTAATTACTACCAAAAATAAGCGTAGCCGTACAATATATTCCCAGATGTTAATCATCAAACAAACTAATCAGATATGTCAAGTGCTGAAGCTCTAAATTATGAGGGCTGTTCATTTAAGAATGATCATAATAATTTTACGGTCATAATTGTTCGCACTAAAACTCAATCTTATTATATTCTGTTAACTTAATGTGAAACAAACACGCCGTAGTAGTTTCATTATTGGTACTCCTGGTTCCATCTGTGAGAACCAGGCAAGTTCAGATATCTACAGTATCGCTGCAATGGAGGTAGCACGTGGGGAACAGTATGCGGCTTTGAAATTCTGCTTTCGTCTCAACAACTCTTCATTTGAAGCCTATACAATATTACAGAAGGCCTATGGAGAGTCTGTTCTTCCCTATAGCACAGAACGAAAATGGTTTAAAATGTTTAAAGAGGGAAGACAATCAATTTCAGAGGAAGGTGGACCCGTTGCTCTGCCCGCCTCGGTAGCGTAGATGGTAGCATGTCTGCCTCACGTTCAAGAGGTCCCGAGTTCGAATCTCGGTCAGGGTGAGTTACCTGGTTAAGGTTTTTCCGGGGGTTTCCCTTATCCTTACAGACGAATGTCGGGTAGCTCTAAGCTCCATGGACCCTGGTAACATTTGAGCATCATTTCACCCATTTCATTCACCGTCCGATATGACTTAACGTTGGAGGACTTAAAATTATATTTAAAAAAACGTTTCTCCAGTTACTGCTCATACGGAAGAACATTTTAACACTGCTGCTGTCATTGTGAGAGAGGATCGACGAATTAACTTAGGATCAATTTCTGAAATACTGAACATTTCATTGGGTGCCACCCACACGTTGTGGCAGAAACATTACACATGAGACGTGTCTGTGCGCGATGGGTTTCAAAACTGTTGATTTCCGAACAAAAGGACATTCGCATGCAGGTCTGCATGCAGTTGAATTTGATGCTAGAGGAAGATCCAGGACTTCTTCCAAACGTAATCACTGCTGATGAAACTTGGCTACATTATTTTGATCCTGAGAGCAAACAGCAAAGCTCAGTGTGGAAATGTCCTTCATCACCAACACCCAAAACCGCAAAAGTGGTTGCTTCTGCTGGGAAAGTTATTGTCATCTCATTCTTTGATATTCATGGAATGGTTTAGCAGCATGTTGTAACTGCACACACATCAGTAACTGGACAACACTAGAGGGTTGTCCTGAAAATATTGCAAGTCTATATCAGGAGCAAAAGACCACATATCCGTGAGGTAGGCTGGATGCTGTACCACGATAATGAGCGGCTGCATATTGCCATTGTTGCTGAATATCTTGCAAAAATCAACGTGAAGTGCATCCCTCACCGTCCCTATAGTCCGGATTTAGCCCCCATGTGACTTTTGTCTATTCCCTAACTTGATGGGAGGCATTATCCATCATCAGAAGTAATGGTGAAGGCTGCGTAGGCGATTTTGAAGAATCTCTCAAAAAATGGTTTCCAGAATATCTTCTAAGACTAGCAGAAACGCTGGGATAAGTGCATCGCATTCAGGGGAGCCTATTTTGAGAAGAACCATCAAAATTATGAGCATGAGTAAAGGTACGTTGTAAACAAAATAGTGATAGTTATTTATGGAACAGCCCTCGTAAATTAGCCTATATTATATATCTCTAACTACCAAGAAAATAAGAAATTGTGTGACAAAGTTAAAACAATACAATGAACTTGCACAATACTTCATAAATCATTAACGCATTCTGCTAATATAAAATTGAGACGGTCAAGCGGGTTTACTGTTTTATTCCATAGAAATATAGGAAGGTTTGTTATATTTTTGGTTAAATGTTGAAGGTGTTTAAGAAAACGTTATTCAAATTATTTTCAATTTTGAAAAATAATCTTACTTTTACCAAAATATTGAAGCAGTTTCTTATTGTGTGTACAATTGAATATAATGAATAAACCTTGATGCTCTTTTTTCAAATATATTGAGGAACATAAACAGGTAATGCCAAAGTTAAAGGATGGTTTAGAGTGTGTCCTCTGTGGAATTCCATGCGTATTTATAACGATAATTTTCTTCCTTAGGGATATGTTTTCCAGGCTTCTCGAATTACAAGTCTGAAGAAGCTTTAATTAATGTAGCAATCAGGGTAATATGTGTCTGGGAAAACTCATTTTGCATCAAAATTACACCTGGATAGAAGAAAATTTGCTGTTTTTTTTAACTATTTATTAAAAATTCCTTCTAAATATATGTTTATGCGTTTGCAAACAAAAGAGTAACTTCTTTATTTTGAAATGAGATAAATTTTTCTATTTGACGTTTTATAATTATAAAAGTATGAAATTATAATTTAGGTAATTTTTAACAACAAATATATTACGCTTTAATTTACATTTTGAATGTGTCCCAAAACCCCGAAATATTATATTCACAACTTTTCTGTGATTTCCTACATAAGGGGTTAGTCACACAGTAATAGATTTGACGTTTATCTTATCACCATCGCCAAATGAATCAGACAATAAACAAATTACAAGCAGAGAACAAGTGGATTTATAGAAGCGAGCGGAGACGTGAAGAGAGAAACTGCAAATATAACAACATTTTCTTTGGGGCATTATTGGAATATTATAATTTGCCATCGAATCCTCTTAGGGTTTTCATTTCTTCCTGTTTGCATCCAATGAGATGGTGAATAACAAATCGTTATTAATGATCACTGAAACGTTTTACCTTACAACCAATTTGTACCCTTCCCTACGCTTCTCCCTTCTATAAAGCACCATAATGAGGACATAGAAATCCCTCACCCCAAAGTTGAACGCAAATTATATAATAATGTAATGATTCTGTGCTTTGCAATAAAGAAACGCGAGGGAAACAAAAAACAACCAAGAATCGTAGCAGCGCTCGACTACATGTTGCAAACAGCCATCAAATTGGAATGATTTCAATGTTATTGCACACCCATCCCTAAGCACTGTGTAATGGCATGTGTTGGATGTCGAGGTTCAAACCGCGCCAGGCTGCTTCTGATGCGACGAAGATGAATGAGTATTTGATCATTGGACGCTCCCAATTATCTCTAGGAAAAATGTTTTACTTGGACTTCAATGATCAAAAGCTTCAGTTGGAGAAAGAATGCTTTCTCAGATTGTCAAATAAGTGCAGTATAAGTTGGTATATTATGCTTGATATTTTAAATAGACTTTAACTGTTAATTTATGTATAAATACAATTACAAGAACATTTTATAATAATAATTGTAGTTTTTCGAGATTGAAGCCCAGTATTGCTCCAAAACTTCATTCAGTCATCAGATGCTGAATAGATGTAACGCACTTTTGTAACAGAAATATAGCTTTATCATTAGTTCCGTTGCTGTAATGCATTTGGTTTATAAAATTTTGGTAGTCTTGGCCACCACTTCTCCCATCCTGGACCAGACTGGACTGAACTGGACTATGCTACTTAGGGGATTCGGCACGGAGGTCCAAACTTGGTCTGTTGTACCTATTACCCCCAACCTCCTGGCACAGCCAGGAGTAAGCATACAGGCGAGAGCATACAGAGGGCGATGGTCTCGAGGAGACACGATAGCACAGAGGGGAGGGTCCCTACGCTTTACGAGTTGCAAACTTCCCGACAGTCCAATGCAACCAGCATTCTAGCCTACTGTGATCCAGAAACGGCTCCACCAGAGCAGTTTCGCAGAACGAACACCGTCCTACGGGAGAACGAAGTTTTAACAAGAGCACATTAACCTGCCATGCGGCGCCGAGACATCTGCCGACACTTCTGATCTGAAGGAGACCACTTGATAAGAGATGACATGATATGAAATGATACTGGAGACGCAGGAACAAGATGCTTTTCCATAAGCATTTTTCCTTTGTTTCACTAATTTTAATTTGAAAAACCAGTTTCCTTACTATTTGTTTTAAGGGCGACATACTGCCCTGAATGTTACTGCTTTCTCTTAAAATAGTAGGATTAGGATTACGGAGGGCATTCCGTACGTAGGCAATCATGCTGAGCCCATTGCTCCTTTGTCCCCCAGGAAGAAGAATGAGGCGAAGGAGACAGAGGGTGGTCGACCCAAGGAACTGCGACAGTACAGAGGGCAGTGTCCCTACAGTTTACTTGGATAGAGACTTCCCCTGAGGGGCCAGGACAAAGAACTCACTCCCCTATTGCGGGACGTCAAAGAGCCCAGCAGCAGGTCCCAGGCAGGCAATCCGAGCCCCAAAGGTCCCTGACTGCCGGTCACGAAATGGCCCCAGCAGAGGAAAGGAGACCGACAACCGACCTACCGGAGGAGGAAGTAGTTTACCTCAGAGCATATCATCCCGCCATGCACCGCCGAAACTCCCGCCGATACTTCTACCGTGAAAGAGAACACCAGATAAGAGATGATGTAAAATGATAATGGATATGAAATTGAGGGACGGGAAATTCGGAGGATGTAAGTAACCTACCCAGCATTCGCCTAGTGACCCGGGAAAACCCTCAAAACCCATGGATCAGGTAGGTCGGCCCGGGAATCGAACCCAGGCCTCTCGAATGCGGGCCACAGACGAAACCACCTGAGCCAAACCGCTCGCTTCTTAAAATAAGTTATTTGGATATTTTAGGAGCACTTCTTTCCTGAACATAAAAAATTTGAGTTGTTCCACTAACCATGTATTTGTCCCAGTAATCTATTACTCGTTTTGAAAGGCTATGCATTTTACCTGGATTTCCGAAGATGTGCTTAATTTTCATTTCGTTTGGGTTCTTTAATAATTCTTTACACTGTTCTTTTCAACACTCATGGGTCTGATATGTACTTAAGCTTTTAGAATCTTTTGGTAAAAAACACATTTTCCCATGTAACCAGTTCTTTGCTCTTAGCTTCCTTCTTCATGTATTCTCACACATTTTGAACATTTTCTGCACTCTCAATGTGTAACGTTTTGGATCCTAATTTACAAATAACATTGATGGCATAAGTAAGTGAAGTAGTTATCAAAGTCTTGAAAAATTCGCTATACTCCTTATTGCAAAACTCTAATTGTGACTTAGTTTACTGCACAAGAATGCAACTATGACTTAGCTAGGACTGTGCATAAGATGCAGACATCACTTCATTTCCCTTCTCTCAGTACGTGTAATGCGTGATTTCATTTAGCAGAATTATATCCGCTGATGAAAAACACAAGGCCAAGAACGGTGGCATCATTCATTCATTACTTTCCTGGAATGTAGTGCCCCGTGCCAAAGAACAGGGATGGTGGTGAAAATTGTACTGCAGAACCTATGTTTGCGAAATATTTTTATCTAAACTTTCCGAAAAATATAACTACAAAATTTGAACATGACATAATTTTACTAGTTAAATCCCACTCTGCGTTATTCCGGGCCTCCGTTGTATTTACTTTTAGATGAAAGATGGTTAGTTATATGCAAGCTTTCCAAACATTTTAAGATTAGATCGATATGGCGTTAAAATGACGTTCTCTTTTCATGACGAAGTAGGAGAGAATGAGAATTAACGTCTTCCTATTTGAAAAATGTGAAATATTAAAAAATGTAAGCCGGAAACATTAAATATCTCGTATGTTACCTCTAAAAGTCAGATGCACGTTTTTTGTATTGTAGCATATTTCTTACGTATTGCCAGTTACTGAGATTCTTCAGTTAAAAGAACATTTACAGAAAATTAGAAGAAAGCTTTATGCCTCTGAATACGTTGCAAATATGTGTAACGACTTGGAGTTGTGAGTGAGTTGTGGAGGAAAAAGACGCTCGGGTTGATAATCCCATCCAAAAATTAAAAATAAAGTAGGAATTAATCATTAATTCCTACATCTTTATGATTAATTCCCTCTCGAAGTACAATCTTATGAAATTTAATTATTAATAAGCTTCATGAAGAATTGTTATTGAAAGAATCATTTAAGGTGGATTTAATTGTAATTTTATAAAGACTATTAATATGACTTATAGCTCTATAATATGCATGATGATGAACCTCGTTGAACATCTAGTTGCTGGATTCTAGTAGTTCCACATCTGCTCTGGTATTTGCATAAGTTCTTATTTTCAAGGGCGGTCTCAGATTGGAAGTAATAATTTGGTTATAAATAAAATAAAATTGTAGTTCCTCCTTTCTTGTATAAAGATTGGTATTTTAATTAAAATGAAACTTTTCCAACAATTAGTTACACTTTACAATGCTTTATATACATTGCTGGTATATTATCTTGTGCATTCTTTTATAACCTTCCACTTTTCCTATGCAAGATACTGAAGCACAAATTCTGCAGATATGCAGACACACGCAAAATACGTCTTCACACTTTTATGTCCATTTGCGGAAGAAAACAGAGGCTTCAAAGCCGGCCCTCCTAGCCATGGTGACTAAAGCGTAAAGGGTCGCGGGTTCGAGTTCCGCCTTGGGCATGAGTATAGTGTATAGTGAATATTTGTGAAACTAGGAAAACACATAAGGTATAAACGGAAATAATGAAAAATCGGTTAAATAAGAAAAAAAAAAAAAAAAATATATCTATATACATGGACATATGTTTTATTTTAAAAGGTGCCTCAGCTTTCATATTCCTGCCGTTGTCATAACGACAACTAAATATCTTTCAACTTTTCTACATTACGTCAATTTTTAAATAAATTTTTCTTAACGTAATTTTAATATTTAAATAATAATTATTTTTCTAATTTTAATTAAAAATAAACTTAAAATAACTACTTAAACCATTTCATATGGATAATTAAATCCAAAGTTCAGTGCAATTTATGAGTAAATCAATATTTTTGGAAAATTTGCTATTAAATGTACCCCTGTTTATTTTCATTTTATATATATTTTTCTCGTGAGATTCTTAGAAAATGCCGAACTGAAGCACTAAGCTTGGTATTGAAACAATTGTTCGTTTTGCGGTATAATTTTCGGAGATACAGAGAGTCGCATGCAAACCCACATAAGTACAGACGTTTTTCTAACCTTCCTTTTTATTTCTGAGATTCTCAAATGTGTTTGCAGTGAAATCTCGTGACAAATTTACCTAAAAGAAAATATTCTGAATACATACGTAATACAGAAGGTAAATGCACATTTCGTTCTTCAAATGTTGGAATTTACTGATGTCCTTGAGGTAGAATTGCCTATCGAGCATAAATTACGTCTTTTTTTAGGCTGAAAACCAAGGTTGCACTAGTATTTGAAACACCAGTCAAACTCGCTAATGGCAAAACACTAACTCGCGTGCCGTATCCGTTTCCGCTTTTAGCTGTCTCTTTTAACGGGAATGTAAACAAGGGACAATGTAAACGTCACCGATGTTGACAGAATTATCTTTTTCATCCCCATAGGGGCCGTCACTGGTGCCGTAAATCATGGTTCTGACGAAACAGATTAGCCCCCTCTTCATTACACTTTGATCTCAATGGTGCTAGCCCTACACCGCCACTTAAAACTTATTAATTTGGAAATTATCGACCATGGGAGCTATTTCCAACAATTGTATCGGTGTGTTTACAACAGCTGGCTTAGTAAACAAAGGCGCCTAGCCCAAACGCCATCAAGTCAATGGACCTGGAGTGTGTTCATTTGTTGAGTGCGAGAGAGCAAGCCGGATTTAATGGCACGTTCATCACCCCCTCAGCTGTGAAATAATAAACATTCAAGATCGATAGGCTTTTGTGAATAATATTATGTTATAAAGGGGATAAGCGTTGAACAAGCTGCAACAGTTCGTTGTGGCAAGTGGTTGTTAACTCTATTTACGTGATGTGACCAAGGCACTATTGAAAATATCTATTCTAAAGAGCAAAACATGTAAAACGTAGCGGCAACCATATCAATGGCCTTATATGGATGATCCAAGAGGCATTGTTCCATCAGAAATCAGCTTTTTTGACTTAAAATTACATGACAAATGAAACTAAAATAAGATTTTAAACAATTTTAACTCTTGCAATTGTACACTTTATTTATTCATTGGTTACCTCTATTATTTTTACAAGCGTTAATTCATAGCCTGCTTCACTTTAATCATGCAAATTCAGGAAAAGATGGTCAAAGATTTTAGTAGTTGTTTTCTATGTGATGGTATTCCATTCTCTTTGCATGAGAAGATTGTAAAAGTAACAACTATAAGCATTGGCAAATTCAAAACTATAGTAATAAGGAAAATAGAAAAATGCCTAGCTCGACAAAACACTAACCGAGTTGTGTAGCAAGATATACTTCCTGTGTAAAGTTACGTATTTTCTATCTCTTAAATTTTATCAGCCAAGCAAACCAAATTCAGAATAAGGAAGTTTCAGAGACTACCCTCAGAAAATTGAAAATATAATTTCATTTGTTACGAAACTATTTTGAACATACGGGATTTAAGTTTACGTCCTCCAATGTCATATCGGACGATGAATGAAATGAGTGAAATGATACTCATATGAGCCCTCGGTTACCTTTAGGATAAGGGAAATCCCCAGAGAAAACCTTCTCTAGATAACCCACACTGACTGAGACTCAGGACCTCCTCATCGTGAGGCAGACACGCATTCCTCAACGCTGAGGAGAGAGCATGTGGGAAATTAAGACAAATTTTTAAACAATTTTAGAGAAAATAAACAATTATTACAATGTTTCCATGTAAAGGTAGTTTTTCTTTTTTCTGTTTCTTTTCGTTTCATCATCTTTGGGGAACGTTGAATAAATCATTTCCCTATTTCTTATTTCCCTGTATTTGTTCATTCTATCTGATCTTTTTTTCTTCTGCCGAGATAATGGGTTTGGATTTTAATGTAGATTTATCTTTGAACCTTATATTTTATTTTGTAGTTGTAGTTAAGTAGTTTATAATAGGGGATTTTCCTAAAAAGTGGTTGTCGCAACCATGGAAATCCTTAACAGTATTAAGTACGGTGTACAATCCATTGTTCGATTTTCTTTACATTGATAATAAAAGGAGAAGGAGAGCTAGGGCACCACGCACATAGACACGTGCACGCAATCGAATTTTTACTTTTTTATTATTATTCAGGTAGTTTCAAAACTTATTTTCCAATCTAAGTACCGAATGTTTAATATACTCACTGCTCTGTTAAGAAGGAAATTATCACATAAGAAAATGGATCTAAGGTTAATATGTATATATTACAAAACTCCTTTAATTTGACCATAATCGTTAGCGCTGTGCTAACGTGCAATTACCTTCCCTTTTACACAAATATACAGCTTCGACACGCCTCCTTGATATTTTTTATGTCTTGCTTGCAAGCAGCTACTTGTGGTGCTATTTTTTTACGTCTTCCAACGTTAAGTCATATCGGACGATGAATGGAATGGGTGAAATGATGCTCAAATGAGCCCAGGTTCCTTAGAGCTTAGAGTTACCCGACATTCGTTCTAACTCCGGGAAAAAATCTTATCCAGGTAACTCACCCTGACCGAGATTCGAACTCTTGACCTCTTGAACGTGAGGCAGACACGCTACCATCTACGGTACCGAGGCGGGTACTTGTGGTGCCAGTATTCCCTTTGACCAACGCATAGGTTAACCTCTCACATGGAACTACATGCGACTCTGAACACAATTCGATATTCGCTGGCGAACTGCTTCACGCCAATTTCACTGCCAGCAACTGCTCATCACAGAGCAGCACTCGTCGACTCAACTCAACTGATACTCGATAAAGACTAAAATTCCTAACACATTGTACTCTGCCCTGCCAGAGCTCGTATCGGTTTTTATACAGTCCAACCGGCTGCGGTATATCGTTCCAGTAGTCGAATTTTCTCGAACCAAATTCTAGAACGGTCTGCAACGGTTTCTGTGCAATAATAATATGACTCAACTCTGGCTTCGCTGAGCTCAGGTAGTGGTCACCCAGAAAGGCCGCGCCGTTCCGGCCTTTCCAGCCAATAGACAGCACAGCAGGAGCGATAACCCCAAAATACTGGATATTCGCCACTGCAGGCGAAAACGGCGCAAATAGCAATATTGCAATGAAGTAATGTACGCGAGCATACACAAATATAAACAAAGAAATGGGATCAAACGTAGGATAAAATAGATATTGTAAGTTCAGGCATCTCAAAGTTATTCCGTAATGGTTCGTTTCCTCTATACTGGAGAAACTTAAGATCAGTAATTCTGTTAATTCTGGGTTTTTATGTTGGTTGTGAAGCATCAGCACTTCCTTTGTTCTCCGGGCTTGCTGTTGTGGGTAGAATTTGCTTTGCGATTCTCACAGCTCGGAGAGCAGGTGGTTTTGGTTGTGTTGTGTGTCGGCTTTGTTTTCAATTTATTTTGTGGAACAATACTTAATGTACACACACACACACACACACACACACACACACACACAGCTTCTCATATATTTTTTACACACACACACACACACAGCTTCTCATATATTTTTTGGTGATAATTCCATGAACGATATAAATACATGTAAAATGCATTTTCATATTATTTTTTATGATAATTTATAACATAAAATGTTGCAGATTTATAATATCGCAGAGCTATTATAATTTCATTTCTTACTTTTATGAATCAGAAACGGGGGAACAGCATGAAGTCAGGTATGAGTAGCGTAAGTGGAGGATATGAAGCGAAGGTGAAGTTGATGAAAGCAAAATTCTGGATGAAATGAATGGTTTAATAAACCAAAGAGAACACGTCTCACATAGGTATGTTCACCCGGGATTAAACAGCTTGCATTAATGAGAGGCAAATGAACTATCCACCCATATGCTTCTGTATAATAGTGTAAATTCGAGGTTATTTTAAATTCTCAGAAATGAATTTGTATTTTAAATACAAAATTGCATAAAAGGTCACAGCAAGCGTGTCACATGACATTACTTCAGTTTTCAATAGAAGATTGTTGTGTTTGCTATCTACATGTAAATATTCAATTCAAGAATACGTTGAAAGAAGGGTGGCCCAGATTCTTTCTGAACAAATCTAAAATTTCGTTTAGAAATGCTTTCCGGAATAGTAGAGGAGCTGCAACGTCGGATTTAACCCAGTCAGAGTCATTTCCCGGCTAAGTTGCCAATCCTGCTATAGCAAGTTGCTGGAATCGAGCTTGCCTTCTTGTCTAAAGCTTGCAAGACGCGACTGGGTTAACTCTTAAGAGCTACAGATTACAGCAGCCCTGGGGGCGAGAAAGAGGAGGGATCCCACCCTTAATGATGCACGACGATAAACCGAACACGCTCTAACCCCCAGAGCTAAGACGTCTTTGCTTCCCTTAATTGGAACGCCGTTTATTCGAATTGATATGACGTACAAGTGCGCTAATAGTGCAAAATTTTAGACAAAACATGTCGAGTATGCTGCACAAGTAGAACTGCTAAGCTTACTGTTACAACCAGTCCCATTATACCTTCAAAATTTGCTTCCTTTTCCTTGAATCGCTTTTATCTGACTTACATTATATACCATGTATGCCCTTCATTTAATAGAACACTCCATCCTCAGAGCAATATCTTCTATTGAAGCTTACAAATTCTAATAACGTAAACCTACATTATAGAAGGTGTAATTTACAAAGAAAACACTGGATTTTACAAAAATGTGCATTTTGAGCTTCTCTGAACTAAAAAATGTGCATAAAAGGTTGCATGTGTGTAGCGATGAGAGAGAAAGAGAGTTGGGGTAAGTGACTTTCTTTTTTACACTTTGAAAGTAAATCCACCAATCAAAACTAACTTTTCAAAAAGGATAAACAATATTTTTATTGCAGCTATAACTATATTAATAAAAATATTATGTAGCTTAGAAAATAATTTTATGTATTTTACATCAGTAATAGATATTGCAATTTAAGAATTAGCCTTGAAGTCGTCTATTTTCAAACTGAAGCACATTAATTTTGAATAACTAGAAAATCAAGAAGAGGAATAATAATAGAGAGAACATCTAAATTCTGGTATAACTGTATTAAAGGGCAGAAAGGGGAATCATTGAATCTATGCATGAAGCAAGAGAAAAGCATTAAAAATACAAATAGTTGGTCGGAATTGGAAAGAATGTTATTATAGATAGGCGTGGGTGATTCATGGAGAGCACAGGAGATAAATTATAGCGGTTTTTTGGAAGGAAGTGAGAACTAGAGTGCAGACAAAGATAGGCAAGAGATATAGGAAAGTATAGAAGAAAATAAATCTTTGAAATTTTATAAGCAATTAAAGACAGAATGGTGTAGATAAAACTATGGCAAAATGTGGAAAACTGGAAGAGAAGGCATAGCATGGATGAAAGTAGGAATATTATACTTAAAAAAGTTGAGAAGCAATGAGGCAGGGATATGTGAATTTTGTGGAGACCTAGGGAGCACTGTTTATTTCTTCATAGAATGTAAGGAGTTAACAAATAACAACAGAAAAATATGGGATAAGAAATGGGACAATGTAAGTAAAGAGATATTGGCGTGCTAACGGGGATGGGAATGTGTGTAGTGTTTAACTCCCGCTTTTACTACATACGGCACCGCAAGTGGTGACACTGATGATACATGAGATGAAGATGGAGCACCGCTGGAATGAGATAGTGGGGCAAACCGGAGGTCCCGGAGAAAACCCGCCCCAGCGCCGTGTTGTCCACCACAAATGTCACTTTGCGGTCGCCTGGGATCGAACCCGGGCCGCTTTGGTGAGAGACGGGAATGGGAGAAAAGAAAAATAAATGTATAGGAGATTTCTTGTATTGGATAGGAGACATGTGGTTTAGGATAAAAGAAGGGAAGGTCAAGAAATAATGACAGGAACACCGAAGGCTTATAGCCAGGGTACCTGAGTCAACGTGTAAATATTGAGTTAGCAATTCTTATGTATTTGTACAGAGGGTATAATACGGTATGTTCAATGTTAAATTTATTGTACTGACATTGTAATGGAAACTGTACAAATAAATACATATCAAATATCAAATAACTAGAAATGCAGAAGTATTTAATTAAATTTACTACAAATATAATGTTCCTCCAAGCCATATGTATTTCAAATGATTTTGGGATTTTCAGTTTTTTCTAATGTGTTTTTATTAGTTTTCAAAAGTGATTGCACCATTTAATTATATCTTATTTCCGAGAAAGAGAATAGGATTCTACTGAAAATACATTAAGATTTCCTTATAGTTCAATTCGCTGTATTACATTGGTACCTACAATGAAATGAATGTTTTTGTGCAATATAATCTTACAGTTAATATAAAGAAACCGCTAAGAGTATTCATAGAACTACAAAAAATGTGACAAAAGTTGAATAATATCACCGGAATTTTATTCATGTACACGTGCATGAGAGCACATGCATTTTGCAGTCTATAGCCCAGCACACTTCAAGCATATAAAATACATATTTTTCTGAAATCTGCAATCCAGACAACTCTCTACTTGTAAACGTTTCACTTATCATTGTTTTCTATGGTTTGTCATTACATCTATGATTAAAGCGATATGTAAGTACACATGTCAAATGGTACGTGAAGTAGTCCTCGTTTAGCTGGATACATATATTAAAGTGGAAGTGATGAACAAAATTCAGGTTATTTCAATATAATATACGTGGCAAGTTTTCAATATTGCATAACAAAAAAGTAATCTAGTGAGTACATGTATATCTACATATCAAAAAATATGTAACTTTGTCCAAATTCATACTGAGTAACACCTAGTTTTTCTGATAAACAAAAATGATATTAGCATGGATAGAGTCAGCCCGAAAAACCCAATGCCATAGCCGGGACTTGAAACACGATCTCCCACATTGGCGCATTGGCCATGGTGGCTCTGTGGAAAAGAGCAATTGGACGGAAACCGGAATATCCGTGGTTCTACTGTCGGACATGGCATTGGGTTTTTCGGGCTGACTCTATCCATCCTAAACCTTAGCCTGTGAGGAGCTGATTAACTTCCAACAATTGACTTAAATAAATCGATTTTGATGATAAAACCTGGGATATAAGCACCTACAATTGTAAGTCGCCAAAAGAGGTGAATCTCGGAAATGAGAGCCCCTAGTGGTTTACTGGGAGAGTACTAGGACTGTTCAATAAAGAATGATGATAACCATTTACGGTCATAATTTTTCGCACTATAATTCAATCTTATTATATTCTCTTAGCTTAATGTGAAAAAAAACGCACCATAGTAGTTTCACTGTTGGTACTCCTGGTTCCCGCCTTGATAACCAGGCAAGTTCAGACAGTTCAGTATCGCCTACCGCTGCAATGGAGGTAACATGCAGTTAAGTTTGATGTTAGAGGAATATCCGGAGTTTCTTTCAAACGTAATCACTGCTGATGAAACTTAGCTACATCATTTTGATCCTGAGAGCAAACAGCAAAGCTCAGTGTGGATGTCTCCTTCATCACCAACCCCCCAAAAAGCAAAAGTGGTTACTTCTGCTGGGAAAGTTATGGTCATCTCATTCTTTGATATTCATGGAATGGTTTGTCAGCATGTTGTACCTGCACACACATCAGTAACTGGAAAATACTACAAGAATGTCCTGAAAAGATTGCAAGTCCATATCAGGCGCAAAAGACCACATTTTCGAGAAGCAGCCTGGATGCTGCACCACGATAATGCGCGGCCACGTATTGCTAATGTTGTTGCTGAATATCTTGCAAAAATCAAGGTGAAGTGCATCCCTCACCCTCCCTATCGTCCGTATTGAGCCCCATGTGATATGTTTTCTATTCCCTAACTTGAAGAAACGCCTTTGTGGGAGGCATTAGCGATCATCAGGAGCAGTGCTGAAGGCTGCGGGGGCGATTTTGAAGGATCTCTCAAAAAAGTTTCCAGCATGTCTTTGAAGACTGCCAGAAACGCTGGGACAAGTACATCGCATTCAGGGGAGATTTTTTTAGAAAGAGCATCACATTTATATGGATGAATAAAGGTACGTTGTCGAGAAACAACTGTGATCATTCCTTATTGAACAGCCCTCGTATGTTATACATATATTAGTCAATTGGAGAGTTTAATGTCAGGACGGCACATTGGCTCGGTGGGTAAGTGTGACTGGACCTAGAACGGGAGATCCAAGTTTCAAGTCCCGGCCATGGCATTGGGTTTTTCGAGTTGACTCTATCAATCCCAAACTTTAGCCTATTAACGGCTAGTGTGAGGAGGTGATTAACTTCCACAAATTAACTTGAACGAATTTCGCAGTTCACCGTTTCTGCAATAAAACTCTGTAATAATGATTGTCTTAAAACCAATTTCCAGATTTCTCTGCAGCAATGTATTAATGGATGCTGTGTGTAATACACAAACCTTACACACAATGCGTTAGGCAATGCATACCTGTATAATATTCTAACGCGTTTGTAAAAGAGTTATCCAGAATTTAAGCACGAATCCGGCCATAACCCATTTTATTGTTATTGTTATTGTATCCGTTTTGAAGAGGGGTGTAATGCTGAGCAAAACTCGCGGAAATTCACAGAGACGGTAACACAACAGGCCGTATAACATTGGAAATGCATTTAATGTGCTGTGTAATGAAAGCAGAAGAATTTTATACACGTTCTCTTTAATACAATTAAAAAAAAAAGTACAATAGCCCTCTGGGCGCCATTTATTTTGCTCTTGTGTAGCCCCAGGCTTACAATTTAATGGAGCTCCCACCCACAGAAACCCAACAAATTATACGCAATAGATTCAAAGGTGCTGATAGAATCACCCCGTGTTGGGTAATAGTCCATGGCGGGCATTCGCACCAGCTTTCATTTTTATGCTGCAAAACTGTTGCCATTCTAAAAAATCTGCCATTAAAATTCTTTGTTTGCTGAACTAACATTGGGGAAAAATACCATAACGCGCAAGCAATATATCTATTAAAATCAGCAGGAGAAAACTGATATCTATATTGTTAATTAAATTTCTCTACAACGTTGAAAGAATCTCATCACTTGACTCTAGTCAACTATATCGATCGTATCGAAGCGGCTAAGCACATACTTAACAGCAATGCATAGAATGCAGGAGGGATAGAGATATCGAAGGGACCAAGTAATGAATTTAAACCCTAATTGTAAATTTTATTAACGTCCACCTAACTTCTTAAAGAGGGATAAAAATATCAAACTCTTATGTTATATTTGCTAACTTTGGGGTCTATTATTTTGAGGTATTTATGATATCAGACAAATTTGCGCACAACGTAAAAGGGTGGCTTCTATGTTAACTCATCTTTAATTAAACGGTTTATTCATTAAATGGGATTATTTTTCAAACATCCAGTTTCATTAAAACATCCAATTCTTTATTCAAAATAGGTTGCAGCATCTTATTAGTAAAGTAGATTGGAAAGGTGTAGTGTTTAACGCCCGCTTTTACCACATATGGCACCGCAGGCGATGACACTGATGATACATGAGACTAAGATGGAGCACTGGTGGAATGATATGGCGGGGGAAACCGCAGATCCCGGAGATCCCGCCCTGGCGCCGTGTTGTCCACCACAAATCTCACTTTGCGGTCGTCTGGGATCGAACCGTGTGAAACAAAAATAACCTTTGGCATTTGTCATATCAAACTGGCATTTAATAAACTTCAGTAGCTTCATAGAAAAAAGGTCTATTATATAAAAGTGTAATTTAGTAATCTACTATTTATAGTAAAAATTGAGAAAGAGATAGCATATTTTAATAGCTGAATAAAAACATTTTCAGAAGCGGCACTGGTTTATAGAACAAACCTTGCGATGAGTTAAAATTTACCTTTCTACTGCATGCAGGACCATTTTAAAAGCAAATTTAAAATATAAGTACTGTGCTTATATTAAATTATTAAAATATGCATCAAATAAATAAAAAATACAGTTTATATACTATGCAAAAGGATCACATTTCACGCTGTCTTTCTTAATATGTTGCCGTAAACTCTAAAGCATTAAAATGCTATATCTTGGTCTATTAGATCACTTCCATTAATATCACTGCAAAGCACAATTTAACATATATATTATGACTTTGTTCCAGTATTTTATGTTCTTTTTTAAATCAATATACCATATTTGGTGTGCTTTTATATTATTGTTTCCCAGTGTACTTAGAATACAGAATAATCCGTGACATGAAAATCAACCTAAGCAGGAGTAACTCCTATTATCTTTTGTATAATTTGCAAGTATATGTTAGAGGTATTGAAGCTCCCATTATAATCAAGCTCTCCCCAGATTACATATGTGAACCTCACAGAAGCTTCTCTCTCTAGTGGATAATGAAATCGTCTCTTCCTGTATGTAACACTTAATGTCTTTAACTATTCTTTCTGTCTGCTATCGGCTGCTACAGTGTAACCATTTTCTGAATTATGCGTGAAGATGTCTAATACATTTAATAGGCGCTAATAAATGTGCTCACGTTGCTAACTGAATATATATATGGGCTGATCAACAGACTGAGACGGATATTTTCCTGTAGCTTCCGTGAAAGTTTCGTATCTGTAACATAAATACTTGAAAAGAGCGGCTTTTTATGTATAATGCCGGTAGGTGGCAGCACTCCCGTAATGGTAGGTTGGTAGTAATGCTCTATTTTGTACCCTACGTGCATTTCGCAGGGGGAGGTGACGCGAGAGGAGCAGTACAGCGCAATCAAGTTCTGTTTTGGTTTA
This sequence comes from Mantis religiosa, assembly GCA_030765055.1. Lineage (NCBI taxonomy): Eukaryota > Metazoa > Arthropoda > Insecta > Mantodea > Mantidae > Mantis > Mantis religiosa. The sequence continues at coordinate 66,371,417 of CM060957.1, read as the reverse complement.
AACCACTGGAACTTATGAAAAGCTGATGCAAGCGTACAGTGAAGATGCACTACCTCGTGCAACAATGTTTAGGGGTTTCAAGGACTTCATAGAAGGCCGACTGGTCAGTGTTAACCAAGGTGTTTCGGCTCCTGCTTTGACTGAAGTCAACATCGACACAGATACTGCGATTATCCGAGATGATCGGCGTATGACATTACGTAACCTCAGTGAAGTGTTGAGAATTTCATTTGACAGGGTATTTAAAATTACATACGACCATCTCCATATGACCCGAGTTTGTGCCACTCGTTGGGTGCTACGTCTGTTGACTGTCGAATAAAAGGCTGTGCGAAAGGAGACAAGCAATGAGGTGCTGCGTCTCTTTGCTGATGAAGAGAATGCATCTTTTATATCGATGATGAATCATGGATGCATCATTATGATCCTGAAAGAAAACGAGCCAGCACAGTGTGGAAATCGCCAGGTTCTCCAACACCAAAATTGGCCAAAAGTTGTTCCAACTGCAGGGAAAGTGATGGTGATCACATTTTATGACTGTAATGGAATGATTACCAGAATGCAGTTCTCCCTCACACTACTGTTACAACAGCATACTACACGTCAGTTTTGGCTAAGCTGAGGAAGTACATTGCAAAGACACAATCAGGACTTTCTCGGACTGGGTGGCGACTTCATCACGGCAATGCACGGCCTCACGTCGCAAATCAAGTCATGCAATTTATGGCTTGATTCAATATTACCTGTGTACCACATTGACCTTATAGCCCCGATCTTGGACCATGTGACTGATTTTATTCCCATCACTAAAGGCGAAGCTTAGGGGTATTCGATTTGAGAACTGTGAAGTAATGCTCAAAGAAAGGTAGGCGATTCTCAAGGACCTGACAAAGAATTGTCTGCAGCACATGTTCAAGGACTGGCATAAAAGTGCAATGAAGTAGGAGGGCACTACTTAAATAAAGATGATGTAAACATTGAATTGCAGTAATAAACATCTGTGGAAAAAGGAAAAACGATTTCAGTCTTTGTTGATCAGCCCTCGTGTATTATATATAATGTGTGTAGAACCAATCTGTAACTAAATCATAGCAACAGAACCGTATTTATTGAATTATTATACCTTCTAATTTCGTAACATTACAATTACCGTAACAGATAGGTAAGTGAACGCTGTCTTTCGGTGTTACGGATTGCCAATAATCAATAATATAAAGTAGTTCTGTGAGACTCAAAAGGACGAACGAAAGTAAAGCGATTATAGAAATACACGCTCCTTTACCCACACCAATTACCTATTATTGTTTAGGCACATATTATCCTGGAAATAATCATTTCTTCCTCACGAGCCGTGTATAGGCTCTATTCATCTGAATAGAGTCAGACTGAAAAATTGAATGCCATAGCCACGGATCTCCCGCTCTCAGTGTGGTTGCTCTAAACCACTGAGCTACTAGGGCCAACGTGCCGACGTCACATTGAATTTTCCAACTGACTCGTATGTTTCCCTGTAGACAGCTCGGGAACTAGGGGTTCTCATATGATATGAGACACGCACCTTTTGTGGCAACTGGTTAAGCAGTAAGTACTTAAGTCCCAGGCTTCATAGTTAAACCTCTGTTTTTATTAGAATGACTCTATTCATCAAAACAGCCTATGTACGGCTAGTGTGGGAGAAATGACTATTTCCATCAATTTACCTAAAATAAAAACCTAGTGGTTTAATAACTATGAAGCCTGGAACTTAAGTACTTACGCATAGTAAGTCACCACAAAAGATGTGTGTCTCATAGCATATGAGAACCCTAGTGGTCTACTGGGAAACACACGAGTCAATTGGAAAATTTAATGAATTGAATTTTTCAGTCTGGCTCATCCAAATAGCCTGCGCACGGCAAGTGTGGAAGAACAGCTTATTTCCATCAATTTACCTAAATTAAAAACATGGTAGTTTAACTATGAAGCCTGGGACTTATAGCAGAGTAAGTCACAAAAAAGTGTGTGTCTTACAGCACATAAGAACCCCTAGTGGTCTACCGGGAAGCATGCGAGTTAGTTGGAGAATTTAATATCATGTCGGCACGTTGACCATAGTAGCTCAGTGGGTTAGAGCAACCGCACGGATTTCGATAGATCCGTGGTTCAAATCCTGACTATGGCATTGAATTTTTCAGTCTTACTCTTTTCATCTAAACATATTATCTTCTTTTATGACTTTACATCTTACTCTACATCAAAACTTAAACTCTGATTTGCGTAAGAAACACAATTTCTACTCTGAACTGCTAAGATCTGTGAATTTCTTCCGTTTCCAAGTACCAGACTTGGCATACATGTGTTCTTACACTCATCTATTTCCAAACGCAATGAGTTTCAGGTAACTACTTTCAAATTCTGACTTATTATCAATTTCTCCTCGACAGATAATTTTGCTTACTGATGACTCCTTTTTGCTTGATGAAAGAGCAACCGTTACTTTTTCCAATGTGTATTAATTTTAACATATGCAAAATATTTTTGCAATTATTTATTTATAAGTATATTACTTATTTGTACCATTCTTAAAATTGACATTTAATAACACTGATATCTTTGTTGCTGTTATTGTTATTGACGACCTCCAACATTAAGTCCTTTTGACCGATGAGTGGAATAGATGAAATTATACGCAAATGAGCCCAGGGTCCATAGAGCTTAAAGTTACCGACATTCGTCTTTCAGGATAGGGGAAACCCCGGAGAAACTTATCCAGGTAACTCACCCTGACGAGATTCGAACTCGGGACCGCTTGAAGCAGGCGTGCTACCATCCACGCTACCGAGGCGGGCACTCTGGTATCGAAAGCCCTAAATTGCTGAAAACGGAAATTAAAACTTGAATTTGGTAACCACCTAAATACAAGGTTCCAGCTATGTATGCACAGCAGTTCGTCTGCAGTTTTATGTGCAGAGGACAATATTACTGGTGAAACATTGACGGTCACATTGCTCTAAAGTAAGACTTTGGAACAGATACTTTACTGGACTTTACATCGTTATTAGTTTAAAGAATTAGAACTCTTTGTAATACCCTTATGTGAACCAACAGCTGTAACGTCAAAAAAAATTTTAGCTCTTATCCAATATTTTAATAATTTTGTAAATGCTGCTGTATAATAATTAAAAGAAACCATTTAAAATGATGCACCTACAGTGCGATTCATATAAACCTGAACCATTTCAATAGACCATAACCTTTGAACCAATAATAGGACACACGCGCAACTTCGGGAGAATATAATACACCATTTGGAGATTGCATTACACTATTCACTTCTCAGAGAAAATGTCGGAAGTGCCCTCCACCAGCATCTATATATATATATCAGCATATTCTCTGAAGTTTTACTGAGAGTATCCTCGCCAATGTTACTTATTCCGGTTCAAACCTTGCTGGAAATAACCTTCTTGCAATGAAGAAATGTACCATATATCTAATGACACTATGGAACTTCTTGCTAGTTTATTTTCTAATCAAATAATCTCACAAGTCTGTGGCCCCCAGATCCCCTGACGTAACCTCACCGGAATTTTTCTTGTGGGGGCATCTAGAAACAGATGGTACAAGAATAGGCCACGGATAGTCGATGTTCTCAAGGAATCCATTCAAACCGAAATAAGTAACATTGGTGAGGATACTCTCCGCAAAACTTCAGAGAATATGCTGAGACGAGTGCAAACATGTATAGATGTGGTGGAGGACACTTCCAACATTTTCTCTGAGATATAACACGAGGGTATCTACCAGGCAGACCGTCCCCCGCCCCTCTATCTACCAGGGAGTTACCGAGCTCTCTCCGAAGGTTACCCGGCGTTTCCGTGGGGCTTTCCATAGGGTAAGACCTAGAGACTAACAAGCCCCCCATCTGGTCCGAAAACACAGACGGGTTGGAAATGGATACGCCACTTACGCGCGCCAACCCCAAAGGAGAATGCTACCGATCAACCTCGGTAGGGCCGCCTGGTGATCTAGGACACCTTCTACTATCTATGCGGGCTAGTACGCGAGAATATATGGCTTCCCTCAACCCCGTCCGAAGACGTACCCCATCTCCCACGGGTATCGGGAAACACTGCAACCTCGATTCCAACCCATTCCGAACAACTCCTCTACGGGAGGGGTTCGGAAGTTCAGCCCGAGGTTCCTCTAGTAACGCCTGAGGTACCACGAGCGCTAGGGGTCCGCAGCGCTCGCACCACAGCAGATGTAGTGCACGGATCCCCTCCCCTCCTGGAATTTTCTCTGAGATGTAAATAGTGTAATATAATCTCCCAAATATGTATTATATTTTTCCAAAGTTGCACGTGTCTCCTATTATTGGTTCAAAAGTTAAGGCCTACTGAAATGGTCCAGGTTTATTTGGATCGCACTACCTTTAACAGAAAAGTCATGAGTTTCACTTTAACAACATATAAATTGTTAATAAGGTACAAACACCTTAATCATGAGTACTGCTATATTACTTACAAGCAACTGGCATATAGACATGTTTCACTCTTCTTTTGTTTCGTAATTTGTATCTTTAAATATAATTTGAATTAATTATGCCTTATTCGTGTAATGTAAATGTGTATTAAAATCCATATGTCAGTTTTAAGATATTCTCCTGTGAATTTCTGCCACAGTTAGCTACAAAATGCAAGGTATAAAAATTTCCGTTTAAAAAAAACTGTAATAAAAATCAAATTTGAGTAAAAGGCGTTGGCAATTCAATACTAGGCAGTAGAAGTTGTGCCCGTGAGTGATTAAATATTAACGTGTCAAAACCTCAGACTATTTGATAGCAAACGTTATCATGCAATTGTACATAAATGTTCAAAGAATGTTTTGGACATGAGTAGTGTTGCAAACTTGGATTAAATTTCATGTAACGGTAAGGTTAATAAGTAATACTGCCTATTTTAGGCTGAATATCCAATATGCCATGTATTTCATTTTATTATACTTTCATGCTTGAATTATGGGTCTCGGATATCCCTCTATTTCCCATTTTTGTGGTGTGGCCCTGCTTTTGATGGTTCTTTCCAAAGGAATTGATGACTCTGCTATACCTTTGTTGTTCTTTCTTTCTTTTGCACTGTAGCACGGCTGTATTTCCTGGAGGCGAAATAAAAAGGGGTCTCGGACCGTGTCCAGTCTATCGCTTACATTCCGTTCTACCCCGACAGCATCTTCTGGGCGTAAGCCCCACAACAAACCCACCTTTTTATTTTCTAGCTTTAAGCACAATTCTAAAGGAGAACTGCTTTTGATACGGAGCAAAGTCATAAAATATCCATTTTACGATGTCGGAGGCTTCGCAGCTGCATTATATGTTGTGCATGTCTTGGTAAATGTAACACTACACCTGCGATAAAACCATAAATAAATAGTGTATTTTATTGCAATTATTTTATTATATTTTTCACATATGTATTCGGTCAATTTAAGGTACTAAACTAAAATTTTAGGTTTCCGTATGTTTTAAATAAACCTTCTAAACGCAGGACTGCATTTCTTTGCTTCAGAATTGTTTAGGGTCGTTAGTTTCGCTGAAAATATTGCATTCACGTAGTTGCCTTTTCAGTTTCCTTTAAAACCTCCTATCGCTTGAAAATTTCTGATGTTTTGTAAACTTCGTTGAGGAAAATGTTAACTAATTTAACATGAGAAAGCCGAGCGGGATGGCACTGACTGCTTCGTCTGTGGCCCGCATTCAGGAGGCACGGGTTCAATTTCCGCGGACCTGCTGCCTGACCCATAGATTTTACGAGGGTTTTCCCAGGTTTCCAGGTGAATCCTGTATGGGTTAATTACATCTACCGGACTTCCTGTCCCTGCATTTCGTCTCCATTATCATTTCTCATCATCTCACATCTGGTGGTTTCTTTGGCAGACGTGACCTCTTGGTTCGGCCACCCTCTCTCTCCTCTCGCCTTATCCTTCCTCCCGGGGATACCAAACTTGGGACTTAGATACAACAAACTAGTTTACGCTACCGAATCCTCTCCGTAGAAATCCTAATCCTAATATGAGTAATTATTCAACAAAGTGATACAGAATGTGGAAGGTCATGAAATGTTTGTTTCGACAGCCGAAGAGACATTTAGAGCTTCCAAATAAATGGTATAGTGAATTATCCTTCCATCAACTTTAAAAGATTTTAGAAATAATTTAATGCAAGTATTTACAACATTATATTGTAATTATTTATTGCCATGTAACTCTTCATTATTTATTTTTATTTTATCTGAATTTTGGATCCTACAAATGATCATTGCTATATATTGTTTTCTATTTGGAGACAAATTGTTAATTACTGCATTTTAAGATACCAGAGAAAAACCTTTGGTTTGCATTTTTTATAAATGGATAGGAGATTTCCAGTCAAATTTAAATATGTAGTTGTTATTTTGGAAATGAGAAAGCATTTTAACAACTGAAAGTATACAACGAAATTATGCAATTATAAAAGTAAACTGTGACATTAGCTTTCTCTAAATATACAGCGATATTCTTTAAAATTATAAACCTAAAATTACTGCTGTATGCTTGTTAAGGTAAACCTCTAATAACATCTGGAACTGTTGAACACAGTTGAGCAGCAGACAAGATAGCTTCTTACAAACCTGTCTAAAATCTATTGGTTTTAAAACAGCAAGATTAAGTTGAATTATACATGTATTATAGGCAATTAGAGGCATAGAACAGATAATAATGTGTTAGTGGTACTTCAATATGTATTCAGTTCAGTGTGACAGTTGTACTTTATCATTTAGCTGTTTTCCTCAAACACATCACATAATTTAATACATAATGTATTCTCCATGCTCGTAACTGTGTCAGGAAATAAATAACGCTTCTCATTATAGAGTTGTCACATTAGCCTTGCAAAGGACTCGCTATACTTTCCCCCTCGAAACAAGCTGCCCCACACTCTAGGGGAAACTAAACATCAATCGCTTATATGAACTATGGATACTAGGAGCTGCAAACCAACCAGAAAACATATTACTCTTGTTAACAAAAATTATTAGTCTGCAAACTAAGTAAATATTGATGTAGTGTTGTCAATTACCATCCTGAATTACCAATATAGACATGCAATCATACCCATAACAGCGTATGGGGTTAAATAACTTGGACCTGTTATGGATCTAAACCAACATAAGTCTGTTTAAATTGGCCAATTATTTTTAAAAATATGTTTTATATGATAGCATATGATACGTGTTTTTTGTCTTTATACTTGTGAGAATATGAAAGTAGTTGTGTAGAATTATCGCTTCTAAAATTTAAGGTCCGTGAAGTTGCTGCAGCGAACCTAGTTAAAGTTCACATTAATTAATATTTTAAAATCATATTTGTGTTTTAACGTTCCGTAAATTAATTTGAAATATTATAATATCATCCAGTTTCCTGAATGTCGCATAAATAAGTGTTAATTACACTGATAATTCATTTTATTTACTATGAAAGTGATATTCATCACAACTTAAATTGGTAGTAACGAAAAATTAAAATAACAAGTGCAAAAATATTGAAAAATAGAAAATAATACTTTCCATTTTTATTAAATAAACTATCATGCCGAACTTAAATACTGCACATAGTCGCACTAAAACTGCCGGGCAGATTTATGTACCATATGGAACTGTAATAACACAATAATGGAGCATGTAAATGCAAATCTAATTTGAAATATATGCACTAATTGCATCATCATATAAAGTATATTACATACCTATAGTATGTCGGTATACCATAAACTTATAAGAAATATTTACGTGAAAGGGTAGAGCCAGACTGAAAAATTCAATGCCGTAGTCGGGATTTGAACCACAGATCTTCTGGTTTACGTCCAGCCGCTCTAAACCAAACGAGTCAGTTGGAGAATTTAATGTCATGTTGGCACGTTGACCATAGTAGCTCAATGGTTTAGAGCGGCTGGACAGAGACCAGAAGATCCGTGGTTCAAATTCCGGCTATGGCATTGAATTTTTCATTCTGGCTCTACCCTTTCATAGTGCGTCCTACACACGGGTATTGTGAAAGTACAATTAATTTCCAATATTTACCGTGTTGGCTATATGAATGACTATTGCTAACATCTCCTGGTAAGCAAAATTGGTACCTGACACTCAACATGCACTGAAGTGATTTATGTGTATAAATGATGTATATAAACCATATGCACCAAAAAGCTGCTGTGGAATTGAACTGCAACACCCAAAACTGAAGCCTGAAAAATGCCGCATGCGACCACTTACAAGTACCTGCTGGACATCCATTGTCACTTCTGTGCCTTGTGGGAGCACGGCGCTCCTAAATAATGCCATGTGTTGGCGCTGTCTGCCAGAGATAAACAATCCCTCCCATACAATGCTGTGTTATTATGCCTATATGTTCCTACTACATGGCAAAGAGAGAAAGCGTACCGGGAAAAATTGACAACAGAGAGATGTTGACCTCAGCTTATCGCACATACAGTAGTCATGCCTCCTGGACAGCAATGTGTCACACATCGGCAGGCGTGATAAAATATATCGTATAGACATACGCAGCTTCCAGTCGCTCTATTTGTTTTTCATAACTTACTGTACATCAGCTTACTATTATGTGTTTCAAATGGGAAGAGTTCTCGCCTGTAGAGAATCAGATGCGTTAGAGCCTTCACGGTTGCCACCTCGTTATCCCCACTCTTTTTATATTTCCCTCTCTTTCTCGCACACATGCAAGTGTTCGTGGCGCTAGACGTAAGGGAACGCAAAATGGGTTTTCCAAGTGTTTATAATAATGCAGTTGTTGAAATCACAATTCGCATGTTACGCAAATATTTTAAATATTTGGCTTAAAGTTAATTAGGGTTTATGAATTATTTATTTTTATAATCCAGCGAAAATGCCAGCGGTGCACACGTATAGCTGTGAATGTTACTTACGTTAAGAGATAATTCGTCTTTTCACTGTCTTCAAAGTCTGAGTACTGCAAATTTATGACGATAGGTTCCAAAATCTCGTTACGTGCTATTTCTTTCCAAAAGTCGTCTTCTTGTAGTTTATCTGATGTCTCACGAAGTTTTCGCAGCCTTGTCGTGTTCCTTGTCAATTTCTTTGTAAATAAGTCGTTCAATGTCAGTCAGTTTAAAACTATTATTTCTATTTGCAACATAATTTGAGCCCACATTATCTCTACTGGAGTGTTCTAGCAGTAGTAAGGGGGCAAGACGGATCGCGTCTCATTGATCCAGCTGATACATATTTTCATGCAAGAGTAATTGAATAATGCTGCTTTGAACTCTAGAGTAAATAGAGGTTACGAACCAATCATAAACAAAGATATACTGTGACCAATCACGTTCTGCCAGACTAGCAAGAAGTGTTTCGTTTCCTCTCATCGAATTTAACAAACACCTTGGCTTATTCAAAGTATATATTGTGACGACCTGTTCTTACTTTGTGAATAATTAAGGAAGACGTGGTCAGGTCGAACACTCGGGAGCAGACACTCTGAGCAGAACTACATGCTTTAGCGAGAGGATGGGATCTTTTCTATAAGTTCACTGGTAAAAAGGTAGGGTGAAGCTAATTAAAAGTGGAATTTATTTAATAAGAATATTTACTACAGCAAACAGATTTACAAAAGTGGCCATAACGACCGTTTACCTGCCCAGAAGCGGAGCTGCCTACAGATACATGTTGTTCAATCAGCTCACAGTTACTGAGGGAAAGTCTCTCGATTAAAGATTACTCATCTAGTCATAAAGGAGTGACATCAACAGGGTAAATTAATACAATCTGTGACATCTCTCCCTCGCTTTCCCAAAGATCAATGGATACATTGATCTTTAAAACAATATTACATTAATGTTGACACAGTGTTACAGTACATTTAAACATTTAAACATTATTTGTTTTAAAAAGGAAAACACTGATAACTGTGGAGTCCCCAGTATAAAACTGTTAGTTTGATAGTTTGGCCACAAAATAAAATAATAAAAAAAACTGTCATAGCACCACCCCACTGAATTATCTGCACCACCAAAGTGTTTTTTTTTTCTTTTTCTTGGAAGCACTAGTCACTGTAGATGTCTGTTGTAATCAGGGGAACCATTTCCCACACACGATTATAGTACGTAAGGTGGTGCCAGCGCTTACTCGGCTAACACATGAGTCCACTGGAACCTGTGGTGAGGGGAAAAGACCTCCCCCACCCGACGATTGTGAGTGTGCTGTAGAGGATGACCATACACAGGTTGCTAGCAAACCTGCAACTATTGTAGTTGCAGTAAATAGTGGCTAGATGTGTTATAGCTAGGGCCCCTAATGCCATTGAACTAACCAATATGTGAAGACCTGTTCTTAATTTGTGAATAATTAAGGAACACGTGGTCAGGTCGAACACTCGGGAGCAAACACTCAGAGCAGAACTACATGCTTTAGCTAGAGGATGGGGTCTTTTCTATAATGGTTCATTGGTAAAAAGGTAGGGTAAAGCTAATTAAAAGTGGAATTCACTTAATAAGAATATTTACTACAAGAAACAGATTTACAAATGCGGCCATAACGGCCCTTTAACTGCCCAGAAGCGGAGCTGCCTGCAGATACATGTTGTTCAATCAGCTCGCAGTTACCGAAAGAAAGTCTCTCGCTTAAAGATTACTCATCTAGTCGTAAAGGAGTGGAGGGATTGACGTCACCTATTACTTGAATCAACAGAGTAAATGAATACAATCTGTGACAATATTTCGTTTATCACGTTATGTCAAATGTTTACGTTTCAGTTCTGGGTAATTTCAAATATACGTTCACGCATACATGCCAACCAATAATGATATTCATTACAGCTCTTACGTCGCAATTCATTGGTATAATATATTGGTATCTAATTCCTTTATTTGTATAAAGAAGACTACTTCAGCTGAAAATATGGGCTTTTTACGGTCTTGTTAAATACATTACTCTCTCCTTCCTCATGGACCGGTTTTTGCAAAATCTGTATATTTGTCTTGGCACGAACAGTATTTATTAGAGATTGTTTAGTTTGGCGCTCGTCACACACCACTTAAGGGGAATGCAATACGACAACACCGCAGGACTCCGATTGGTTGCTCACCTAGTAGACCTCAAGAACAAACACCTTCCCATTTGAAACACAATAATATTTCACTCTTCTAATCGACTAGATAAGAACCGATAAGAGACGATCACAGCGCTGGTCATGAGATGGTCAATACGCCTCAACGCTCTGTCGAGAAATACGTATTCTGTACACATTTTCGGGTATTTACATCTATACTCCACACAGGCCCCCATAAGGCACAGATTATGTCATCAAACTCTCAAGCGAATACAAGTATGAATATAGTGATAGCTTCCTTGTCAAGATCCTAATGACTGGCCTCTGGCAAACTGAAAACCATGACATATACCGATAAGCTTCATTTTAGTGCATTTGGACTAAACCTTGCATGGGCTGGTGAGAAAAAAAAAGAAAAAAAAAGGATATAAGATATAAAGTTGAGTGAACTAAAATGCAAGTTAGAAAAATGCCAACTAAACGCCGAAAGTGACACAGCAATTAATTTAACGAAAGCATTTTATTTTTCTGTAATTTTTGCATATTGCATTTCTGTTTACCAATTTGATTTATATTCATACAAAATTCTCTAAATGTTTATATGAGATTAGAAAGGACTGCATACACCTTCAAGCGTATTGCAAGTGGTTGTGACAACGTCGTCCCTATTAGTGCATCTGTCTCCATGTAATTTCGTTTCTTCATAGATGATATAATCAAAGAGCCAGTTGCATCAGGGAATGTGTAGCACTATTGCCGTTCTCCTTTAGGTATTAGAACTGCAGCGGAAATTTAATCCAATCAAATGCGCGTTCCCTTATATAGCATTCCCGGAATGTTTTGGATACTGTGCTCTCGGAAACCGGGTATCTTCTGCGATACCACACCGTAATCTGGAGTCTCGCGCTTGCCACAGAGGGATTCTCGTATTCGCTTTGGTGCTTAAAGCTCCCAAATGTTGTTCCTGCTGTTTCGAAAATAATATGTGATGCACGTAGCAGATTGTCTTGTTTAAATTTAGAGGACTATCTCTAGTATATCTTTGTTGATATTGCACCTGGAACTTACGAGCTTTAAATTTCAATTATTCCACGTTTTCATAGTACTGTATTCTTCTTAATGCCTTTACCGAACATTTATGACACAGTAGCTGCAGTTATTTGTGGTGGCAAAATCGCTGAAAGTAAACCCAAAGGGTCGATAGAGAAGTTTATAAACACTGTAAGTTAGGTAATACAGATGTAATGCTGTAAGTAGTTTTCTAACAACTTCCATATATAACATAAGTTAAATAAACCAAGTTTTATTCAATTATGCCAAAGGTTTGATTCATAAATGCTAAAACAGTTCTAAAATTATATATAATATGTATATAATAATTAGGACCCGGATTTTGATGAAAAGTCATCTTTTTTCTGAGTAGTCACAGACGATGATTATTGGAAATTAAGTGCATTCTGGAACAAATACGTTAGATATATATGGTTTTTATTGGTCATCAAAATGCATTTTTCCACAGTTTTATAAGTTATTTTTAATACTTAGATGCATTTTCTGGTCATTTTCTTTCCTTTCTAATAATTTATTGGGCATTTCCATGTGTAACCCACATTCGGGAGGTCCGGGTTCGACTCCCACGGCCGACCTGATCCCAATCCATGTGCTTTTTGGTTTTTTTTTAAATAATCTGTGATTGAAAGATCATTTATAACATCTTTTATGAAACAGTAACTTTGTAAGTGTGGTAAACATGCAATTAACACAGGTCAGTGTCTTAGCCCCTAATACAGCTTTGCCCTCAGCACACACTGGGGTACATGGTTAAATGCATGTATATACCATTGTGACGATTTTCAAATAGTGAGAGAAATGGTGAACAAATTTGATAGGGTGGATTCAAAGGCAATTGAGAGCGCAAAGGATCTGTTTTCTGATACTCAAATTCAAGGGATATTAGCTTTCATTAAATTAAAATTTGCATTTCTGACGGATACATTAACCCGTCTTTTAGAAACTGGCATGCCATTGAAAAGTCGATTGAGTTAGTCATGATTGCCAAAGAGAGGATACAAAATGTAAGAGGTAAGATTGGGGACAAAATTAGACGGATACTAAAATGTGTGTTGGAAAAAATTAAAGAATACCAAAAAGTTTGTCATATTGCCGATATATTGTCAGAAGAAAGCTTCAGAACTGATATTTTTGAATAGGATTTAATAGGCAGTGACATTGTGCACCTATAACATCTGAGGAAGTGCAAAGAAGTTTCTCAAAGTACAAAGCGGTTTTATCTGACAACCGCCATTCCTTTACTTTTGATAACTTAAAAATGACCATGGTGGTGTACTGCAACGCTAAGTAAGGTATGTTTTGGCTAATGGGTAGAGAAAAGTATTTTCTCATATTTTATAAAATTGAAAATGACCTGATTAATTCTGAATTTAATTATTTATTATTTAGCAGCAATAATTACATTATTTGCTAAGAAAGTTAATTTTAAAATGTGGTTATTCGAACCGTATATACATTATTTGTCTGTGACAGTTATTAATTTATTATTACGAAATAAATTGTAAATCTTTGTTAGGCCATATTTTTACATTTTATGTGCATTTTTTATATTTTAGGGCATTTTATAGCTCATTTTTAGAGAAGGTTTAGGTCTTTAGGTCTTCCGGGCCCTAATAATAATGATGAGAATTTTTTTAAAATGTGTTGGAATTCTTTTTTCTTAATAAATATTAATTTTAATTTTCTGCGAGAAAAATCAATTCTCATACAGAGGTTTCACATATTTGGGGGAAATACTTCTGATATCAAGGGCCGGGCCGTGGCTCAGTGGTTAGACCGCTTGGCTCTCACCAAGGCGGCCCTGGTTCGATCCCAGGCGACCGTAAAGTGAGATTTGTGGTGGACAACACGGCGCTAGGACGGGTTTTCTCCGGGATCTCCGGTTTCCCCTGCCATCTCATTCCACCGATGCTCCATCTTCATCTCATGGATCATCAGTGTCATCGCCTGCGGTGACGTATGTAGTAAAAGCGGGCGTTAAGCACTACACATTTCAATTTCTGATATCAAGACAGTAAAAAGTGCATATGTACATGGGTCTGTATTATTTCACAGAGCACGCCTCGGTAGCGTAGATGGTAGCGTGTCTGCCTCACGTTCAAGAGGTCCAGAGTTCGAATCTTGGTCAGGGTGAGTTACCTGGATACGTAATTTTCCAGGGTTTTCCCTTATCCTGTAAAACAAATGTTGGGTAACTCTAAGCTCTATGAACCATGGGCTCATTTGAGCATCATTTTACCTATTCAATTCACCGTCTGATATGACAACGTTGGAGGATGTAAATAAAAAAAAATGGTTTTACAGCTACAACACAAAATCAAAAGATACAAAAATTGCTTGAATTGGCTTTCTCTTGCTTCGATGCACGGATTGCTGTGTATGGGAACATTTGAAGTCTTCGTCCTGTTGACAGTTTGAGAGAACGTATCCAAACTGGATTATACGAAAAAACGCAACACGTCAGGAATTTTCAAGAGTACGCCAGAGTGTTGAACACAGGTTCACTGCATACATCGAAGCAAGAAGCAGCCACTTCGAACAATATTTGTAACTTACGATTTTGTGAACATTTTTTACTGTTTAGATGACAGAAACGCGTCCCTCCATATATGACACCAATGAAGTTACACCCTGTATAAGGAATATTTCTATATACTAGTATTGTTGAGACTATTTGCAAGTTCAAACGTGTGTGAAGGTAAGTTTATTTGTGTTTCTAGATTGGCAATTTCTTATAGTTTATCAAACATTTCTCGATAATATTTCTATGTTCTGTAATTATTTTGTGTGTTTAATATTTGCATGTGACTGTGAGGTATACATCATCAGGGAACAGTCATGTAGATTCAAGTATTAAATCTCTCAGCTCTACTTATTCTCAGAGTAGCTATATATTTATTAACCAGGATGTTTACTCCCATGAAACCAATATTTTTGTATCGTTTTTTATGTCTTTAAGCTCTAAGCGATAAGCGTACTGCGTTCTCTCAAAAAAGGCCATTTTAGCCATTTTTGACCACTTCTTTACACATTCTTGGCCAATCATATAACTCCATTGTATTAAGATGACTTGATTATTATTTAATTATTGTGTTCGAAATTTAAAATCATTCCGTTACTTACGATATTGATAAAATTAAAGGCTGGATATAGTTATTGTCTACCGGTACAAATTAGTCCATAGATTTGTGTGGTTTATTCATTATATTTTCTGGCTCTCTGCAGTGGCACCTGCCGGATGTGGATATGCTTAATGCAATTAAGGTAGGCTGATTCAACGTGACGCAATACAAACTCACGTTGCATGTTTATTTCCGTTCTCTCTTCCTTTCCACAAAGTTAATTAGTGAGGGAGTTAGGTACAAGCGATTATTATTCATTATACTCTCCTTCTAATAATACTTCCCTGTGAGAATGTCATAAAAGTAAAAGGGTTAAATTCCAAAGAAGTTTTAATAAAACCATTACATGAGCTAAGACAACATTTCATATGATATATAGGTCTTTGTGGAGTGGTGTAATAAGCAAGATATGGGAATGTGGAGTCAAAATTGCCTATATGTTTTGCTGATGCTATAGTGGCGTAAAAGGTAAGGTAGTTTGGCAACGAATGGAGTGGTCCTTGCATTACCTAGACACCGAGCGTGGTGGCTCGGGACCGCCAGCCAGGGACATTTGTGCCCACCTCGGTAGCGTGAATGGTAGCGGGTCTGCCTCACGTTCAAGAGGTCCCGGTTTCGAATCTCGGTCAGGATGAGTTACCTGGATAAGTTTTTTCCGGGTTTTTCCCTTATCCTGAAAGACGAATATCGGGTAGCTCTAAGCTCTACGGACCCTGGGCTCATTTGAGCATCGTTTCATCCATTCCATTCATCGTCCGATATGTCTTAACGTTGGAGGACGTAAATTACAAATATATATATATATATATATATATATATATATATATATCTTTGCGGCTCGGATCGCCTGCCTGGGACCTTTACGGCTCGACCACTGGGTTCGTTGCCTTCCCGCAGTAGGGGAGCAGGTTTGCTGCTCTGGCCTGTCGGGGGAAGTCTCTATCCAAGTAAACTGTAGGGACCCTGCCCTCTGTACTGTCGTGGCTCCTTGGGTCGGCTGCCCTCTTGTCTCCTTCGCCTCATCCTTCCTCCCGTGGTGCCCCCAATTTGGGACATAGGTACAAGGGGTCCAGCATGGTGGCCTACGTACCGAATACCTTCCGTAATGAAATCTTAATCTCAATCCCATTACCTAGGCATAGCTCGACCAGAAGGTTCTTTGTGCAGATACTGTGACCCCTACCAGGGAAGAATGTGGAGAAAACATGAAGGGCAACCAAATCCAGATGACAATGGAATGGGCGGTGATCCCTATCGTTTTCAGTAGAGAACACAACCGCCACTGGTCGACTCCAAACAACAGACGCTCCCAACTACGAGGTGGCTCCTGACCAGGCGGATCCAAAAGGATCCCAGAGAAGAACTCTTTACCAAGCGCACAGTCCAGCCAAACCCCGTCAAAAGAAAGAAACGTCGCCTGTTTCTAGAACGCTGCAATGGAAATGAAGGTAAAAATGTATAATGGGCGTGATGGTAAAAACTCGTAGTATGAAGATGAGCACCCTAGTATTTTCCCAAGTCACAAGAGTGAAACCATGGAATACCCAAGTCATTGTGTGCGGGAGGCGGGAATTGAATCTAGTACCTCTGGAATGCAATCACATGTTTAACCACCTGCACTCGTGACTTAAATTTAGCGATACACTGGTTAGGATGAACCTGAAGAAAGCAAGAGGAACAGAAAATATATAAAAGAAATATAATTTTTCTCATATTTGTAATATTTCCATTCTGTAGACACTTCTGTCACAGACACGCAAGTTTGGTTTTGTAATTTATTTTGCTTGAAGCTTCTTTTGTCACTAAATTCTGTTATTTATTATTTCCAGTTTTGTTATTATCACAATATATATTCGCACTAGTTGGTTGACTTCGCAACACTGCAAAATAAATTTATATCTTTTTATAGCATCATGAACATAATTTATTCAATAGTAAACAATATCACAGTGGCCAATCTGAATTCGGAAACTCCTGCGTTATCTGCACACCTTCTGAAAGCATTTTCCTCTTAAACATAGCGCGCAATTGAACAAAAGATGCATAATTAAAATGAAACCAAAGTGGGTGGTATGAAATCGTGCAATGCTTCCGAAATTTAACGAAATGAACTCTCACTGTTGCTCATTTATTTTGTCTCAGGCTGTACACGAAAATCTCTGTGCTGAAGTTCTCTTACACTTCCTTTGCTCTGGTGTAAAATGTAATAATTATTAATGCTTTTAGGTATAAGGAGCAATATATTTTACAATACGCTTAGCTGCAAAATAAACTAATTACGTATAGATTTAGTAAAAATGTCAATGTTAAGATAAAACAATCAACGGAGTGTATAGTTAAATACCATGATGGCTTGCTCTATTTTGTTCTGTTATCTAATTGAAGCGATTGCTGTAAGAATATTCTAGTGAACACATAAGTTACCCAAACAAGGTACAAAATTACAAATTTATGAATGGTATAACCATAAAACAGTAATGGAAGGAAAGCAAATCCTAAACATGTTAAGAGAAATAACAAGTAATGACATCACTTGGTATGACTTGCTAGTATGTAAAGGGAACTAACCTTTTATCTAGTTTATGATGTATTAGACGAATGTTTTGGCTGATTCCAAACATTACAGCACCGTATTTTCCCCATTAGAGCGGTAGTGTAAATGGCCACAACGTGTATTGGACTGAGGGAGTTTATTGCCTACCCCATCAATGTTATCTCCACTAGAATTGCAATTCAGACCGAAAACGTTGCCTTTTTTTAATAACCGAGAGAAGGATAAGCTGGAACTGTTTTATTTTGTTAGTTTATGACCTGAAATGTCCGTTATCAACTGCCAGCTATCATTTATCTCTTGTGCCATATATTTCTGTTTAATGTCACAGTGTTGAGATATAAAAAAGCGTAACTATCCGTTTCGATGGCAAGGCATCCACATATCCATTACTATAATACGCACCGTAACTACGTTAGCACAGAAAATCAGCACCAGTAGTAAATAACCCAAAAGCGAAGAGCTAGCACCAGAAGAGAGAAGGTTTATAAAGCGTGGATGTATAAAACGAAACAAAGTGACGCTTCTGCAGACTATTGGGCCATGGTTATAATGATAGATTTTGCATTTTCGCCTTTAGTTGCTTGTCAAAGTTTGTAGCTAGCTATAATGTTCAGTTCAAGTGATTTTAGTTCTGTAAAACAAGGAGATATGAAATTATCAGGCTTTTGTCATAAGCTCGTTTGGTTTTACATGTGAAGTACGGAGTGTATATAAATGAATATCGGGGTTTTCTCTCTTTATGATATTTATCACATTCAACTTACCGTTATAAATGACATGTCAAATGAAAAGGCAACTCAAAAAGTTTTAGCAAGAACCTTATAAATGTTCAGTGTGACTACCCTTTATCACATGGCACACATCAAGTCTATTGCCGAGTTCTTCCCAAACGTTGATATGTGTGTGTTCAGTAATTGTAGCAATAGCTACTTCAATTCGGTTTCTCAATTCAGGGACGTCAGCTGGTAGCGGAGGCACATACACACGATTCTTGATGAAGCCCCAAAGGTAAAAATCGCATGGCATTAGGTCAGGAGAACGTGGGAGCCATGCATAGTAAGCCCTGTCATTGGAGCCCTTGCAGCCTATCCAGCGCTCGGGTAGAGGGACGTCCAAACAATCGCGTACTTCGTTATGCCAGTGAGGTGGCACACCATCTTGCTGGCTCATTTTCCTCCAACTGAGGGAAGAGTCATTGCTCTAGTGTATCAAGGTAAGAAGTGCCAGTTTCAGTAGGTTCAGCAAAAAAGAACGGCCCATAAACTTTTCACCGGGATACGGCACAAAAAAAAATTACTTTGGGATCATCTCGTTGTATTTGTACCACCTCCTGAGGATTTTCTGAGCCCCAGATGTGCGCATTAAAAGTGTTAAAATGTCCAATAAGGTGAAAGGTCGATTCATCACTGAAGACAACACGATCCATAAAATCGCCAACGTCATGAAACATTGTTTCGTTTGTGCAGTGTTGCACGCAATCCGTGGTCTGTCGGCTGTAATAACTGTAAACGGCTAGGACGTAGCCGTAAGTGTCCTCTTACACTTTCCAAATAGTCCACACAGAAACTTGTAATTCACGACTAGCTTTCTGGACTGATTTCTTTGGGCTACGAGTGAACGATTCTCTCACTCGCTCAACAGTATCTTCACTTACTCTTGGTCGTCCCGTGCTCTTCCCTTTACAAAGGCAGCCAGTATCTTCAAACTAATGATACCATCTACGAATGTTATCACTAGGAGGGTTACAACCGTACTTAATTTGGAACGCACGTTGCACAGTAACTACAGATTCTGTCTTTGCACACTGCAAAACACAAAACGCTTTCTGTTTACTAGTCGCCATTTTTGCTACTACCACTGTCTAGCTGATTGCAGCATAAACATTTTACGCACATGAACATTGCTAACAAACAAACTGTTTGAGTTGCTTGTTCATTTGACTAGTCCTTTGTAAGTGTAAGTTTAATGTAATAAATATTATAAAGATTTGAAAACCCGATATTCATTTATATACATCCTATACTTTCTGAAACTAACTCCCTTAATGCTAATGACTTAAGACTGCAGGGAATGATAACACTGAGGTACCCCTTTGTTCCAACATATTAGAACATCTGAAGAGGTTAAATTTGATTCTTAATAATAATAAAGTGTTTGAGTACTACATTTTATCTAAGTGATACCAGGAGATCTCATCATGAATGTAGAGACAGGGGTATAGTAGCCTCGTTCATCGCATCCCAGGCGGCATCAAAGCTTTCCCTGCTGACCACGCCTCCTCACATGTAAGCAATTATAAGGGTCTTCCACCCTTAAACATATGGGTCGTCCTTCTTAATACGTTCAGCAAGTTAAAGCACTGTTGCAATATTTCTCTTGTGTCCTCAGAAATTAGCTTAAACTGTGCAAACATGCTTCCTATGTATGTTAATTAAGTTTATATTTATAGAAGTTACATAGTGTTTTACTTAGTGTAGTTTTATACATTTATTAGTGTTTAATAGTTATTGGCGTTTAGCACTTGCGTAATTTAATTAAGATGTGGAGACCGTGGGTATCGAACCTAACATGGATTTCCATTCATACTTGTAATATATATCTAACAGTATTTCTAAACTTTCTCGAGTTGTAAAGCGTTTATGACATATTTAATTATTATGCGGAGTGTACGTGATTACTTATTTAAATTGTGTTTAGCACAAGAGCCCCCCTCCCCCAAAAAATATACTGCTTAACGTTATTCAAACTTGTAAAATTGGCAGACATCCTTGTTAAAAGCTTCGAAAATTTAAAAAGAGTTAATAGAGTTTCCTTACTAGTTTTTCTTTAATACATTGGTTCGTCTTTTTTACTTTTTTTTACTTTTGAAGTGTTTATTGCTTTGTTAAATCAACAAAAATTCACCAACTGTAGCTGCCATAGAATAAAGGAAAATGTTTTAGAATAAATCGGCTCACGATTGCAATAAACAAAGCTCTAACGTGCAGTCTTTGCTTATAAATTATTATTAACTACCAGAATATCCAAAGTGCTTCTTTAATTCGCATGTAAATATCCCTCGCAAATTCATAAACATTGATGCAATTTAACCCTTTGAAAATTGTAATGATATTTTACTAAACGTTCCTTAGATATTATGCTAATAATACGCACTTAGTTCTTGTACGTAATATAAGTACTAATAGCATAACAACATAGGTGACATATCTCTTTTCAGTCATGTTACAAAGCGTTGTAACATTATCTATTACTTATAGGAAATATTAACCATTGCTTTATTTATATTTTGCCTCTAAACGTTATGTTAAACAACGGCAACCTTGGATATTCTCAGCTGTAAACACGTGCCTAGCATTCTTCACCTCTGACCCCGGTTGGTGTTTCCTAAGATGTTTATGACATTGTGGTTAGGGGGAGGAATAGTTTTTCCCTACAAAGAGAGCCGGTTGGGGATGGTTTAAACGCGGCCACTATATCTAGAGCTACTTTATACGGGTTATTCGATTTCCTCCGCCGTTCACACCGTCAGCTGCTGCATAATCACGTTCCTTAAATCCAGTGTACCGTCATTCCATACGATTATCCTCCTTTCGGATCTACGGTTCATTTACTCCTCACAGATTTCATACTCCAGGCATCTGCATCCGAGTTATTCATACGAGGGGGTGAAGGGGGTAAACTTCTTTTAAAATGCACCTTGATGTGGAATTGTTTTGCCACGTGGAGTATTGGGTTAAAGCGTTCCGCTTTGAGTCCCTGCGCTCGGGACCGACCCATCCCTGGGGGCTGTGCATTTTAAGTCTCGGGTATAGGTCAGGTGCCCAATCAGCATCTTGAGGAAATTGAGTATCTAAGATAGGTAGTGAACCCTGGTTGGATGATCGCCCACCTCTATCTTGCATATGTAGGCGTGAAGCCGGTAGTCAGCTTGGCTGGCTCAGGCCCACTTTGGGCTATTACGCCATGGGGCTGTTGATACGGAATTACTGATTAGAAAATGTAATAATTAGATACATAGAAATAATATAGATACCTAGATAATTCTAATAATTAGCTTCAATATCTTAACATATAATCTAAGAAGAATAAGTTTCAATTTTAAAATAAGACCTGAAGCTTTGCTGGCGACGAATACGCTCACTTTCTTCTCGGGCAGCCAGCCAGGTGAAAAGATGATTAGATATCAACGTTTCGGGAGTGTGCATCTCTCCCATCTCTGTTATAAACACAAATTGAAATACTGGATATAAACAACTATAAACAAAGACAAAAGACTATCAAAATTCGCATTACTGAACAAAAGACTGTTTTCAGTAACTTAAATGCCAGCTCAGGAGATGGCGTTAGTATAGAAAATTATTTTCTGCCCGGGAGGAAAGTGAAGTTTCAGTTTTGCTGGAGAATAGAAAGGCAAGTTAAAAGTTGGGGAAAACTTTAAATGCAAGTCAGGGTGGCTAAGGCAATTTCAGTAGTTCAAGGTCCAGTATCTAGGTAGAATCCGGAGAACTCTGCGATTCGTAGGCAGTTTTGAACACTAAAAAGTGAAAATAATTCTTACAGTTTAGAACTAATAGATTAAAGGTTGTTTCATGCAAGTAAAACACGTTGACCATGTGAACTTTGGTGAGGTAGTTATGAATGCGTGGTACTTCTATTGATAATAGAGCGAGTGTTTTTAAAACCTTTGCCTTTCGTTTGGAATCTTCCATTGCTACAATCGTGTTTTGTAGTGATCGGTTATCAATTATCGACATCCCTCCTTTGCATTCAGCGACCTTTTTTTCTCATTTAACCGTACTTTTATTGTTTCCGTTTAATTTACTATAGTTTTACACATACACCTATACACATAAACACCCATGCCCAAGGCGGGACTCAGACCCGCGACACTCTACGCGGCGGAACGCTAGAGACATACGCTCTAACGAACATGCCTACGAGAGCCGGCTTGACTCACATCATTTTTAACTACTATTTTCGTAGTAACTATGGAAGAAGTAATTACTTCAACTCTTTTAGAGAACAGAATGCTTGAAGGTCCTTATTTTAATGTAATTTATTACACTGAGATCTGCAACATCAGTCTGAATGCAATATTGCATAGAAAATACTCTTGTCCCAAAGAGCTTTCTTGGTACATTACAAACCTGGTAAAGCCGTTCTCTCTTTGATGTAAACAGGAGATGAATGGTTTTCAGAATATTGTATGCATATTTATTCCTCATTAAAATAGAGTGATAATAATTACATTTCAAAGCCATAGATCAAGCATATTAATCATAGGCACTTCCTTAAACCTCTTCATTTGCAATCTTTAACATCATAGAAAACATGCAATGTTTACGATCGTACTTTCTTATTGACAGGTACAGTTTTTAACAGCGGACAGACGCTGAACAGTTGCATAGCAAAAATGTGTTGCCCTCAGAGACATGACATGGTTAGCGTTGTTACAGCTACGGGTTTAGTGGATATATACGCGCGTTTTCACATGCGCGCAGAAATTTGCGCTTCTCTTAGCGAAGTGTTTGGTAGTGCTATGAAAAAGGTTCTATGTGAATTTATTCAAATTTTTATATTGTATTCAGAAATCTACTGTTTTTATAGTTCGCGAAAAATGGACGGATCACTGACAACGATCAGGGAGTTAATATGGAAGAAGCATGGCAACACTAACCACAATCACAAGGTCAGTAGAGGCCACGTGTCTCTTGTTGAAGATTAGTGCAGACCGCAATCTTGGACACTAGCCCTTTAAGGTGATAAACGCAATCCGTACGTATTATCACTTCAATTTTGTGTAAGCAAATTGTAAAGAATTAATATATACCTGAAAATATTATCTATGACTGCCATTTTAATCATAGTAATCATAGGGGTAGTTGGTATCAACAAGATAACAGAGGAATCCATCGGAAAATTTAGAGAAATGCTTGAAAGTAATGGTTAGTGGTACTTGACTTATGCTCCCCATACTTAAGAGTCTGGGAATTTTATTTTGTGATTCCCTCCTGGAAACCACAAAACAAATCCAGCCACATCAGTTGAACTCAAGGAAAACATACAAAATGAAAAACAAAAATATTACAGCGCCCGAACTAAACAGAGTCAATGTTTCCGCGTGTTCAGCTGCGGAGACACAAAATTCCATGTCAGTAAGGAGCGGAAATCCTTATATACCAACCAGTAGACAAAAGCTATAAAATGGTAATGGCAGAGAAATTCCTGTTTGTTCATATCACATTCCTCAGATTCCTGTTTGTTTTGGAGTATAAGATGATTTGCATTTTTACTTTTTGCATTGCTGATCTATCGTAACTAAAGAAGATATTTTATTCCCCATAAAGTGATCTTACGAGATATTACGTTTTGAGACTCCAGAATCCAAGAAGGAAAAAACAGCGTGTTTAAACAAATTATTTGTTTTAAAGTAGCGTAATAGCGTAAAATCTTAAGTACCAAAATTTGTGTCATCGTTCTGCTTTCTTCCCGGAATGCAACATAAATTTTGGATAGAGAATCCTCCAACATAAATTACATTTTACATGGAATGTACTCTGTTTTACATTTCAAAGATTTATAAAGATCTTTATCAAGAACAAGTACCAGATCATATCCAAGTGAAGTAAAATCTGGTTTTCTTTTTCTGGAAATTTCCTAGGGTCTCCTTAGTTCTTAATTACTACTTTAAAACTGGTAAACCATAAAGGATAGTTACAACTTTGCTGCAAAACTGTGCATCTTGTTATAGGTGATACATTTTCGAAGTGTTTTTGTTACTAGACTGAATTTTACAATGATTATCTATTTTGTTAACAGCCTATTTATCATTTTTCTCGTGTCTATACAACAAAATTTCAATACCATATTTAGAGCTCTTGGAAATGAGCGCTGTAGCTGTAAATAGGCAGAAAAATAATCAGTATAACTCTTTCAAAATAAGTATACATAAGCGCCATCAATAATGAAATTGAAATGGACATAATGTTTAATACATTAAATACAGTAAAGTACACTTAGTTGTTTGACATGGCAGGGCAGGCGTAGAAACTCCCGCCCGTATAGCGTAGGTTCTTAATAGTCTCCTCACGTTCAAATCTTGGTCAATGTGATATTTTGGCGAAGATAATTCTAAGCTCTATGGACCCTTGGCTCATTTTAGCATCATTTCATCCATTTCATTCAGCGTGTGATATGACGTAACAACAGACGACGTTAAGGATATCCACTTGTGAAAATTGGTCACAATATGCAAAATATGAAGAAAAAAAAAACATTTATTACATAGTTAAATAGTTTTCCATGTACTTCAATTTCCTATTTTTAATGCCACGCGGCCCTTTAAACTGAGTCATGTGGCGATTAAATGTGTGACTGTAAGTGGACGTAATGCTTTAAATCGGCTATTTTGGTGAATCTCTCGTGTTTTTAATTTCCAGGTCTTTACAAATATAAACTAAATCATAAGCTGCAGTTTTCAAAATAGAAGCTGGAAATTTTTTGTACTTGGACAATGGCAGTACTAAATGAAATTGATAAGAGGATTTTCTTATGTCACTAGAATGAGTGCAATTAAATAACAAAAATCATGCTTCATAAGCAAATAATAGAGATTAATAAAAGGGAAATTGAATATTTTTTATCCTAAACCAAGGCTCGGATTAAAATTTTATCTCAGGAATTTACTAATAATATATTTGACTATAACTTATAAGTATTACTTTTCTCAAACTAAAATTGTATCATGTGTCACAATTTAATTAAATACCATAATACACTATAAGTATATTAATGTTACAAGAACTGTATCGAACAAAGGTCTGAAAATCGGTTTGAGAACCATTGTTAATACTATAATAATTGAGCTGAAGTTTCAAGTCAATCCAAGGAAAATTGTTCATTTAAATCTTTTAGAGATGGGTATCCTTAATTTAAAAAAGAAAAGCATATAACAATATTATACGTCCATGATGCATACGGCATATGTTTGGGAAAATTTACATTATCAGCAATTAAAATGGATATATTTTGCTTAAGTAAGCAAGTATGTGTGTATATGAATCTCGTCATTATAATCAAAGAAAAATAATAAAAAGTAAACTCAGCAGTGCCTTAATTCTTTTAAGGCTCTATATATTTCGTCTGTTTATTGCTCGGAAGGTATCAATTTAACATTAGAAATTACTTGGATTTTAAGTACTGCTTTAAACAAGAGAAAATGATTATTCATAATGTATATTGTTCTTTATATTAATGACTAATATGTATTCAAATTTCTTCCCCCTCCATGATGGCCTGGTATTTAGGCCCTGGCCTACTGATCCCAAGGCCGCTGTTTCAAACCCAGAGCCGACCGATGGTTGATAAAGGTGCTTAAGGACACCTATGACTAAAAATTTGAAATCCTCAACTAATAACGCTACAATTGTAAGATTTACACTACAGATGTAACTTAATGCAATACGATACAGCCCAAATTATTTCAGTTGATAGTTTGGGAAATATGGTCAAAATTATTTATTTTTGGTTACGTCACCTAAAAAGTCCCTTGCGACAAAATAACTTATATTTTGGTCTAATATTTTAATAACAGGTTTTCAATACATCCATTTTTTTAATTTGCCCTATGTTTCTCTGTCTCAAAAACTTTAGGCTCCAGAAATATTTACCCAAATTTTACCCAAAATTTGAAATGTTTGTTTTGAAGTACTTAAAATGCATCTCATAGTAAAACCCAGGTCACATGTATTCACTGTGTCTCTATGAACGTGTGTAGCAAGTTTAATTAGTCTAACACTAAATATGCGATGCAAGGAGCACTTTAAGTGATGAAAAATGCTGAAATAGTATAAAGAAAAAGGAATTAGAACTCATAGCTAACACTAGCAGTCACGTAACTTTCAAACTAGATTAGAGAGTTTAAAAATAGCTTACGGATGCTATCTAAGCAGCCTTTACATTCAGGAAGGCTTACACTATTTTATAGACTAAAACGAGGAAAAGGTGATTTTTTGACAATATTCATGAAATTCCAGTCATTCCTATCCTTAAAAGCAACGGTTCTACGTCAGCATACTTATTTATCTATAAAAGAACTCCTGCGAGACGGAATTCCACAAGCTGACGCTCCCCTGAATAAGTCGGAGTATTAGATTTGAGTATCAAAAGGAGGAAATCAAACGGTGTAGCTAAACGGAATATAATGTGAAAGAGTAACGCGTACAGGAAACCATAACATACTACATGTATTCTTATAACTAATTAGTCACAGATAAATGTCATCCTAAAAATGTAACTCATTTTATCTATTATATATCATAAAAAGCTCAATCATATTTAAGACCAGTGTATCAAAGTATCCAAGAGGCATGGTTGTGGAAAGGAAAACTACTCCAAAAATTGCCGAAAGTTAGTGCAGTGGTCATACAATTCAAAAAGTGTAAACAATAAAGACTCCTGCAAACTTCTTTCAGTGCTCATAATGAACCAATAATTGCACAGTAATCAAAATTAATCAACTGTGATATCTTAAAAATAAGAAGAAAAAAACATTACCCATATTAAATGAATTTTAATCCTCAGGATAAAATGAGTATCAGAATTGATAAACTATTTAAATATAAATGAAATAAAAAACCTGTCAAAATAATTTTAATTTTAAATAAGCAATATTTAAAATAAGACCTGAAGCTTTACTGGCGACGAATATGCTCAAGTTGTTCTCAGGAATCAAGCCAGGTGAAAAGACGATTAGAATTCGACATTTCGGTAGCGTATATGTCCCCCATCATCAGGATATTTATTAAATGTTATAACCACAAATGAGTCCCTGGATATAACACAAATATTAACAAAGACAAGACATTATCAAAATTCACATTACTGAACAAAAAACTATTTTCAGTAAATTAAATGCCAGGTCAGGAGATGGCGTGGGTATAGAAAATTAATTGGTTAAAAGAAACGTAACTACTTAACTTGAT
This sequence comes from Mantis religiosa, assembly GCA_030765055.1. Classification (NCBI taxonomy): domain Eukaryota; kingdom Metazoa; phylum Arthropoda; class Insecta; order Mantodea; family Mantidae; genus Mantis; species Mantis religiosa. The sequence goes on along the minus strand of CM060957.1, from coordinate 66,343,590 downwards.
TATCAAGCTGTATTGATCTGTGCTTCTTAAGTCTTTTGTTCAGTAATGCGAATTTTCATAGTGCTTCGTACGCCTAAATTGAAGATTGTTTAAAGGGTGAAGAAACTTACATAAAATAAAAAGTAAATAAGGTGCACATCTGCTAGCACAGAATAGTCCAACAGGCGATCCTCAGTACACTAGCGGCAGTGTCTCGAATCAAGGAAATGATTGTGTTACTGCAATGGCCCATAATTTCACGTCCTTAGCTAGGAATCATGTCATTTCTTCCTATTAGAATTTACGTATTAAAAAGAGGAAAAAAAAATAGCTGCATAACAGGAACCCAGCCAACCACCTTTGGAACACAAGTTTTCGGAGTTACAGTTTGGACCACCAGGATAATTACAGAAACCGCACTAGGGTAAGCTACATGAAGCGAGGTGGCAGTTAATCGCTGTTCAGTGTTGTACTGCCAGGTGATTAGTTCGAGATCTGAGATATTTTTGAGGCATTAACTCTTGAGGACACCAATATCGAGCTACTGGCAATCGATATTTCTATACACGGGAAGCAATTTTAAAGACATTCTATTCCAATAATTTCGCCCACCTTGTTTAAATACAAAACTTATCAGCATCTGATTCCAATTAGGTTTAACACAAATAACTGCGTTATGCTTAGCCGCAGACCATGGAATGCCCGTCGCAACTTGCTTATATTAGTCACGTGCACAATCACTGAAATTATTTCGATGTACTTCATTAACACCCTGAATAATATAAAACGTTACATTTAATTGACTTATCCTTTAAGCTGTTATTTTTGTTATATCAGTAAGTTTTTAAAAAGCTCGAATACACTCTTCCCTTCAATTGTGTGACCAAGCTTAGCTGCTAAACACACAGCTACAAGCCAAATCCATGTTTACCTTCAAAGCTGCCAGAAATCCGCAGAGATGCCTGCACAGTAAATCTTGGGTCAAAAGTTTGTTTTGGCACGATGTGCCCTCAAGTTGTTGTTTATGGGCCGGACCACAGGGAGCCTCTACTCGATCATGACGAGAGATTACCTCCATGGGAGTCGAGCGATTGCCTCCATGCGAGTATTTCGCTACTTTCATAGCGTAAAAATACTGGATTATGTGTGACTCCATAAAGCGGAAATAAGAGGTAACCGTATCCTGTCACGACGTCATAAATAAAGCTGTATTCTCCTTAGAAGTTTTAAAACCAAGAACTTAAAATATAATTTTGGTGACACGCCATGCTCGATATGGATAATAAATGGAAAGGAGGCATGCAAACTTCACGAGTTTCGGTTGTGCTAACCAATGTCTAAGTAAAGCGAAATTTATTACGATGTATGTTGTGTTGTTGGTCAGCCTGCTCGAGTGCGGTGCTGACTTGGGTTTGCGTAAGAAGTTAGTGAAGCAAATTAATATTTACTTACGCAGTGAATAAAGTGCACCGGAAAGTTTGTTTATAAAATAAAAACACGTGCCTCCAGAGGTAAGAGTGTGCAGAGTGCTAAAATGAATTTTCTGCTTACGACCTCCCAAAAATACCTTATATACTACATTCAAACTTATGTCAACATTAAATTGCAGCTAGAGTCTATAAAAATAATTTACAAAAATATTTTGTTCACTTCCTCTACCATTGTTTCATGGAAGGCAGAGAGGCTATGCGTTTGACCTAAAATTTAGCATGGAAGTATTACGGGAGATGCACGATTGGAGACTCTCTGAATAAGAACTAAAATACATTACAAAAAGACATCGGTTTGACTGGGGACTGTGTTTATAAACATTATCATTATAAAACATAAATGCCAAGCTATAAGTATATCATTAATCTCTGAGCATAGTCTCTCTATAGTCCTTCTAGGCCTAAAGTGGGGACGCACAGAAACATTGTCTTTGTATCATTCGGCAACGAACACGTGGTCGAAGCTATCTGCCGTCAGATGTTTAAATTTGACTCATCGCCAACCATCATAATCTTTCACTGCAGCAGGACTATACTGGTCGCCAAACTAAAATGTGATGGCCAGTTTGTAACCACATGGAGTAACGGTCTAAATAAATGGGAAGGGATGGGTAAGTCATAACGGTTGTCATAGTAACGATTAAAATAAATAATTAGAGTCGAGACGTTACCATGACAACGTTAGACGCTAAACCTTAGTGGCCGATATTCTAGCACGTGCTTACCATGACATTAGGGCGAGCGAGTTACGCAAACGCTGCAGTAATCAGAATACCTTGCTGTTTGTTTCTCTTGGCGATAACGCTGCATAAACAGAATGCCCTCACGTATGCAACAGTTAAGAGATCCTGTACTGGCAAATTACTTTGCATTTTATGTGTGGCAATTTGCCTTGGTTTACGTGTGCCTGAGTGCGTGTACCAGAGCACGTGTTGTGATCATTTGCAATTATGTTTAATGACTGTTTAATTATGTAAAATATAGTGACAAGCGAAAACATGAACGTGCTCGGGGACCAAATAAAACTGTATTTGATGAAAGGTATTCCAATTAGAGGACATGCATGGGAAATAATACGCTCTTGTGAGAGAATACTTCGAAGAGGAGAAATTGAAAGGGGAGTCTAGTATTCCATTCTCTAAGTGCTTGATAGGACTTCACGTGCATAGATATCAGTAAGGGCATTAAGGTTAAGATTGGGAAAGAAAAGTATTTTAAAGAAGAAAGTTAGACATTGGGGTAGAAATTAGAAACTCCCGGGGAAAATTATGTAAGCGACATTTTGCCACTTCAATAAGCATCAAAATGTAACAGGTATGCCTCTTTTGTTACGATGATCCTTACATTGATGTGTTCTTGCATGTTCTAGCGTTTGCATGTAGATCAACGGCTGTACTTTGTGTATACTATTATAAATAATTAATAATAGTAATACTAATGATTATGATGATGATGATGATGATGATGATGATGATGATGATGATGATGATGATGATGATGATGATGATGATGATGATGATGATGATGATGATGATGATGATGATGATGATGATGATGATGATGATGATGATGATGATGATGATGATGATGATGATGATGATGATGATGATGATGATGATGGCGGTGGTGGTAACGAGGGTAACGAGGATGACGACGGCGATGAAGTACCCATTGCAGTCGCAACTGAATCACCTTCGCACGCGTAATGCTATCGCGCTCTCCACGTGACAGCAATAAGCGGCAACGTCGCCTCTCTCTCCGTACGAAATGTCAATTACTTTCTAGATTGATGACCAGTATAGTTTATTTACTAAGTAAACTTAAATACTAAATTAACTAATTTAAGAAACTGCTAAAGAAAAGTTAAGAAACTGAAACTAGTTCTTTAAAGATTTGTCTATCATATAATCCTTACTGCCTTCCAGTAAACTCCTGACACATACAAGAAAATTAATAAATATATCTTAATTAACATGAAATGGATACATGAATCAGCGTTTGTAAGAATAAAATGTATAAGGTTAGGGGTGGTTTTGTTGATGCATCACATTGTAATTTTCATTCAACTGCTTCCATCTACCATTGGTAAGCGGTAGAGAAAATATTATTAACGTATTGGGATATTAGATTTTAATCTATAGTTTCACATTCGTACATATGTGCGTAAGTAGGCAATAACAAAGTGTGAAAGTAACTGTATTAAGGTTCTTTATTAATTATGTACAACATGTACAAGTAATGCATCCCACGTGCTAAAGCAGATACATCCTATAGAGTTATAATTAATTAAAAAGACTTCGATGTACTCAAAGCCAGCGTTAGTATTTTCAAAATCGACACTCTTTGATGACAAGGTGATGGGCACGGACAGTACATTTTGATATTCAAAGGCCACCGTATATATGACTTTTTATCTCTTGTAAAAGAAACAGTGTAGTAATGCCGAGTGATGAAAGTGATACAGAGAAGAAAGCAGAAGGAAAAAGCATTTTATAACATAGTTATGTTATTTTTATTTCTTTCAAAGCGTAAGCAAATGTAGATAAATATAAAAGGCTGGTATCACAGGCATATTAGTTTTGTGAAACAGTATAGTGTATGTTTCGGACATAAAGCTTTAATGTTCTCTACTTCCTCAGCTTATTTATATTTTAAAACAGCTTTTGAGTCTAGGCATCACATTAAAACATCTATTAATATTATCAGTATTGCATCTCCTTCAGCAGGTTTAAGACAAAGGGAAGGTAAATAGTGCTAGATGTTCTATAAATGCCCTTTCACACTGGCCGCTTACGGACAATAAATTATAGTTTAATTACACCTGAGAAGTTCAGTGCCACGACCAGGCCTCAAACCATAGATCTCCGTTACAGCTTGAATTACCTAAGCGAAATGCCCGTGATATGCCCTAAAACCATCTCATTTAATTGAGATATCCGGGTAACCCCCAAAATGGTCTCCATTTTCAAGATGATGTAACATATGCGGCCTTTTTTTATACGGGATATGTCCAGAAAGTAAGTTCTGTTTGGTAATAAAATTAAATTGTTTACGGATACAGAAAAATTACTTATTACACAAAATTCTAAAACTCTTAATTTTCCACATAACTGCCGAAATTTTGCAGGAATTTGTCATAGCGAAGCAGAAGTTTTTGTATACCTCCTTCATATAAGTTTGCCGCCTGTGTCTTCAACCAGTTGGAAACATTTTCTTTCAGCTCTTCGTCATTGCTGAATTGTTGACCGCCAAGGAAAGATATGAGATGCAAAACCAGATGAAAGTAGCTAGGAACGAGGTCAGGGCTGTATGAGGGTTGGTCAAACACTTTCTAGCCAAATCCCTGTAGGATGCTTTTCGTCGCATTTGCAGTGTGTGGTCGTGCGTTGTCGTGTAGAAACACAACACCTTTTGACAGCATTCCTCGGCGCTTATTCTGTTTTGCGCGGCGCAATTCCATAACTGCCCCGCAATAAACATCTGCTTTCATTGTTTGACAGCTGCCGTGGTACTAGAGGAACCTTAGGCCGAACATTCGAGCCCCTCCCTGCTGAGGAGTTGCTCGGATTGGGTTGGACTCGAGGGGGCAGTGGTTCCCGATACCCGTGGGAGATTGGGTGCGTCTTCAGACGGGGTTGAGAGAAGCCATCAGTATTCCCGCATACTAGCCAGCATAGCTAGTAGAAGGTGTGCTAGATCACCAGGCGGCCCTACCGAGGTTGTTCGGTAGCCTTCCTATCTTGGTGTTGGCACGCGTAAGCGCTAGCCTTGCCATTTTGGTGTTAGCGCGCGTAAGTGGCGTATCCAATTCCATCCCATCATGAGTCCACAGGACCAGATGGGGGCGGGCTTGGTAAATCATTAGGTCTTGCCCTACGGAGAGCCCCACGGAGATGCCGGGCGCCCTTTTGGGACAGCTCGGTAACTCCCTGGTCCAAGGAGGCCCAGGTCCTTGTACTACGGGTCCAGGACTACTGGGAGTAGAACCTCTGGCGTTAATGTCCCAGAACACTGTGCACAGCATTTTTCGAGGTGTCAAGATGTGTTTCGGCTTAACCTCTGCTGGGGATGAGGTGTGCCTCCATTCCATTGATTGACGATTACTTTCAAGGGTGTCATAAAAAACCCAAGTTTCATCTCCTTTGACTATCTGAGTCAGAAATTCTTCGCAGCCTTCGTCATAACGGATCAAAACTGAAGTGCACTACCCATCCGTTTTGTTTTGAGTTGCTCAGTAAGAATCTTTGACACACAACCTGAGCAAAGTTTACGAATTTCAGTTTTTCGGTAACAATTTCATGAACTAGTGATCGTGAGATTTGGGGATATTCCATAGCGAGAGCACTAATTGTAAACTTGCTGTTTTCCTGGATCTTGTCATCAATCGCGTGAACCAGATCTACTGTAACCAAAGATGGACGCCCACTTCGTTCTTCATCGTGCACTTCACTACGTCCTTCATTGAACTGTCGGACCCATATTCTCACCATTGTATC